>CM069163.1:1969873-2077373 GCA_035221665.1 Okamejei kenojei | reverse complement strand
TCTCTTCTCCCACCCCCTTCCCTCTTCCCTTCCTTCTTTCCCCGTTCTCTCTTCCACCACCCCCTTACCCCCCTCCCCTACGCTTTCACTGCTCTCCCCGTCCCCGCTTAGTGTGTGACTAGAGATTACGCTTTTACATTCACTAATGCATCCTTATTACATTTAGTACAGTTACGTCCCCCCCCCCCCCCCCAAACAATTTTTTTTTTTTATAAAATCCTTTTCCCCCCAATATATCAAATCTAAAAAAATCAACTGCTCTCACTCGTAGAATGTTGGTAACCCATTCCATCCTGTGATGTCACAATGCCCAAATGCTCACAGATGTCCAATCCGGAATGGATTCCTCATTTACATCTGCCGTTGGCACAGCCCCCCCACCCCCCAGCCTGTGTTCAAACACGCATGATCACGTGTGTGGGAATAGATGAAGAGGATTGGGGTGTAGGGGTGGGGAATGGATGGACTGCCCTCCCACTCCCCCTCCCACCCCAATCTTTCCCCTCTCTCCCCCACCCCTCCCTCCCTACCACATCTCCCCTCCCTCCCCCTCCCCCATCCCTTCTCTCCCCTCCCCCTTCCTCCCCACTCTTCCACTTCTCTCCCCCCATCCCCCACCCCTCTCTCTCCCCCCCCCCTTCCCCTCCCTCCCCACTCATTCCCATCCCCCCTCCCCTACCACTTCCCCCTCCCTCCACACTCTCCCCTTTCTCTATCCTCTCCCTACCCCCCAAAAACAAAAAAAAACCCCCTCTCCGACACTCTTCCCCCACTCTTTCCCTCCCTTCTCTCACCCCTCCTCTCTCACCCCCTCTCATCTTCCTCTCTCTCTCCCCTCCACTCTCTCTCCACCTCCTCCCCTACCCTCTTCCTCCACCCGCCCCCCCCATCTCCCTCTCCCTTTTCCCTAACCCCTCTTCCTCCCCTTCCCCTTCCTCCCCACTTACCTCTCCATCCCCCTTCCCTACCTCAGGACATGCTGCCCCGCCCCCACCCCTCTCCCCCCCCCCCCCCCGCAAACGCCAGTTGGGGAACAGACACAACGGGTTCTGCCCTTGGTCTAGTATGCATTAGTAATAACTTTCTCTGGAATAGTTTCAAGATGACATTTTATTCCTGTCGATCAGAGAGCGTTACATTTTGCATTCATATTCTGGAGCAGATCCCTTGCTGACAAACTTGCTTGTTAGTCTCACCAACAATAATCACACCACATCAACTATTCACGGTTATGCCCACCAAGGTATAGCATTACCGCACACTTGCTAATACGCTGTGAAAGTGTGAACATATCTCACCAGCAAGCTGTTGAGTCCTCGATACAACACTATCGTTACAAAATACAAAAGATTTTATTTCTTATAAAATTAACTCACGGTTTTTCAAACTTTATGTAGTATACTATTCAGCCATTTCCTCACAAAACTCGGGTTGGAGTGACAATTTTGATCTGTAAAGAACAGTGAACTACATGGATGAGAGTATTCTTCCGCTCCTCGACATTGACTGTTATCTGAATACTGTATCTCTATAGAGACTACGCCTCCCAGCGACTCTCGCTCGCAACCACCTAGCTGTCCCCTGCGTCTATACGACCCCCAACTTCACATGTCCTCCGTAGCCCACAGTGGCAAAGCCTGGTCTATTGTTAATTAAATCACCAGCACACTCGCATATTTACCTGCAGCACATGGGAGTAATGAACACAACAGCTCTGGGCAGGTTGGAGCAAACTAGTTCCATAATCACTCCAATACTTGAACAAAAGCGTGCAACATTTGCTCAGGAAACATCGAATCAAAATGCTCAACGTAGTAGGACTGGCACAAACACTTAATAACACTATTTATTCTTTATTTATTTATTTTGTATATTTTTTTTTATTTTTAATCTTTTTTTTATTACTAGAAACAAAATAACATATTACATTTCTACAGTAGGTAGTACATAGTGTCTTAATAATTAATTCATACTATTAATATATTTATACTAATATCAATATTATTTATGCTGTATTAACCTCTAATTTTAACTTCCAAAGTTATATATTTTATTTGATTAAAAGTACATAATTACTAATAATACATTTATAATTAAGCATTATACTATAGTAAAGTTTCTTCATTTTATCTCTAATTTTTTAGGGTATAAGGCCATATTTAGTAATATTAGTGATACAAAAAGTTAATAAAATTATAAAATTTCCATTTTTTTTCCTTCCCTATATTAAAGGATAATTATAGTAATAAAGAATAGTAATTTTATATATTAAAGGTGTTATAAAATAAAAAGTACTAATATATTAATAATATTCTCATAAAATCTAATAATATTTATATTTGTACTAATATCAAAAAATTAAAGTTTTGTGTTTCTACATTTTTTTTTTTTTATTTTTTTTATATTGATATAGGGAAAATAGAAAGATTTAAAGAAAAAGAAAGGTAGTAAAGAATAAAAATAAAAGGTTTGTGGGAATAAAGTTATTCGTCAATAATCGATGGTTTATAGATATATTCATGAATTAATATATGTTTCTTCATCCATGCGGGTATCCAGGTTTCAGTCAGGTCCCCGCGCCCGAACTATTATGCCTGGAAATATTCAATATATGGAGCACCAAATCCGTCTGAAGAGATTCTAGCCTATCAAAAGGGACAAACTCAATCTCTCAATGGAGTGTCTCCGCATTTTTATTCCACTATATTTTGATGCTGCCTTCTTGTGAATTGGGTTGTGAACCAAGCAAGCGTTGAGGTGTTGCATTTTTGGAGAGCATTTTATAAGTAGACAGTGAATGGCCAGATCCTTAACAGCATTGATGTACAGTGGCGTCTTGTGCGTTCTCCCCGCGACCACGTGGCTTTTCTTCAAAGACATTCAGGTTTGCAGGTTAATTGGCGTCGGTAAAAATTGTCCCGAGCGTGTTGTATGTGTGTTAGGATTGCGCTAGTGTATGGGGATCGCAGGTTGGCACAGACTCGATGGGCCAAAGGGCCTGTTTCCATGCTGAATCTCTATACTAAATTAAACTACCTCCCTGAAAGTGGCATCACAAATAGATAGAGGAGTAAAGAAAGCCTATGGTATCCTTGCCTTCATAGGTCGGGGCGCTGAGTATAAGAGTCAGGAAGGACACAGAGTACTGGAGTAACTCAGCAGGTCAGGCAGCACCTCTGGAGAACATGGGTAGGTATTGTTTCTGGTAGAGACCCTTCTCTAGACACATAGACCCTTCTTCAGATTTAAGAATTATGTCTGAAGAAGGATCTCAACCTGAAATGTCACCTATCCACATTCTCCAGAGATGCTGCCTGACCTGCAGGTACTCCAGCACTTTGTGTCCTTTTGTGTATTAACCAGCATCTGCAGTTCCTTGATTCTTCATAAGAGTTAGGAAGTCATGATGCAGATGGGTGATTCTTTAGTAATGAGTCTACTTTTAAGTTTCTGGAAACCCGATTACAAAACTTAAATTTTTGCAACTTTGAATGTTGTTTCACATAGATGAACATCTCTACTATGGGAAAATATGTTTGGCGCAATCTTTCAGAGAATTTAACTTATTTTTTACTCTTTTTCCGTTTATTGTGTTGTCATATCCGTCATATTTTTATGATGAACAACACTGCAAAATATAACTGATTTAAGAATATAAAATCACATTTTTGTCGCAGTCTTTCAAATTATAGAGTATCTTCCTCAAATAAACCACCAAAAAATAGTTTTCAGTCTAACGCATTGATTTTAAACCTTCTTAACAGTACTGCCGAAAAAAGTGGTGATTTTCAGCACGAATGGCAACCTTCACATAACTTTTCACCAACTTCCTCTTAAACAATATTAACCAGATGAATAGGCAGAAGCATACTGTTCATTTATCAATACAATTGATAATTATGGCCATTGTTGTATTATTTTACACATTATGAGCATAAAATACTCATGTGATGGATATGATTCAGCATGGTGGAGATGATCACGTTTGGGAGTGTTGTGTGATGGAGATGACAAAGTATCTTTAGGCCTAGGATTCGTGTTAGGTCTGGGGTTGGAATTTATAAATTTACGGAATAGTCTTTATTTATGAGGATTATGTGTATTAACAATATAGAAAAAGAAAAAATGGGATAGAATTACAGATTTTACTTATATAAAGTAGACACTTACTGAAGAATCACCCAGATCTATAGGGCTTTGGTTAGGCTGCATTTTGGAGTATTGTGTGCGGTTCTGATCACCCCATTACAAGAAGGATGTGGGGGGTTTGGAGAGGGTGCAGAAGATGTTTACCAGAATATTGCCTGCATTACAGGGCATTTGCTTTGAGGAAAAATGTGGACAAACTTGGGATTGTTTTCTCTGGAATGTCAGAGGTTGAAGAGAGAACTGACAGCATATAAAATGATGAGGCATCAGTCGTGCTGACAGTCAGATACTTTCCCTCAGGGTGGAAACCAGAAAGCATATCTGTAAGATGGGAGGGACAGTTTAGTATAGTTTAGGCTTTAGAGATACAGCATGGAAACAGGGTCTTTGGCCCACTGAGTCCGACCATGTTCACACTAGTTCTATGTTATCTCACTTTTTTGCATCCAGTCCCTACACATATGAGGCAATATACAGAGGCAAATTAAACCTATATAAACCCCGTGTTTTGGGATGTGGTGGGAATGGTAGCACCAGAAGAACCAGTGTGGTCACTGGGAGAACGTGCAAACTCCACAAAGGACGGCATCAGAGTCACCAATTGAACCCGGGTCTTTCTGGCGTGATGAGGCAGCAGCTCCACAAGCTACACCTTGTGTACACCTAAAAGAAGATGTGCTGGCCTGCTGGGCAAGTTTGTAGAGTTGTAGAGTCACAGAGTGTGGAAATACTGGAAATGCATTTCCAGGGGTGGTGGTGGAAGCATTTGATAGTGGACATTTCAGACATAGTATGGTTGTAGAGGAGCGGGGGGAAATGGATCACATGAAGGCAGAGGGGATTAGTTTTATCATTGGCATCATGTTCAGCAGTGGATTGGTCAGCCAAAGGCCTGTGCTCAGTTTTTGTGTTCTTAATTGGATGAGTTTGTGCACATGTGTTTGAATTACTCCCACAATGCTCTTTGGAAAAAGCGTGAGAGAAAAATATCTCATCTGTTAGTATTTTTGTTCTCGCATCTTTTCCTATGTACAAAAGATGTCTTAGAAACAGGAGAACACCCATTAGAAGTAAATACAATATATATCTGGAAAACCACCCAGCAAGTCAGGCAGCATCTGCAGAAAGAGAATCTATTTCCATGGATGGTATTTTACCTGCTCAGTGTGTCCAGTGTTTTTTCTGATGTCCGTAATTATTCTGATTGACACTCATTGCAAGTATTATTCTGTCTGGAAACTGAGGCCTTAAGTCCCACCATCAGTGGATATTAAGACACAGCTGGGCTGAGGATTTTGCTGTCAGGTGCAGGACCCTTTGTCAGTGTAATCCCCACTGTGGGAGTTTGATAAACAGGTGGAATGTAAAATGGTGGCAGCTTAAATGAGTGAGGCAATTTGAGAGAATAAACCCTGCATCTCTGTGGACAGGGAAAGAAAGACAATGTCTTTCATGCCAGGAATGAGGTGACAAATGGCATTCTCCCCTTCCTGAACTACAAGGGGTGATCGATGGTCAGTGTGGACTTGGTGGGCTGAGGTGCCCGTTTCCACGCTGTGTCTCCAAAGTCTAAAGTCTATAGATCAGTGAGGTGACCATGGGAGGTAAGACATCACACTGATGTGGACCTCATTTAGTTTCTAGTAGTACAGCATGGGAGTACAAATGCTGGGTATCTGGCCCATTTTCTCACATGAGTTATCTAGACAGGAGGCTCTAGCACCGGCAGACATTTTCATTGCAATGCATGTGTTTGTTAAATCTTAGACCTTTATGTGTATTCAGGTTGGCATGTGTGTGTATATCCACACAAATGTGTGTTACGTCTGAGCAGTAAAACTTGGTCTTCAATCATCTTGGATTCCCTTGCCAGTGGAACGCTTAGGGAGTACGATGGCCATGTTAAAAATATGAATGCACACTCATCTATTTTACTTCAGAGTCACGTGAGTGACTTAGTGAAGACCCCACCAGCACGCATGCGCGACATATCGTCGCTCGCATTGCAGTCGACAAGCTGGGGGGAGGTTGAGCGCGTTCCTCTGCCGGCAGCTTAAAAAGGACCAACTGGTAAGTTTTACAAACATTGAGTTGGTTGGTCTTTGTACTGTGTTTGAATCCTTTACAAAGACTCCATGGAGAGAACACGGAGCGAGAAGAGGGCTGCTTTTAAGGGACTTCGGAGCGAGGTCAGCGGCCAACATCCCCGGAGCTGAACGTTGAGTTTTCGGCAGCACCCGTACCTCGGGCTGGCAAGACAGCGCGGAAGTCGGGGAGCCCCACTCAGTCGGGACCCGACTCTCCACCGCCACAGTCCAGGAAACTGCGAACTGGCGGGAGGACCACGCGGGAGCAGGGTAGCCAAGACCCCGACTCCCCACCGCTTCAGTCCGCACGAATGTGGACTAGCGGCAAAAGAGTGCGGAAATCAGGGAGCCCCGTTCAAACGGCAGCCCCGGCTCACCGCCTCAGTCCGGAAGACCGCAGACAGGTGGCAAAACCGCACACAAGTCGAGTAGCCCCGCTGGAGCGGCTGGCACCGACTTTCCTCCGCATCAGTCCGGAAGACATCGGACTAGCGGTAGGCCCGTGCGGATGTCGTGTAACCCCGCTGGAGCGGCAGGCACCAATTCTCCACCGCCTCAGTCCGGAATACCATGGACAGGCGGCAGATCCGTGCGGGAGTCGTGTAGCCCCGCTGGAGCGGCTGGCACCGACTTTCTACCGCATCAGTCCCATAGACATCACTCCGACGGGGTGCGGACTGGCGATAATGACCCCATTGATTCAGCAGAATCTGGGGAAGACGACCTGCTGTTTGCAGATAGCAATGGAGATCGCATAGCCCGCATGGAGCGTATGATGGAGCAGCTGCTCCAGAGGGACCTACTCCAGCAGGAGCATGCGTCCCGTGGATCATTCAGGTCCACGACAGGCCCCTTTCCAGGGCTGTTCAACATCTCTCCCTCCTCGGAAAGGAGCGCCAGAAGAGGGGTTGACCGAAGACCCTGAGTTGCATGGGATGCAGGAAGAGGAACTTCAGGGGACGGTGTCAAAATTTGCACATCCATCCCAGAAAGGGCAAACTCTTCAACCACAGCTAGCGGCTAGTATCAATTACCTGACCACACACCAGCTTCAGGAACAGGTAATTACGGAGACCACAGGCAAGTACCTGGCCCCGGAAAATTGTGTGTTGTTGAATGTACCAAGTGTCAACACACCCATATGGGGGAATATAAGCCCTGGGATAACGGCACAGGAACTGAAAATCCAGAAAATCCTCAAATGAATGACTTCCGGGCTTACTGCTTTTGCCAGGTCAATCGATGGTGTGGACATGACGGAAGAGCAGCAGGATGCGTTAGCCCTGCTTTGTAACACGCAATACGAAATCAATTGCTTCAGAAAACGCTCTATCCGTGCCCCCGCTCACCCCAGATTTGCGGGGTTGTGTAAAACTAGCGCTACGCCGTTACCAAGCTTGTTGTTTGGGGATAACCTCTTGAGTTTGTATCCAACGTCTTTACCAAAACTAAAAAAGATGGTGGATGTCGTATTATAATCGACTAAACTCAACTGAATACCTTTATACAATATATCCATTTCAAGATGGAAACATTTGAAACTGCCAAGCAACTGATTTCCAGAGGGTACTTCATGGCCTGCATCGATCTAAAAGATGCATACTATTCAGTACCTATACGCAAATATCACCGCAGATATTTGAAATTCGTCTGGATGGCAGTATAGAGCACTGCCTAGTGGACTTACAACAGCCCCCAGGTTGTTTACCAAAATATTGAAACCAGTATTGGCATCTCTACGGAGACAAAACCACATAGTCATGGCCTATCTTGATGTCATACTGATTGTGGGGAAAACTTTGGAATTGGCTAAATTAGCTGTGACAGCCACTGTTTCAAAAGCCGGGGTTCGTCATCCATCCAGACAAATCTAAATTAACGCCTACTGTCGTTATGGACTATCTGGGATTCACGATTAACACTAATCATATGATTATTACTTTCCAAAATAACAAAGCGGCAGATATTATAGAGGCATGTAATAGCCTTGCTTGCACCAGGAAACCGACTATTCGACATGCTTCCAAGGTAATTGGGAAACTTGTAGCTACATTTTCAGCTGCACGATTTGGACCACTGCATTATCAAAATTTACAAAGCAAAAATCTCAGTACTAAAAACCAATGCTGGGCATTTTGATAGACCTATGCAGCTACCAACCAAAGCAAGAAATGAGCTACGATGGTGGATTAACAGCATCCGAGACTGTTATAATCCCATCATAGTTACAAACCCTTTAGTCGTGTTGCAAACTGACACCAGCGCTCATGGTTGGGGAGCTACCGACACCACGTCTAGTTGTGGTGGCAGTTGGGATTTGCACAAATCTACATTTCTCCAATCACGAGGTATCGACTATTTGGAAATGCTGGGAGCATTTCACGGACTACGGGCTTACTGTACAAATATGCATAATACGCATGTCCGTCTGCAAATAGACAGTGGTGGCATATTTAAACCATATGGGTGGTATCGTCGATATCTTGTGACGAATTGGCAAACAAAATCTGGCACTGGTGCATTGAAAGAGATATTTGGATTTCAGCTACTTACCTTCCGGGTAAGCTCAATACAGTGGCGGACGCCAGGTCACGAAAATTCAATGACAACACCGAATGGATGTTGAACCCCCAAATATTTGCTAACATATAGCTCAGTATGGTACACCAGATATCGACCTCTTTGCGTCGAGATTGAACCATCAGATACCAACATATGTCTCTTGGGAACCAGACCCTGGGGCAGTAGCGATGGACGCTTTTTCGCTACATTGGGGGAAATCGTTCTTCTAAACATTCCCCTCTTTCTGCCTCATCGGTCGGGTATTGCGGAAAATCCACTTTGATTCTGCATCACGGATACTGATAATACCCGATTGGCCCACACAGCCATGGTTCCCAGTGGTCCTCAACATGGTGAAGGAACCATGGGTGCAGATTCCTAAATGCCCGAACCTCCTGACACATCCCATATCAGGGGAGAGTCATCTGTGCCATTGTCATCTGAACCTGTTGGCTTGCAGGTTCTGAAGAGACCTTTGCTGGAATTCAAGCTGTCCTTCTAACAGGACCATGGCCATCATCATGGTGTCGTGCAGAGAGTCCACAAGGAAGCAATACCTTACCCTTGTAAGGAAATGGGAGGTCTTCTGTTCCAGGACTAATATCACCTACGACTGCCACCATCACAGATGTGCTGGAATTCCTCGCGGGCCTTCACTATGATGAGGGCCACAGCTACAGTGCCATCAATAGTGCTAGGAGTGCATTATCGTCCTACCTCAGACTTGGAGTGGGATCCCATCTGTTGGTGTTGAAACTTATGAGGGGTATTTTTAATTCCAATCCTCCGAGACCACGATACACTGTGACTTCGGATATAGGGGTGGTGTTGTCCCTACTCAGGAGTTGGTCACCAGTTTCCCACTTGCAAAACTCACTATAAAGTGATGATGTTGATGGCACTCATTACAACTCAGCGGGTCCAGACCCTCCACAAACTGAAATTGGACAGGATGGTCTCGACCCCCACCAAGGTAACCTTTTTTATAGACAAGTTACTTAAACATCATAGACCTGGAATAACCGGTCTTAAATTGGAATTCCACGCATATCCCATTGATGTACGCCTCTGTACCCATCTCCGACATTATATTAATGTCACTCAAATTCTAAGGGGAATGGAAACAGGTCTATTTATCAGTTTTAAACGCCCGCACTACAGGGTAACTGTGCAGACTATTTCCAGGTGGCTCAGGGTGGTGTTGGAAACAGTAGGGGTAGACACTGATATTTTCAAATCTCATTCTACCAGGGCTGTGTCCACATCAGCGGCGAGGACCATGGAGGTACCCATGGACCATGTCCTCGCAACAGCGGGCTGGGCCAATGAAGGCACGTTTCAATGGTTTTACAATAAACCTGTGGCCACTTCCACGACATTTGCAGATACTGTTTTAAGTTCTGTTCCCTGAATGGTCCCCGAAGTCAGGGTTTTTTTTGATTTTGTTTGTATTAATAAATACATTATTGTTTTTCAGCTGTTTCAAGTCTGAAATACGTTAACATACTTCCTCCATCAGTTATTACAGCAGTGTGTGAGCATGGACCTGGTCCAGGGCATGAAATCACAGAGCTTTGAAATCTTCACAAAGTCACTCACGTGACTCCAAAGTAAAATAGTAAGATGAAACGAGAACTTACCAGTTTGAAGTTTGATCCTTATTTTATGAGGAGCTACGATGAGGGATTTTGTGCCCTCCGCTCCCAACCCTCTTCATAAGACCAACTGGTATATGGGTTTCTCTTAATCTTACTATCTCCAGTCAGTTCTACTATCTGTGATTTCACACTGCTGCTTTGAAGAATGTCGTGCATGCGTGCTGGCGGGGACTTCACAAAATCCCTCATCGTAACTCCTCATAAAATAAGGCTCAAACTTCAAACTGGTAAGTTCTCATTTAATCTTACTGTTATTCCCCAGAAGCAGAGTGGAAGGAAGTGATGCTTACAGTCAGGCAGAATCAGGTCTTTTGGCCCAAGTTGTCCTGCTGGCCAATTTGCCATTATGGGCCTGTCCCATTGGCCTGTATTTGGCCCATCTATCTATATACTTTTAAAACTCTGTGTGTGTGTGCGTTTGTTTGTGGGTTTATGTCAGATTAGCTTTTCAGATTAGATTTTTGG
Source organism: Okamejei kenojei (assembly GCA_035221665.1). NCBI lineage: Eukaryota > Metazoa > Chordata > Chondrichthyes > Rajiformes > Rajidae > Okamejei > Okamejei kenojei. The sequence continues at coordinate 2,066,452 of CM069163.1, read as the reverse complement.
CCTTTGATTCGTTGGTCCACCAAAACCACACGCGGACCAAAACTCCGAGATTTTTTCCATTTCGTTAGCAATTTCACTTTTACATTCGTAAATCCATTCCTCATTACATTTAGACATTTTTCTGTACACATTTTGTCATAAAATCCTTCCCCCCCCCCTCCCCAATCATTTTGTCGCCTCCTGCTGGCTAGCGACCATAACGGCTGCTGCCGCCCGGCTCTCCTCCAAAAACGCCGAAATTTTTAACATTTTATTGGCGATTTTACTTCCTACACTTGTCCCCCCCCCCCCCCCCCCCCCCCCCCGGGTCAGCTCTGTCACGCTGGATCAAGCCAAAGATTTGCCGTCCTCTGTCCTCGGCGAAAGCAGCGGGGGAACAGCCGATCTTTGGCTTAAGCCAGTGTGACAGAGCCGGTGCGTCAACGGGCGTATTGAGGGCGTATGCAGCATCTTGACGTCGTACGCAGCATCTTGACGGTGAACGCCTGGCCCGCAGGCTCACTCGGCATCACGCCCGCCCACTCACTCCACCCTCCCCCCCCTCCCCAGTACTCGGGGTCTGAAGCACGTTCAGGGAACAGACACAACGGATCTGTACTTGGTTTAGTACACTTTTAAAATTCTGTGTGCGTGTGTGTGTGAGGCTGTACAGCATTTTGCCTTTGAAACGTATTTCCTCAAAAACCTGACGCAAAAACGTGGAGATTTTTTACAATTTCGGTAAGGATTTAACTTACGATTTCATAATTGCTCTCCTTTCTAGATTTGGTCAATTATTTCCCCAGATGTTGAATAAAATTGTTCACAAATCATCAAAAAAATTTAGAATCAAACTGATGTCCACTCACAATGGATCTCATTTACATATATGACATCACAATGGGACAGGTGTGGGAGATTGGAACCTTCACATGATCCCACTAAAATCAAACTTCTGCATTCGTCACAGCACCATCTCACAGATGTCTAATCACAATGTGATAGGGGTGGGAGATCTCTCCCCCTCCCTCCCTCCCATTCACAATGCCTTTGCACCTGGCCCAATTGGCCCCACCTGGCCCTGCCCCCCCGCCTGCCTTGTGGCCCCACCCCTCCAGCATTTCAGCTGGCTCCGCCCCCCCCCAGCTGCCAGGTTGTAGATTCCATTGGTTTTCATTGAATTTAATTTAATTATTTGTCACTTAATATCACTAATTCTTAACATTAACTTTTAATGGAGGTTTTTTATTGCAAAACTCACTATAAAGGAGGGGGGAGGAGGAGGGGGGGAGGAGGAGGGGGGGAGGAGGAGGGGGGGGAGGAGGAGGGGAGAGGGGGGGGGGAGGGGAGGGGGGAGGGGAGCAGGGAGGAGGGGGGGGGGGGAGGGGAGGAGGGGGAGAGGAGGGGTGAGAGGAGGGGGAGAGGAGGGGGTGGTTAGAGGGGGGGAGGGGGGTTATGGTTAGAAAAGGGTGGTTAGTGTGTGTGTGACGCGGCAGGCTGCACCCCTCAATTCCATAGAGCTGCCGACAGCTTTCGTGCATGAGACGCACACACTTCATTTCCAGACCATTCTGAACGCGTGACGCACGATTGCATTTCATTCTCTCTGTCCCTCCCCCTCTCTCTCCCCATCTCTCTCTCCCCATCTCTCTCTCCTCATCTCTCTCTCTGTCCCCCTCTCTCTCTCCCCTTTCTTCCACCCCACCCCCCTGCCCTCCACCCCTCCCCTACTCCCTTTTCCCTCCACCCCATCCCCCTCCCCACTCCCCCTCCCTTCCCCCCCACCTCTCCCCCTCCCTTTCCTTTCCCTCCCTCTCAGCCCCCCCTCTCTCTTCCCCTCTCTCTGTCCTCCCATCTCTCTCACCCCTCCCTTTGTCTCTTGCCCTTCTGTCTCTGCCCCTTTTTCTCTGTCTCTCCCCATTCTCTCTCTGCCCTCACTCTCTCCCCCCCCCCTCCCTCTCTAGACGCACCTGCAAGTATGGGCTATGCGTCAGTGGATAGGGCAGTTATGGGGTAAAAGGAGCAAATTAATAATATTAATATATCAAGGGGGGTAGTTAGCGTGTGTGCGGGGGGGTAGTTAGTGTGTGTGACGCCGCATGCAGCCCCCCCCTCCCCCGCAACCACACTTTGGGGGAACAGACCCAACGGGTCTGCACTTGGTCTAGTATCCATTCAAACCCTAAATGTCTTTTGAGCCCAAAGGGCCAGTGAAGCACTCTGTGTGGACTGCTGAGCATTTCTAGTATCTCAGGAGGAGCAATAAAGATAAAGGGCCATTGTTTACATTGTGATTGGTAGGTAATTAGAAGTTTTGATCACAACTATAAGCCTACAAATGTTAGAATTTACAAGCTCAAGGAATTAATTCTATGATCACCAAAAGCATTTATGATCTCACCACATTTGGAGAAACGCTGAGAACCCACATAGCTCATGTGGAAGTTAGGGTGTTCTAGAGTACGCTACCACTACAAGGTACTCACCATCAAGATTAGAATAGTATTGCTGTGAAATAGCACGCATATACAAATTTCTATCCCCATCTCAGGTTTCTAAGGCAGTTACATGGACCCATTTGCTAATTTTACTTCGGAGTCACGTGAATGACTACGTGAAGAACCCCGTACAGCCGTTCGTGCGTCATTACGTCAGACGCTTTCGTGCAGACGACTGTGGAGCAGCGCAGCTCCTCCAAAGGTAAGTCTAAAAAAGTTTCAGGTAAGTGCTATTTCTTAACCTGTTCTAGGTTTCCTGCAGGAACCTTCGAGGTTCTTGCGGGATGGTCGCGAGGCCGACGAGAGAACCAGCCTAGGACTTTGGGAAAAACCCTGGCCCGACCGTGGAAGCGGGGAGCTGGCGAATGTCGGGTTAGCGATCGGAGTCACTGATAACGCGGTCAGTGACTCCACACATTGGGTTCCCGGGGAGGGGATACCCAAGAATAGTGCAGTTCCCGACCGCAGTAGTCCCTAGGGGATGGGGCTTAACGGACCTGAACAGTCAGCCTGGGTTCCCAGTGGAGGGGAAACTCTAGTGTATGCGGTTCCCAGACTGCAGCAGTCCCCAACAAATGGGGTTTAATTCACGTAAATTAGTAGCCCGGGTGCCGGGAGGGTACCACGGGTATATATATATAGGCAGGAGTTGGATCAGTAGTAATGTTTATGGCAATGTCAGCCTATTGCAGATGCTGTGCCAGCAGCACCTTTGGGAAGGGCTGCTTCATGGGAATGCCAAGTTATGGCAGTCCCAGCCTCTGGGAAAGGTTGTGCCGGCAGTACCTTTGCTCAGGACTGCTCATGGGGATGCCAAGCTATGGCAGGCTAGCCTATTGGAGAGGCTGTGCCAGCAGCACCTTTGCTCAGGGCTGCTCATGGGGATGCCAAACTATGGTAGGCAAGCCTATTGCAGAGGCAGTGCCAGCAGCACCTTTGTTCAGGGCTGCTTCATGGGCGCCAGCGGTACCTTCTTCAGGGCTGCTTTATGGGAATAGCTGTTTAGTAGGGTATTTCCATTTATAGTGATCATGGGGGATGAGGGGTCATTGTTAGGATAAAGCAATATAACAGAATCTGTTAAGTCTCGAACTATATTTGAGAAATTGGACTCCTCTGTCCAGTTAGATTAAGTCTATCAAATAGACTTGTAGGATGTTGGGATTCACTTTTAGGTATTCAATTGGCTGTGACGCCGGCCTGGGCAACAGATGGCAGTCAATAAACTCTGGTAACAGGTTTACTAGTCGTTAGATTAATTGTTAATAGTATAGATGTGATTCAGCTGTGCAAGTAGACAACTTATCTTGTTAAATGGTTAACTATTAAGTGCCATATAGGTAATTGTTAACACACCTTGTTTCACCAGCTGAAATTAATAAAGTCACAATGATGGACAAACAGTGTTCATTACTGCTCCAGTTGTTGTTAAGTAAATCTTTAATTATATTGCAAAATGGTGCTAATGGCCCTAAATGGGAAATTGTGTCAGCAGCACTTTTTAGCAGGCCTGCTTAAGGTCTCCCTCATGTAGGAGGAGAACATGCTGCGTCAGTATTATTCTGATGCTGGGGCCATGGCAAAGTCGGCGTATTGCTGAAGCTGCGCCAGCAGCACCTTGTAACAGGGCTGCTTAGTGGCTCCCTCATGTAAGAGGAGAGCATATGGGATCGGAATAGTCTAATGCCGAGTCTGAGGGTATAGCCATAGAGCATGCCCAAGGGATACAGGGCATGTACCAGAGATCTATGCCTGACAAGAAAGTTATCATCCCAAATACATATGCAGTGAATACCGCTCTCAGGGGGACATTACAGTTGGCCGCCGAATCCTCTATTCAGGTAAGACATTTCCATAGGCGAAACCTGGAGGACAAAGCACAAGCTATTGGAACGAGCAAGGTTTCATAGTTTGGTGATAATGCACCCCACGTCTTTATTGGCAGTAAGCGGTTCACTGAAGTTTGTGGCAGCATGAAGGCTGGCCAGAGGTTCCACGCACTGTACCTGTGCTACTCTACAATTAAGGGACCACTTACAGCTTGGTAAGGTGTACACTTAGTTATACATTACAAATGATTGAGACATTATCAGCTAATTTGAGGGGTCTAACCATGTAAAATGGACTGTTCTAGCTTTTCAAGCAGGTTAGAATTGCACAGGTGCAGTAGAAGGACCAAGATTGTCTTGCAAGACTGGTTCGGAAATTGGGCCACAGTTGTTGTTTACGGCAGATACCAAGTTGCAAATATCATCTCGAGTTTGGAGGTGGAGCAGATTTGCATGACTTGCAAAAAATGTCTGTTATGGGTATCAACTATCTATAGACCCTACGGGCATTGTATGGGTTAAAGTGTGATTGGACAAATGTGCATATGGTGATGCTCAGGTTGATACATTATGATTATGGCATATGTTAGTCACGAGGGTGCAATCAGTTAAAGACCCCTGGAATGGTTACATATCTTGTTGTCACAGGAGAATCATCAAGTATAGGTTAATGGCAACACAGAATTGGTGTTGAATCACACTGTATTATGAAATTCTGGTTAAATGGAAAACCTAATATATATGTTGGTTTCATGTTTATTTCACTGTTTGCAAAATATGTGGCACTACAGTGGCGAAACATACATTTTCGTTAAAAGGAGAAGGAAGGTCTTTTATAGCTCACTCCATTTTGTTTATCAATTGAGGCTTCAAATAAAGTCATTAAGAGGCCGCTTAAGGTTCCTATTGTGTGATTATGCAAATTGATTCTTGATTTGTCGCGAATAATATAACCTTATTTGGTTATATTAAACACAATTTTCTGGTTCAGCCTGAGGCTTGGGAAATCAGTTGTTGCATGATAAACTCAAATTATGTTCTGCAGGTTTAATAAACTGCCCTAAGGTTTGGGTTGTTACATCTATCCTTCTATCTGTTTAAAGTGTTTGCATAACACCAAACTGCAGAATTTTCTTTTCCAGGAGATGAAAGAGTTTGTTATGCGTATGTTCCATGGAAAATGGTATTGATTGCTAATGTTTTGAGTTCATGCTAAATGATCGTTTGTTATTTATGGAGTTATACGGCCATTAATTGGGTCAATGAGCTTCCTCATTGAGTTGGCTGTAGCAAACAAGACTCGCTCTGTCGGGTCCACACCGGTTATCAAGGGGTAGAATAGCTTCAACATAGGTCCCAGGACCAGTATAATGCCATATGCGATGCTGACATTTGTGAACACTATTTCACCAGGAGGCTGCAGCTATATCCTTAAATTTGGCTGGAGTTTATTAGGTAGTTACTGGTTTAGTGCAGCAGGTTCAGTCGCAACATAATTGTGATGGTACAGGATGATAACGTCTGTAAATTATAATATATAATATTATTTTATAAATACTTGAGCAGACCAGAAGGGGGTCAGGTCTCAAAATAGTCACAGGCATACCAGGGAACCTTTCATAAGGTAAGCACACACATATACAACAATATGTCAAGGTCATCAAGAGCCTTGGAGTTCTGGACTAGCAATGTTTGGGAGAACTTATTGTTCAGGCCATTCCAGATGAGAAAAACTGAGTTGTGTTATGTACGAATGGATTCTGATTCCAACCTCATTCCACCAGGGCAGCTACATCAGCAGCAAGGGTATTTATGTTCCGCTGGGTCGCATTGTTACGGCTGCAACATGGTCCAACGAACGAATCTCCAAACATCTGTAATGACCCATTGCTGAACCAGGGTTATTTGTTAACTCTATTTATGTTCTGGTTATATTTTCCATCTGGGTGAGAGATGGAAATATTATTGTTTCATTTAAACAACATCAGCATGTTTTACATCTATGTTATGACTGTATGCATTATAAATGTTTTCCCTTCAATTGTCAATGAAGCAGCTGTGGTTGTGTATACTCGTTTCACACGGCATGAAATCACAGAGCTTTGAAGTCTTCACGTAGTCACTCACATGACTCCGAAGTAAAATAGTAAGATTAAACGAGAACTTACCTGTTTGAAGTCTGATCTTTATTTTATGAGGAGTCGAGTTGAGGGACTACGTGCCCTCTGCTCCCAGCCCTCATAGATCTCATCTGGTAGTTCTAGTCTGTTATCTTACCATTATACTTCAGTCATTATTATCTGTGATTTCACACCGTTGCTTTGAAGATTGACGCACGAACGGCTGTACGGGGTTCTTCACGTAGTCCCTCAACTCGACGACTCATAAAATAAAGATCAAACTTCAAACTGGTAAGTTCTCGTTTAATCGTACTATTTTAATGCATATTTCCTCCTGAGTAAACAGATTGAGTTAATGAAGAAGTGGAAAATGTGCGGATAATGAAAATAGGAGATCGATGAAGAAAGGGGACAGAACTCAAGGTCATGCCTTTGCTTGAGTTCCTGGACCAAGAACAGGTGATTGATGGGCAGCGTGGACTTGGTGGGCTGAAGGGCCTGTTTCTAAGCTGAATCCTTCAATCAGAAAGAACCTTCCTGCGTTTCTCCACAAGTCCCCCTGGTAAATTCTGGAGAAACGATAATCTGAGGAGGGCTATCAGAGAGGTATCAGTAGTGCCATGGAAACAGGACGGGTTGAAGGGTCATGACCTGAAACGTCACCTATTCCTTTTTTCCAGAGATGCAGTCTGACCGGCTGAGTTACTCCAGCTTTTTGTGTCTATATTCAGGCATTCTCAATGGCTGCTGATGGCTTCGCCACACTATGGCCAGAAATGGTGATCAACCTGTGCGGCACGGTGGCGCAGCGGTAGAGCTGCTGCCTTGCAGGACCAGAGACCCGGGTTTGATCCTGACAACGGGTGCTGTCTGAACAGAGCTTGTACGTTCTCCCCGTGACCTGCGTGGGTTTTCTCCGGGATTTCCGGTTTCCTCACACATCCCAAAGACATACAGGCTTGCAGGTTAATTGCCCTGTTAAAATTGTAAATTGTTTGTACTGTGTGAAGGATAGTGTTAATGTGCAGGTATTGCTGGTCGGTGCGGACTCGATGGGCCGAAGGGCCTGTTTCTGTGCTATATCTCTGAACTAAACTAAACTCTTCCTTCGCAAGAGTAAAGGGACTGTCCAGCTTAGGCGACTTTTTAGACGAGTGCAGGAGACTCTGCGCTTGCCTCTTGATCGCCACATGTTCGCTGGTGGTCTCTGGTGAGTCTCCTTCATGGTCGCGAGGAGTTCCCGCATTCTGGGAACTAGTCGCAGCCTCAGTATGGTCGCCGCAAATTTTTCAACATGTTGAAAAAATTCTGCAACCAAAAATTGGTTGCCATGGAGAAAATCAATAATCCTGTAGTCGTTGGGGCAGTTGTAGTGGGGTCGCCATGTAGTTATGGGTAGTCGAGGTAGTCGTAGGTAGTTTTAGTTAATCACCTTTGCTGACCGAACATTGGCTCATTGGGGGAAAAAACGTAAGCACGAGTTTTCAGAACCAAGGATAACCGACCGGTAATGTTAAATGCCCGCCAAACCTCACAGCTGTCTACCTCTGGCTTATTAAAAGTTGTCTGGCTTCTTAAAAGTGTCTCCACTCCTTCTCCCTCTTTTAGAGAACTTACCATACAGTGTGCTAGCCGTCTTAACCTTCCTGTTCATCGCGGTGTGTGTCTATCACCTTGGCTTTGCACCGTGTGAATTTCAGACAGCGCTCCCCTGCTTTTGTGTGTGTCTCTGTCTCTGTCTCTGTGTGTAAAAAAATCTTACACCGCGCATGCGCAGATTGTTCTCCTCTCCATAAAAATAAAGAATAAAAATACAGAAAGTGACAATTCAATTTGCCCTAGGCTTCCAAGTCTCCTTCATTTTGAATTACTGAAGGGGTGGGGGGTGATGGCAGGTGGAGAGATGGTGGGAAAAACAGGAGAACACCGGGACAAGTTGAATCAGTTGTGACCTTATTGAATGACAATACTAGTTCAAGGGACCAATTGGGGGGGAGGAGTACCTTTCACAGCGTGTGGTGAGTGTGGCCATGGGTAAAGTTGCGGGGAGGGCAGGAGCATTGAGAAGGAGGGGGTCGGGAATCATGCCATAACTCATTCACTTACCACTGCCGCCGCGCCACCGCATTGTGGCCGGGGAGGGAAGTAGCTCGGGTGGCGGCGAGCGGCTGCCGGGACATCAGCGCTTCCTGCTGGCCTGCTCACCTCTGGCAGTGAGGGAACCAGCACAAGAGCAAAGATCATGGAGCGGGTCAGCGGGCGATGGACAACAAGACAGCAGGCGGTGGAAGCGGCAGTGACGAGGGACATAAAGTGGTGGTCTGACCAGTCAGAGGCCATGCTGCAAGATGCACTGACAGATGTTGACTGGAATATGTTCCAGTGAATTCAGTGAGTTCGCGGAAGCAGTCACGGAATTCATCGCAGCAATAGCCGACAACATCATCCCCACGGTAAGGGTTAACACCTTTCCGAATCAAAAACCCTGGGTGAACAGGGTCGGTTCGTGTTGCCTTGAATGCTTGCACCGCTGCCTACAACTTAGGCCTGGCATCAGGAAATATGGACATCTACAAGGTAGAGTCCTACCGACTGCGAAGGGTGGTGAAGGACGCAAAAAGGAGGTACAGGGACAAGATGGAGTCACAGATGGAGCAGCAGGACACCAGACGCCTGTGGCAGGGGCTACGGACTATAACCAACTACCGGAGCAGCCCCCCCCCCGCAATCGGAAGTGCCGCCACCTCCCTAGCTGATGACCTGAACTCCTTCTACGCTCGGTTCGAGATGGGCCACATCACCCCAGGAATGCCGGCTAACGGGAACACCGCCAGCATGCTGGCTGTCGAAGCTGAAGAGAGGTCCATCGCTGGGGATGTGCACACATTCTCGTCCGAGTATGACGTGAGGAAGGCTCTGACACGTGTGAACACGAGGAAAGCTGTAGGCCTAGATGACATCTCGGGGCGAGTACTTAAGTCTTGTGCTACGCAGCTAGCTCCGGTGCACACTACAATATTCAACCACTCCCTGGCCAAGTACGTGGTCCCTGCCTGTTTCAAAAGATCCATCATTGTACCATAAAAGTACCATCATGGGCCATAAAAGAATAAATCGGGGAAGGTAGTGCATCCGTGGATAACAAGGGAAATCAGGGATAGTATCAAAGCAAAGGATGATGCGTACAAAGTAGCCAGAAAAAGCAGCATACCAGAGGACTGGGAGAAATTCAGAGACCAGCAGAGGAGGACAAAGGGCTTAATTAGGAAAGGAAAAATAGATTATGAAAGAAAACTGGCAGGGAACATAAAAACTGACTGCAAAAGTTTTTATAGATATGTGAAGAGAAAGAGGTTAGTTAAAACAAATGTAGGTCCCTTGCAGTCAGAAACAGGTGAGTTGATCATGGGGAACAAGGATATGGCGGACCAATTGAATAACTACTTTGGTTCCGTCTTCACTAAGGAAGACATAAATAATCTGCCTGAAATAGCAGGGGACTGTGGGTCAAAGGAGGAATTGAGTGAAATCCAGGTCAGTCGGGAAGTGGTGTTGGGTAAATTGAATAGATTAAAGGCCGATAAATCCCCAGGGCCAGATAGGCTGCATCCCAGAGTACTTAAGGAAGTAGCTCAGGAAATAGTGGATGCATTAGTGATAATCTTTCAAAACTCTTTAGATTCTGGAGTAGTTCCTGAGGATTGGCGGGTAGCAAATGTAACCCCTCTTTTTAAGAAGGGAGGGAGAGAGAAAACGGGGAATTACAGACCAGTTAGTCTAACATCGGTAGTGGGGAAACTGCTAGAGTCAGTTATTAAAGATGGGATAGCAGCACATTTGGAAGTGGTGAAATCATTGGACAAAGTCAGCATGGATTTACAAAAGGTAAATCATGTCTGACGAATCTTGTGGAATTTTTCGAGGATGTAACTAGTAGCGTGGATAAGGGAGAACCAGTGGATGTGGTATATCTGGACTTCCAGAAGGCTTTCGACAAGGTCTCACATAAGAGATTAGTATACAAACTTAAAGCATACGGTATTAGGGGTTCAGTATTGATGTGGATAGAGAACTGGCTGGCAAACAGGAAGCAAAGAGTAGGAGTAAACGGGTCCTTTTCACAATGGCAGGCAGTAACTAGTGGGGTACCGCAGGGCTCAGTGCTGGGACCCCAGCTATTTACAATATATATTAATGATCTGGATGAGGGAATTGAAGGCAATATCTCCAAGTTTGCGGATGACACTAAGCTGGGGGGCAGTGTTCGCTGTGAGGAGGATGCTAGGAGACTGCAAGGTGACTTGGATAGGCTGGGTGAGTGGGCAAATGTTTGGCAGATGCAGTATAATGTGGATAAATGTGAGGTTATCCACTTTGGTGGCAAAAAACAGGAAAGCAGACTATTATTTAAATGGTGGCCGATTAGGAAAAGGGGAGATGCAGCGAGACCTGGGTGTCATGGTACACCAGTCATTGAAAGTAGGCATGCAGGTGCAGCAGGCAGTGAAAAAAGCGAATGGTATGTTAGCTTTCATAGCAAAAGGATTTGAGTACAGGAGCAGGGAGGTTCTACTTCAGTTGTACAGGGTCTTGGTGAGACCACACCTGGAGTATTGCGTGCAGTTTTGGTCTCCAAATCTGAGGAAGGACATTATTGCCATAGAGGGAGTGCAGAGAAGGTTCACCAGACTGATTCCTGGGATGTCAGGACTGTCTTATGAAGAAAGACTGGATAGACTCGGTTTATACTCTCTGGAATTTAGGAGATTAAGAGGGGATCTTATAGAAACTTACAAAATTCTTAAGGGGTTGGACAGGCTAGATGCAGGAAGATTGTTCCCGATGTTGGGGAAGTCCAGGACAAGGGGTCACAGCTTAAGGATAAGGGGGAAATCCTTTAAGACCGAGATGAGAAAGACTTTCTTCACACAGAGAGTGGTGAGTCTCTGGAACTCTCTGCCACAGAGGGTAGTTGAGGCCAGTTCATTGGCTATATTTAAGAGTGAGTTGGATGTGGCCCTTGTGGCTAAGGGGATCAGAGGGTATGGAGAGAAGGCAGGTACGGGATACTGAGTTGGATGATCAGCCATGATCATATTGAATGGCGGTGCAGGCTCGAAGGGCTGAATGGCCTACTCCTGCACCTAATTTCTATGTTTCTATGTTTCTATGTACCTGTACCAAAAAATGCCTCTCCAGCTTGTCTGGATGACTACCGTCCGGTGGCCCTCACCTCAGTTGTCATGAAATGCTTTGAGAGTCTGGTCAAGAAACACATCTGCGCCTTCCTCCCTCTCAACATGGACCCGCTTCAATTCGCATACCGTCCGAACAGATCCACGGACGATGCGATCTCCCAGGTTCTGCACACCACTCTCTCTCACCTAGACCGCCAGAAGGGGGGCTATGTGAGGATGCTGTTCATAGACTTCAACACGATAGTCCCCACCAGACTTGCTGAGAAGCTGCTGGAATTGGGGCTCAACACCCCCCTGTGTGCCTGGGTCCTGGACTTTCTCACCGCCAGGCCCCAGGTAGTCAAGATGGGAGGAAATACATCAAAGTCCCTCACCCTGAGCACAGGATCCCCGCAGGGTTGCATCCACAGCCCCCTACTGTACTCCCTGTACACACATGACTGTGTGGCTGGGTTCAGCTCCAACTCTATAATCAAGTTTGCTGATGACACTGTGGTGGAGGGCCTGATCTTCGATAACGATGAGAAGGCCTACCGGGAGGAGGTGGCTGATCTGGCACTCGGGTGTCATGACAACAGCCTCCTCTTGAAACACTAAGGAGCTGATCGTGGACTTTAGGAGGACACAACATCCGAGGACGTACACACCATTGAAGATAAATGGGGATACTGTGGATAGGGTGAGCTGCTTTAAATACCTGGGAGTCCACACAACAGAGGATCTGACATGGACATCACACGCTGCAGCACTGGTGAGTAAGGTTAGGCAGCGCCTTTACCACCTCAGGCAATTGAGGAAATTCAGAGTGTCTCTGAGGATACTCCAGTGCTTCTACTCGGTGGTTGGGGAAAGCATCTTGTCCGGAAACATCACAATTTGGTTTTTAAACACTAATAACACTTATTATTCATTGATGGGAAGAATCCTCTGCACCCGATGAGCAGAGGAGGACTGAGTAAGATAGCCAAAAATCACAGCTGTAAGTGGTAGCATTTTATCTATAATCAATATAGTGCAAACAGGAAGTTGTCAAGGCTAGCCAAACAGCCATTTGCAGTGCATTTCCACTTCAACCCAAACCCCCCCAAACAGCCATTTGCAGTGCATTTCCACTTCAACCCAAAACCCCCCAAACAGCCATTTGCAGTGCATTTCCACTTCAAACCAAACCCCCCCAAACAGCCATTTGCAGTGCATTTTTACTTGAAACCAACCATATTCTCATGTTCAAACCACATTAAGGGCACTCACAGTTGAGTAGACATGTGTTTAGTGTTATTGAAAGAGACGTGACCCATCTTGCAGAGACTGAGTGAGGCACAACACTTCCAGGTTTTATAGTCCCCCCCCCCTCACACCAGCAGGGGCAGCAGAGAGAATGGCAAAAAAATAAAAAACATTAATATCTCTCTGATATTTCATCGATGGGAAATATCCTCTGGTTCAGGAAGGCGGAGGAAGGCTCTGAGCGAGATGGCCAGAAATGACGGCCGCAGGTGGCGGCGTTCTCTCGGAAATCACAGCACTGCGAGCCAAAAGCAGTCAAGATCAGACTTTTAGTAATATATAGATAATGACACTGAACTATGATAATATACACATATAAAATGGAAAATACTGAAAAATAGAGAGAACCAGGCAATGTCTGAGGAATCTCAGCTCTTTTCCTTGTTTATATTTGCAGAGAATGTACCTGCTTCTGCAGAATCTGCTAAATGACACCTGCAGTACCGGCTTGATCTTGATGCAGCCACTTCCTGTTCATTCCAGCCTTCAAGTAAAGATGCATCTCAAGTACATTGCTTGTCTGATAAGAGTGATGCTCTTCAGTAGCTGCAACCAACTGGCCTTTGGAAGGTAGTGTGTGTTGCAGCATAGCGTTTAGCTTAGAGATACAGCGTGGAGACAGGCCCTTCAGCCCACTGAGTCTGTGCCAACCTGCCATCCCTGCACACTAACACTATCCTACACACACTAGGGACAATTTACAATCTTTACTGAAGCCAATTAACCTACAACCTGTATATCTCTGGATTATGGGAGGAAACCGGAGCACCCGAAAAAAAAACCCCATGCACGTCACGGGAGACCAAACAAACTCCGTACAGACAAACACCCATAGTCAGGATTGAACTATAGGGAACTGGCACTGTCTCTGGCACTGAACTGGCACTGTCTCTGGCACTGTAGGGAAGCAACCCTGCCACTGTGCCACCCAGAGGTAGAGCAATAGGTCACGTTCCAATCTTTCAGGGGCAGTACAATATAGTTTTTACCAGGCAAACTGGTAGACTAAGTTGATCAGGACAATAAATGTTTTTGAACAATAAAGAAAGAATAATGTTAAAAATAGCTTTCAGTTCTTTGATATTAAAATAAAACAAGAAGTTGTTTCCAGTGTAGACAAAAGTGCTGGAGAAACTCAGCGGGTGCGGCAGAATCTATGGAGCGAAGGAAATAGCCAAAACCCTTCAGTAGTCAACTGTCACTTAAATGCACAATAAAATAAATTGGGTAAAATTCCTTAAATTAATATTACATCATCAGATAATAATAATGAAAGATAATTGAGGCAAAACAACAGATACTGGAGATTTGAAACAAAAACTAAAAATGCTGAAGCAATCATCAGGTCAAGCAGATCCCTCTTCAGAATGAAAGGGACTGAAAGGTGTGCTTGTGCATTCCTACTCCCCCCTCATGCACTCCTCTCAAACCCCCTCCTCCACACTAGTCATCCCACCAGTGCATCCTTGAATCCCTGCCGTTAGCACATCTTCCCCAGTCCACAATGGGCCATTATGGACTCAACACCTCCTGAGGTTATCTGTTGCCGGCCTTGTTTTGTTCTGGCCTTCTCTATCTTTCAGTGTGAAGAAGGGTTTCGACCCGGAAAGTCACCAGAGATGACTTTTCTCCAGAGATGCTGTCAGTTACTCCAGCATTTGGTGTCTATCTTCTGAATAAACCAGCATCTGCAGTTCCTTTCTACACATCAAATCAAGCAGCATCTTTTCGGAAAGAAACAGAATCATTATTTCAGGTCATCGGATGTAGAGTTATTTACCTGGAACACCAACACCAAAATTATTAACTGGAGCGTCACATGAGTCCAAGAGTGGTCTGACAGCAGTGAGATAAAAATTTCCAATGGTGGGAGGAGGTTCATGATCAACGGTGGGACAAGAGCAGTGCTGTTTGCTTCCTTCATCCAGCCCTTATGCTGAAGTGCAAACACGTGCCATATTGTCATCTTTTCCAAAGACAAATTAAAGCAAGAGTACATTCCACAGTAAAACTAGAAGAAAATAACAAAGACAAATTTTGATGATGATATTTAATTGGAAATAATGTAAGTTTTACAGACTTTTCAATGTAATAACCATCCAAATTTTAGCTGTTTAAACTGAAATAAACAGAAATATTTCCACATTTCACCTCCTAGGAACAGCTTCCCTGGCAAGCGCATTAAGATCATTTTCAAGACATCACTAAGTACTTGCAAAATCTATGCTGATCAAATTGTGGCTTGAAAGGTGGCATGATTTTACCTTTCTGCATCCAACTTAAAAGTGAAACATGATTATTATAACCTTCTACATTGTTTAGTAGCAAATCAGTAAATTATGATTGGGACAAAGAGAGGAATGAAGAGGATTTCCCCCCCCTATATTCGTGTCTGTTAACACCCATTCATTAAAAGTTCAAGTACAAAGTCTTCTATTGGATGGCGGAAAATTTCACATGCGCTCTCAGAACATTCTTTTTTAGGCGGCCACATTTCAATCCAGCTGAATGCATCCAAGGGATATTCGTATCTAATATAAGTAATATAAAAAAAATATTAGAACATATTTCATAGGGAAAAAAAAAACATATGTGCCACGACTCACTTTGGGGATAGTACATCTTCTTGGTGGTGGCAAACACAGCTTACATCTGCTCACATTCCCTTTCCCCAAACCCCAGTTGACCAACTACAGTTTGCCTACCGCCACAACAGGTCAATGGTAGATGCAATTTCACTGACTTTCCACTCTGCAATGGACCACTTGGACAATAAAAACACCTACATCAGGCTGTTGTTTATAGACCACAGCTCGGCGTTTAATACCATCATCCCTTCCAAGCTGGTTACCAAGCTCACGGAACTGGGCCTCTGCGCATCCCTCTGCAATTGGATACTCGACAGTCTGTTCGAATTGGAAGAACCACTCCATCCTCAGTAACAATTAGTACGGGAGCACCTAAAGGCTGCGTAAACAACTATATTACAATCCTTGTCCAGGATACATTCAACCCCCCGCAGTGCCCAGCGGTCCCGGAAATCCCCCAGGGTGCCCGTGGTACAGCGCGTAGTCCCTTTCTAGTACCACCCGGGCGCGGACGTAACCCCAGAAAAGGGACAGGCAGCTGGCTCGTGCAGAGTCCTCCTCTGCCTGGCGCCGTGACTCACGGATGGCCAGCGTGGCCAGGCCCAGGAGCAACCCAACAAGGACATCCTCAGCCTTACCCTCTCCCCTACGCACATGGTGTCCATTTGGAAAAGTGGGCTGAAAGATGGCAGATGGAGTTTAATGCTGTTAAGTGTGAAGTGCTACATCTTGGCAGGACAAATCAAAATAGGACGTACATGGTAAATGGTAGGGAATTGAGGAATGCTGTGGAACAGAGGGATCTAGGAATAACTGTGCATAGTTCCCTGAAGGTGGAATTGCATGTAGATAGGGTGGTAAAGAAAGCCTTTGGTGTGCTGGCCTTTATAAATCAGAGTATTGAATATAGGAGTAGGGAAGTAATGTTAAAATTGTACAAGGCATTGGTAAGACCAATTCTGGAGTATGGTGTACAATTTTGGTCGCCTAGTTATAGGAAGGATGTCAACAAAATAGAGAGAGTACAGAGGAGATTTACTAGAATGTTGCCAGGGTTCCAGCAACTATGTTACAGAGAAAGGTTGAACAAGTTAGGTCTTTATTCTTTGGAGCGCAGAAGGTTAAGGGGGGACTTGATTGAGGTCTTTAAAATGATGAAAGGGTTAGACAGAGTTGACGTGGATATGTTTTTTCCCATTGAGGGTAGGGAAGATTCAAACAAGAGGGCATGACATGAGAATTAAGGGACAGAAGTTTTGGGGTAACGTGAGGGGGAACTTCTTTACTCAGAGGGTGGTGGCTGTGTGGAATGAGCTTCCAGCAGAAGTGGTGGAGGCAGGATCGATTTTAACATTTAAGAGTAAAGTGGATAGGTATATGGACGTGAAGAGAATGGAGGGGTATGGTCTGAGTGCAGGTAGATGGGATTAGGGGAAAACAAATGGTCGGCACGGACTGGAAGGGCCGAGAGGGCCTGTTTCCGTGCTGTAATTGTTATATGGTTATATGGTTATATGAGAATCGTGGGTGAGAAGTGCAGCCAAAAGGCAAGGAGCAGCCCCTTTAGAGAATGGAACAGGGGCTCCAGCCTCACACACTCCATATACACGTGGTACACAGGCTCGTCCAGCCCGCAAAAGTGGCAGGCGGCTGGCGAGTCTGTGAGCCGCGAGAGAAACAGGTTGCAAGGGACTCCTCGGTGCAGTACCCTCCATCTCAGGTAGCCAGCATGGAGGGGATAATGGTATTGAATGCTGAGCTGTAGTCGATAAACAATAGCCTGACGTATGTGTTTTTATTGTCCAAGCGGTTCAGTGCAGAGTGGAGAGTCAGTGAGATTGTGTCTTCTGTGGACCTGTTGTGGCAATAGGCACACTGTAATGGGTCGAAGTTCTTGTTGAGGTAGGAGTTGATATGCGCCATAACCAACCTCTCAAAGCTCTCACCACGGAAATTAGTGCCACCAGTCGATAATCGTAGAGTCACGTCACCTTACTCTTAGTAGTAAACATTACAACCTCTAATAAACTCGGAACTAAGACTTGGGAGCATTGGTTTTGTCTTTTTGCACTATTATTGTTGGTTTGATTTTTATGTGTATGTATGTGTACGTGTATATATATATATATATATATATATTTATAGATAGATAGATAGAGATATATAGATAGATAGATAGATAGATTTATGTATACACAAACTGAACATTATTATATTGTTTACAGAGTACTATGTTTACATATTCTGTTGTGCTGCTGCAAGTACGAATTTCATTGTTCTTTCTGGGACATACGGGTAGAATCTGCTGCCATTGGGTAGAAGGTACAGGAGCCTGAAATCTGCAACATCCAGATTTTAGGAACAGCTTCTTCCCACAGCCATCAGACTATTAAACACAACTTCAAACAAACTATGACTATAACAACCTATTGCACTTTATCTGTTTACTGATGTGTATATATATATATTCTATGGTATATGGACACACTGATCTGATCTGTATTAATGACTACAATATCCTGTTGTGCTGCAACAATGCAAGAATTTAATCGTTCTCTCTCTGGGACATACGACAATAAACTCTCTTGACTAGATGAATAATTTGAGCTTGAAGTGAAAATCTGATCATTTTCATATAAGCTAATGTTACAAAGATTGTTTTATGACTATTTTGCTGTAGGATATGAAAGTATTGTTAACATGCACTGGGTGAACAATTCTAGTCATCAAGTTTAATGTGAAATGCACAAGTATGGTGAGGATTGGGAACAATGAAAGGATTGGACCTGATGATCGTGAGTTCAATTCCTGCTTTGCTTGCTGGACAACTCAAAGTTTAAAATATATACATCATTAAAGTTAAGGACATAACTATGAAACTGTAATTAAAAGTGCAAAGATTCACTAACATCCATTAGGGAAAGAAATTTACTGTCTTTACAATAATATGATTCATTCTTAACTTTCCCCCGAAATGGTCTGAAGAAGGGTCTCGAACCGAAACTTCACCCATTCCTCTCCAGAGATGCTGCTTGTCCCGCTGAATTACTCCAGGCTTTTGTGTCTATCTTAAGTCTATTTCTAATTCAGTTTGAGTCATTCAGTTCAAAGGAAAATACAACAATGCTGTTCTTGACTGTAATGCCAATATGAAACAATAAATAAAATAACTGTATAATTATTAAGGGGTGGCAAGGTGGCGTAGCGGTAGAGTTGCTGTCTTACAGCACCAGAAACCTGGGTTCGATCCTGACTGTGGGTGCAGTCTGTACGGACTTTATACATTCTCCCTGTGACCGCATTGGTTTCCTCCCACACTCCAAAGACGTACAGGTTTGTAGGTTAATTGGCTTTGGTAAAATTGTAAATTGTCCCTAGTGTGTAGTATAGTGTTAGTGTACGGGGTAATCGCTGGTTGGCAAAGACTCAGTGGGCCGAAGGGCCTGTTTCCGCGCTGTATCTCTCAACTAAACTAGACTAGAAAGAGTGAAATATACCGTTTGGGGACAACAGGGTTTAATTCATTATTTTTAATTATTTATTTCAATGTCTCTTTCTATCAATTAATTTACATTGTTGTTACTCTTGATAAAAGCCAACAGGGAAAGAGAATGCTACGGAGTTGTGACTAATACACAAGTGTGATATACAGTGGCTTGCAAAAGTATTCATACCCCTTGAACTTTTCCACATTTAGTCACGTTACAACCACAAACGTAAATGTATTTTATTGAGATTTTATGTGATAGGCCAACACAAAGTGGCGCATAATTGTGAACTGGAAGGAAAATGATACATGGTTTTCAAATTTTATTACAAATAAAAAACTGAAAAGTGTGGCGTGCAAAACTATTCAGCCCCCTTTACTCTGATACCCCTAAATAAAATCCAGTGCAACCAATTGCCTTCAGAAATCACCTAATTGGTAAATAGAGTCCACTTGTGTGTAATCTAATCGTAGTATAAATATAGCTGTTCTGTGAAAGCCTCAGAGGTTTGTTAGAGAACATTAGTGAACAAACAGCATCATGAAGCCCAAGGAACACACCAGACAGGTCAGGGATAAAGGTATGGAGAAGTTTTAAAGCAGGGTTAGGTTATAAAAAAATATCCCAAGCTTTGAACATCTCACGGAGCACTGTTCAATCCATCATCCGAAAATGGAAAGAGTATGGCACAACTGCAAACCTACCAAGACATGGCCGTCCACCTAAACCTACAGGCCGGGCAAGGAGAGCATTGATCAGAGAAGCAGCCAAGAGGCCCATTGTAACTCTGGAGGAGCTGCAGAAATCCACAGCTCAAGTGGGAGAATCTGTCCACAGGACAACTATTAGTCGTGCACTCCACAAATCGGGTCTTTATGGAAGAGTGGCAAGAAGAAAGTCATTGTTGAAACAAAGCCATAAGAAGTCCCGTTTGCAATTTGCCACAAGCCATTTGGGGGACACAGCAAACATGTGGAGGAAGATGTTCTGGTCTGATGAGACCAAAATTGAATATTTTAGCCAAAACGCTATGTGTGGCGGAAAACTAACACTGCACATCACCCTGAACACACCATCCCCACTGTGAAACATGGTGGTGGCAGCATCATGCTGTGGGGATGCTTGTCTTTAGCAGGGACAGGGAAGCTGGTTAGAGTTGATGGGAAGATGGATGGAGCCACATACAGCGCAATCTTGGAAGAAAACCTGTTAGAATCTGCAAGAGACTTGAGACTGTGGCGGAGGTTCACCTTCCAGCAGGACAACGACCCTAAGCATACAGCCAGAGCTACAATGGAATGGTTTAGATCAAAGCATATTCATGTGTTAGAATGGCCCAGTCAAAGTCCAGACCTAAATCCAATTGAGAATCTCTGGCAAGACTTGAAAATTGCTGTTCAGAGATGCTCTCCATCCAATCTGACTGAGCTTGAGCTATTTTGCAAAGAAGAATGGGCAAAAATTTCAATCTCTAGATGTGCAAAGCTGGTAGAGACATACCCCAAATGACTTGCAGCTGTAATTGCAGCGAAAGGTGGTTCTACAAAGTATTGACTCAGGGGGGCTGAATACTTTTGCACGCCACACTTTTCAGTTTTTTATTTGTAATAAAATTTGGAAACCATGTATCATTTTCCTTCCACTTCACAATTATGCACCACTTTGTGTTGGTCTATCACATAAAATCCCAATAAAATACATTTACGTTTGTGGTTGTAACGTGACAAAATGTGGAAAAGTTCAAGGGGTATGAATACTTTTGCAAGCCACTGTATATGCAATAACAGCAAGTTTGCTATTGTAGACATTTAGGCAAGGTGACCTCAGATCTTTAGATTTATTTATGTTGCCAGCACTTAGTTTGGATGGAATCATTATAAATAAAATTTAGAAAAATATAAAGAATTTGGATTTTTGTTTCAACTGTGGTCTGAAGGATCAACGTGTATAACTAACGTTCCACAAGAACAGAATGAGTCATTTAATAGAACCGTACCAAGATCAGAGAGAAGAAAGTTGTGTACTTCAGAAAATAATAACCAAATACTTACATAAATCTCCTTGAAGAAATAAATGTCAGGCTATTTTGTCCCATAATCAAGTATGTTTGTTTTGGGGTCAAGGTAACATCTAAACAAGAGTCTTTTTTAACCAGTGTTATAACTGAGTTTTGTTCAACTGCATCAGCTGTAATTAAAATACACATTAATGTAGTCTGGTATTTCAACACCTGGAAATGAAACTATATTTAGAAAAAAGTTAAGTAGGCTTTATATAAGCAATCACTGTCACAATTATTGTAAAATGCGCAATTATTGTAAAATGAAATTAAAAACGACATATTTTTAAAAACTTCAGTAGATCAGGCAGCACCTGTGAAAAGTGAAACGGTTAATGAATCATGTGAAAGATGAGGAAAGATAAGAATTTAAGTTGCAGAGAAGGATAGGGTAAGGCCAGACTGTGTGATGAAAAGCTTTTGATGAACCCATATGGTTAGGAACTGACAGTGGAGCGAGAAAGACTGAGTTAATATTTCTGATGTACTTTCTGTAGCAGAATTGACTAATTCTGGGTAAACTCTCCTTGTTTTGAGGGTGTGAGAAGACATGTGGGAAATGAATGAGATGTGGTCAAAGGTTCTGTCAGCTACAGTAGAGGAAACAAAGACATCTTCGTGGAGGGAACTGAGAGAATGGAGCTGAGTACCTACAGCCGGCAGGGTGTGAGGAAGTGTGATCCTGCTAGCTGTGGCCATCTGTGGGTTTGTAATGGATGTTTATTGTTATGCATGTGCAGAATACTATGTGTAGTACAGGTGTCAGGGGTTATGGGGAGAAGGCAGGAGAATGGGTTTGAGGGGCAAAGGTAGATCAGCCATGATTGAATGGCGGAGTAGACTTGATGGACTGAATGGCCTAATTCTGCTCCTATAACTTATGAACTTATTCCATAAGTTATAGGAGTAGAATTAGGCCATTCAGTCCATCAAGTCAAGGCAGAGTGACTCAGAGTGGAGGGAAATGTCAGAAATGGACCTCGCAAAGGTGGGAGTGAGACGGAAATGAGCAGCAAAAAGTAAAGACATTTTCAAGTTCTTTGTGAATAGAAACAGCACTACTGTCATTAGTATACTGGAAACAGAGTGAGAGAGGGGTCCAGAGTGTTCCATGCATCCCATCTGTTATAACATGGGCCCATGTCTGTCCAATTGCTTTGCCTTAGACCAAGAGAAAATGAATGGAGGTGAAGGAGAAGTTTGCTAAATGCAAGAATGAGTTCAGCCAGGCAAATGTGTTGGACTCTGCATCTGGTTTGGACTCTGCACATGGTAGCAGCAAACAGTCCCCATTACATTCTGGCATGGGACACAGGGGTAGAGAAGATGTATCTCCACAGATGGTCCAGGAAATTGAAAACTGTCACACAGAACATCAGTGGTGTCATAGTGTAAGTGTAAAGGCGTACGGTCACTACAGGAAAAGACAAGTTTTCATTCGACAGATTATCATTTGTAATTCCTGCTACCTTCAATGAAATTCTAATGGCACGCTTATTTAACTTCACTTTCAACATTTACTTTCCTGGCTTTATCTTGTACTAAACACAGTGTTTCCACTTTGAAGGAAATTACCTGAAATTCGGGTAATTTTAGGGAAATAAAATAATTTCAGGAAATTTCCTGGCCCGGTAAGCCTTCCCCAACTGGGCATGTGTGACTGCCTCCCCAACTGCACACGTGCAGGGAGACGCGAAGGGGTCCAATCCAGCCCGCGGGATGATTTGCGGAAAAGAAGTATGTATTTTCCGACCAACCACGCCTGCGCAGTTAGGGGAGGCCCGTCAGCCGCGTCACAATTGAAAAAGGCACCGGTGATGCGGTAGGGACGCTGTCTCCCCATGCGTGTGTAGTGGGCCCGGTATCCGTGCGTGCGCAGTTGAGGAAGGCTTACCGGGCTGGGAAATACCATCACATTCCAGGTAATTTGGAATTCTATTTCAGGAAATGTTTTTTTGAGATGTGGAAGCACTGACTAAACATCATTCACGGTATTCCCTTTATCATGTATCTGTACACTGGATGGCTCGATTGTAATCATGCATTGTGTTTTCGCTGGCTAGTTAGCACGCAACAAAAGCTTTTCACTGTACCTCGGTACACGTGTCAATAAATTAAACTCAAACATTCTGAAGGAACTGTCTCCTTCAAGACTCCTGGATTTGTTCTTTTGTCTCCACAAACCTGCTTTTTCTCTTTCCCAATGCTGAAGAAGTTTGAATAATCGGAAACATTAGCTATATTTGTCAATCCACAGTTACTTGTTGATAATTACAACATTCTGTTTTTATTTCAGATTTCTTCCTCCTTGATGGTGTGCTTGGCTACATTTAATTTTATACGTAGCATTGACTGATTAAAGTCAGAATACAACAGACAACTTCCTGGCCTGTGCCAACTGATCCATAAAAGGCCACAATTTTTTTGTGGAGTAAAGACCATCTAAGTATTCCGAGAAATAGTTATCCAGAATAAGGACACACCTTTCATGTATATATCTTGAATCGTGGCATTGTACTTGATGAAATTAATCTGCTCCTCGGAAGACAAAATTTGCACTTTGTAGGCTGTATAAAATACAAAAATAGTTAAACATTTCAGATGTAGCAAAAAGTTGGAGCATGATGGAAATAGTTATAGAGTTATACAGCACAGAAGTAAGTCTTCCGGCCCAACATGTACAAGTCCAACACAATGTCCCAATGTCTGTACTCACTACCCCGACTGATGAAGGCCATTATGCCAAAATCCTTCTTGACCACCCTATCTACCTGTGATCCCACTTTCAAGGAACTATGTACCTGTAATCCTAGATCCCTCTACTGTATAACACTCCTCAGAGTCCTGCCATTCACTGTGAAGATCTTGCCCTGGTTTGACTTTGCAAAGTGCAACACCTCATACTTATCTGCATTAAACTCCATTAGCCAGTCCTTAGCCCACTTGCCCAACTGATCAAGATCCTGTTGTGATGTTTGATGAAGGCAGGCAAGCTAAAATGATTTCTATTCACTTCATGATTTTATACACCTTCTGCCCAAACATCCATATGCATCATGTGCATCCCAATTATTACCTAGGACTCAGTGCAAAGGCCTTAGAGTTAGAATTTATTAGGTGCATACTGTACAAGAGAGTTTTCTGAAACAGTATGTGGATAGTGCAACTCAAGGAGGAACCAAATTGGACCTTGTGGTGGGAAATGAGCCCAACCAGGTGACTGGCATTTCAGTGGAAGAGTATTTTGGGAATAGTAATCACGTCCAAAGATTTTAAGGGAATTTAATTTAGTGATACAGCACGGAAATAGCCCCTTCGGCCCACGTAGTCTGCACCAACCAGTGATCCCCGCACATTAACACTATCCTACACGAGGGCCAATTTTACATTTTTATACCAAGCCAATTAACCTACAAACCTGTACGTCTTTAGAGTGTGGGAGAAAACTGAACAGGCACCCGTAGTCAGGATTGAACCTGGGTCTCTGGTGCTGTAAGGCAGTAGCTCTACCGCAGGGCTGCCAACTCTCACGCATTGAGCGTGAGAGTCACGCATTACACAAAATTCTCACGCTCTCACACTGATCACAAATTTCTCATGCTCAAAAGTTTGCAGGTGCTGGAAGTTCAAAATAAAGCAAAAATTGTTTTAGAGATGAGTAAAAACCATGAGGGAAATATATAAGATGAATGCATTGTCTTTTTCCCAGGATATGTGATTCAAGAACTAGAGGGCATTGGTTTAAAGCAGGGCTGTCAAACTACCGGCCCGCGGGATGATTTGGGGGGAAAAAAAGTTTAGTTCCTCCCATGTAGATGGTGTGATAGGTGAGACACGGCATGTGGTCCCAGAACTGACCGCCGACCCCTCCCCCATCCGAGGCACCGCTCACACCTCCCACCCTCACCTCTGGTGGCTTTGTGTCCATCGGCCGCTCTGTCCACACCCCATGGAGTTTTAACCCCGGCCTGGAGATAGGAGCGGACCGTGTGAGTGGGGGCATCAGTGCCGCCTCCGGAGCCGCGGGGATGAATCTCGGGCTAAGGCTCCGCTCCTATACCCGACCCCCGGCTCACTGACCCTCACCTCCCCCTGACCCCAGCTGTACACAGAGCACCTGAGCCGGCCCGTATTCACGGGGTGGGGGAGGAGGGAGAGGGAAACGTTCCCCGGGCATCGCCAAGTCTCCGCTCACTCCAGATGTTGTCGCCGCTTCACTGACACACACTCTTACACACACACACAGTGGCACACACAAGGTTTAAAGAGATATGGGCCGAATGCAGATAAATGGGACTAGTTTAGATGGGGCATCTTGATCTGCAAGTTGGGATGAAGGGACTGTTTCCATGCTATAAGACTATGACACACTGTAGAAAGGGTGCAATTGCTCTGGAGAGGATCCAGGGGCAATTTATGAAGATGGTGGCAGGGCTGGAATTTTTTTTTTCACTTTGAAGTAAGATTTGATAACTGGGATCGTATTCTCTGCAGCAACGGAAGTGAAGAAAAAATTTAGTTGAGGTGAATAATATTATGAAAATAGGACCTGATTCGCTTAACAGAGAGTGTAAGAAGGAACTGCAGATGCTGGTATAAATTGACACTAAAAACTAGAAAAACTCAGCAGGCAGCATCTCTGGAGAGAAAGAATGGGTGATGTTTCGGGTCGAGACCTTCAGACTGAAGAGGTTGAAAACCAGCCATAAATCACAATGACTGGAGATGTGTGTTATCTAACTAAGGTCAGAAATCAGAATCATGTGTTCATCTTTATTGACATGACACCATAATAAATATATTACAGAAAAAAAAAATTATGGGGTGGCACGGTGGCGCAGCGGTAGAGTTGCTGCCTTACAGCACCACAGACCCAGATTTGATCCTGACTACAGGAGCTGTCTGTACAGAATTTGGACATTCTTCCTATGACCATATGGGTTTTCTCTGGATATTCCGGTTTCTCCCACATCCGAAAGAAGTGCAGGTTTGTAGGATGGAACTGGTGTGTAGGATTGAACTGGTGTATGGTAGATGTTTTACATATATATCTTAATTTCATTGAACCATATACGATTGAATATGTGGCATTATTTTCATCTTGTTTCTATAGTCAAAGGGTAAGATTAATTGATTTATTTGTGCAGAACATTGATAGAGTCCGACTCTTGCTTTGTTTCTGTTTTTTTCTCCATATATATGCATAACAGCATAACATCTTATTTCCATACATGAATATAGTCATTCATGTGCTGCACCTGTTGATCAGAGCCTGGCTCTACTATGGAATGTAATTAGGAATGTAATTTAGCCTAACCTTATTCATACCTAATCCAATTTAAAGCATAAATGTTGCTTTCAAGTGTAAGTGAAAAGACTTGCTAAAGTATGCACCAGATTGCACAATTTCAAGCTGAAAAAATGCGAAAGCTCCCTCCCATACCCTCCCCCCATCAGTCACTACACTCCCTCGCAATTTCTCACTCTCAACTCTCACCCAATGTTGGCAGCCCTGTCTACTGCTATGCCACAGTGCTGTTATGAATAGGTTTGGACATTGGGGGATGGTAGTAAGGCAGCATTACATTACAGCATTAGTATGCGGGAGATGGGGAGAGTAAAGTGGGAGCAGTTGTTATTGGATAAGTCCACATTTGGCATGGGGAAGTCGTTTAAATGCCAGCTGATCAAAGTTACAGGAAGGAGGAAGGTAAGGGATGGCAAAGAGATTGTACATTTGGTCTATAAAGGAAGAATATGTGAGGTTTTGAAAGATTAAATCAGACGAGGTCTTTCAGAATATAAAGCAAGCAAGAAAGAACGAGCAGGCTATTAGATGGGGCATGAAATGCCTTTGGTGAATCAGATGAAGGAAAATCTCAAGACTTTTTGTACGTACATTAAAAAGACGAAGATAACCAAAGAGAAGGTGGTACAGCTTGCAGTAAGAGGATGTAGGTGAGATACGCAATGAATACTTTGTCTCTGTATTCACCAAGTTGCAGGACATGGAGCACACTGAGATTAATATGGGGGAATACTAATATTCCCATACAGCACAAGAACAGGCCCATCGGCCCACAATGTCTGTGCTGAACCATCATTTATCTAAGATAGACACAAAAAGCTAGGGTAACTCAGTGGGTGAGGCAGCATCTCTGGAGAGAAGGAATGGGCGACGTTTCGGGTCGAGACCCTTCTTCAGACTGATGTCAGGGGAGGGGGCGGGACAAAAATAGAATGTAGTCAGAGACAGTAAGACTAGTGGAACTGGGAAGGGGAAGTGGATGGAGAGAGAAAACAAGGGTGATCTGAAGTTAAAATCTGACTTTGAAGAAGTTCTCTCTCCGACAAAATCTCCCCATCATTTATCTACCTGCACGTAATCCATATCCCCCCCCCCCCCATTCGTTGAATATTCATATTCTTATGGTTACAGAGAAAGGTTGAACAAGTTAGGTCTTTATTCTTTGGAGCGCAGAAGGTTAAGGGGGGACTTGATTGAGGTCTTTAAAATGATGAAAGGGATAGACAGAGTTGACGTGGATACGTTTTTCCCATTGAGGGTGGGGAAGATTCAAACAAGACGGCATGACATGAGAATTAAGGGACAGGTTTCGGGGTAACGTGAGGGGGAACTTCTTTACTCAGAGGGTGGTGGCTGTGTGGAATTAGCTTCCAGCAGAAGTGGTGGAGGCAGGATCGATTTTAACATTTAAGAGTAAAGTGGATAGGTATATGGACATGAAGGGAATGGAGGGGTATGGTCTGAGTGCAGGTAGATGGGACTAGGGGAAAACAAATGGTCGGCACGGACTGGAAGGGCCGAGAGGGCCTGTTTCCGTGCTGTAATTGTTATATGGTTATATGGTTATATGGTTATCCAAACGTATTTGAAATGCCACTAAAGTACTGCTTCAACCACCAAGCCCAGCTGAGCGTTCCAGACACTCACCACCCTCTGTAAAAAACTTGCCCCACACATCTCCTTCAACTTTGCCCTCTCACATTAAAGCTATGGCCTTCAGCACTTGATCTTTCCATTCTAGGAAAATGATTCTGACAGTTATGTTATGGTAGAAGTTATTGACAGGGTCAAGGCAGGTCAAGTCTTACAAACTTGATTTCGTTTTTTGAGGCAGTGACAAAGGAGATCAATGAGGGTAGGGCACTGAATGTTGTCTACGTGGATTTTAGTAAGGCATTTGGTAAAGCCAATCATGGCACGAGTGGCAAGAGAAGATATTGTAGAAGCCTATTTCAGAATCAAAGGACGTTCTTTTAGGAAGGAGATGAGTTGACATTTCTTTAGTCAGAGGGTGGTGAATCTGTGGAATTCTCTGCCACAGAAGGCTGTGGAGGCCAAGTCAGTGGATATTTTTAAGGCAGAGATGGATAGATTCTTGATTAGTACAGGTGTCAAAGGTTATGGGGAGAAGGCAGGAGAATTCAGTTAGGAGGGAGAGGTAGATCAGCCATGATTGAATGGGGGAATATACTTGATGTGCCGAATAGCCTAATTCTACTCCTATCACTTATGACCTTATGGCCTTATTAGCCTTGACGAATATCTTCTCTAGCCACAGGTGAGGGCTTGGAGGACTGTAGAGTGGCCAATGTTGTTCCTTTTAAAAAGGGAAGTAGAGATAATCCAGAAAATTATACGTTGGTGAACCTTAGGTCAGTTTTTGGGGAAGCTATTGGAGAGAATTATTTGGGATAAGATTTGTTTGCATTTGATAGAGAATGGGTTAATTAGGGACAGTCAGCATGGGTTGGTCCAGGGAGGGTCATGTTTTACAAACTTGATTTAGTTTTTTGATGCAGTGAGAAGGTGATAAATGAGGGTTGGGCACTGAATGTCTCCATGGATTTGAGTAAGATATTTGATAAAGCCCCTCATGGTAGGCAGATCTAGAAGATTATAATGGATTTGATCCGCCATGACCTGGTCATTCGGATTCAGAACTGGCTTGTCATAGACCACAGAGTGTTGTGGTGGAAGGGTGTTATAACTTGGGATAGATCCCATCAGGCCCAGTGGATTTATCCATCTAAATGTTCTCAAGGAGACCCAACAACCTCCTTCTAGATCTTCAAGTGTCCTAGCATCTTAGTATTGCCCACACTGATTCCCAGGGTACTGGAGGTCTAATATATATATAAACGTAGATAGATTGTTTAGACGACACCAAGATCTCTGGAGTTGCAGACAGTAAGGAACCTCATCGAATATACAGCAGGATATAATCAGCTCAGAAAAGGGCTGAAAAATATCAGATGGGGTTTTCTCCAATGAAGTATGACGTCTTTCACCTTGGGAGGTTGAATGTGAGGGGAAAGTATACAATTAACAACAAGACCATTAATAGAGGGAAGGATTGGGTGACGTTTCGGGTCGAGACCCTTCTTCAGACTGGTTAGGTATAAGGGAAATGAGAAATATAGACGATGATGTGGAGAGATAAAGAACAATGAAAGAAATGCAAAAAATTAACAATAATAAAGGAAACAGGCCATTGTTAGCTGTTTGTATGGTGAAAACGAGAAGCTAGTGCGAGTTGGGTGGGGATGGGATAGAGAGGGTTACCTGAAGTGAGAGAAATCAATATTGGGCTGTAAGCTGCCCAAGCGAAATATGACATGCTGTTCCACCAATTTGCGTTTAGCCTCACTCTGATAATGGAGAAGACCGAGGACAGACAGGTCTGTGTAGGAATGGGAAGGAGAATTAAAGTGTCCAGCAACCGGGAGATTAGGTAGGTTCTGGCGGGCTGAGCAAAGGCGTTCCACAAAACAATCTCCCAGTCGATGTTTGGTCTTGTCAATGTATAACATGATCCCACATGAGCACCATGCCTTTGTCTCAAACACCTTTACTGATTTAATCACTTCTGGCGGTCTGCCTTCCACAGCCTCCTACCTTATCGTTTCCCAGCCCCACACAGCTTGTTTTTACCTTCTCCCCCAATTCCACAAACACAACTGCCCTTGCAGACCCATTGTTTCTGCCTGCTCCTGTCCCACGGAACGGATTTCCACGTACCTCGATTCCATCCTATCCTCACCGGTCCAATCTCTCCCGACCTATGTCCAAGATACCTCGCATGCCCTTCGTCTCTTTAATGACTTCTGCTTTCCGAGCCTCCACTCCTTCATCTTTACTATGGACGTTCAGTCACTCTACATTTCCATCCCCCACCAGAACGGCCTTAAAGCTCTCCGTTTCTTCTCCTTTGACTCCTTCCACTTCCTCCAAGTCCATGTAGCTATGAGCAACTGCATGGGCCCCAGCTATGCCTGGCTCTTTGTAGGGTACATTGAACAATCCCTGTTCCAGGCGTACACTGGCCCTATCTCCAAACTCTATCTCCATTACATTGATGACTGCATCGGTGCTACCGCCTGCACCCATGCAGAACTCATGGATTTCAACTCATCAATTTTCATCCTGCACTCAAATTTAGAAACATAGATAATAGGTGCAGGAGTAGGCCCTTCAAGCCAGCACCTCCATTCAATGTCATCATGGCTGATCATCCACAATCAGTACCCCGTTCCTGCCTTCTCCCCATCTTCCTTGATTCCGCTAGCCCTAAGAGCTCTAACTCTCTTTTAAATGCATCCAGTGAATCGGCCTCCACTGCCTTCTAGGGCAGAGAACTCCACAAATTCTCAACTCTCTGGGTGAAAAAGTTTTTCCTCATCTCACTTCTAAATGGCACTACCCACAGTCTGGTTCTGGATTCCCACAACATTGGGAACATGTTTCCTGCATCTAGCTTGTCCAATCCCTTAATAATTTTATTTATTTCTTTAAGATTCCCTCTCATCCTTCTAAATTCCAGTGAATACAAGCCCAGTCCTTCCATTCTTTCAACATCTGACACAATACTCCATATGTGGTCTCACCAGGGCCCTGTACAATTGCAGAAGGACCTCTTTACTCCTATACTGACATCCTCTTGTTATGAAGGCCAACATGCCATTAGCTTTCTGCACTGCCTGCTGTACCTACATGTTTATTTTCAGTGACTGATGTACAATGACACCCAGGTCTCGTTGCACTTCCCTTTTTCCTAAACTGACATTCAGATAATAATCTGCCTTGTTCTTGCCACCAAAGTGGATAACCTCACATTTATCCACATTATACTGCATCTGCCATGCATTTGCCCAGTCACTCAACCTATCTGTCACCCTGTATCCTCATAGCATCCTTTTCAGAGTTCACACTACCACCTGGCATAGTGTCATCTGCAAATTTGCTAATGTTACTTTTAATTCCTTCATCTAAATTATTAATATATATTGTAAATTCCTGTTAATTCCTACTCTTTGTTTCCTGTCTGCCAACCAATTTTCTATCCATGTTAATACCCTACTCCCAATACCATGTGCTCTAATTTTGCCCACTAATCTCCTGAGTGGGACCTTATCAAAGGCTTTCTGAAAGTCCAGATACACCACATCCACTGGCTTCCCTTATCCACTTTATTGTTACATCCTCAAAACATTCCAGAAGGTTAGTCAAGCAAGATTTCCCCTTCATAAATCCATGCTGACTTGGATCCTTGGATGCCGATCCTGTAACTGCAATCCAAATGTATCTTTAATAATTGACTCCAGCATCTTCTCCACCACCGATGTCAGGCTAACTGGTCTATCTATAATTCCCTGCTTTCTCTCTCCCTCCTTTCTTAATAAGTGGGATAACATTAGCTATCCTCCAATTCACAGAATTGATCCAGAATCTATAGAACTTTGGAAAATGATTTATACTTGGACCATCTCCGACACCTCCCTCCACTTTCTTGATCTCAGAGTCTCCATCACAGGAAATAGACTATTAACTGACGTTTATTACAAAACGGACTCCAACAACTATCTCGACTACATTTCTTCCCACCCTACTTCCTGCAAAGACTCTATCCCCTACTCCGAATTCCTCCATCAGCGCCCAAAATGAGGTATTCCATACCTGGGCATCCGAGATGTCCTCATTCTTTAGGGAATGGGGGTTCCCCTCTCCCATCATAGATGAGGCCCTCTCTCGTGACTCCTCGGTACCTTGCAGCTCCGCCCTTGCCCCCCTCCCCTTAGTCGCAACACAGAGAGTCCCCCTAGTCCTTATCTTCCACCCCAACAGCCGTCGTATACAACACATAATCCTCCAAAATTTCCGCCGCCCCCAACGAGATCCCACCACTAGCCCCATTTTACCATCTCCACCCCTTTCCACCTTCCACAGAGACCATTCCCTCTGCAACTCCCTGGTTAACTCATCTCTTCCCACCCAAACCACCCCCTCCCCATGTACCTTCCCCTGTAACCGCAGAAGATGGCTTGTCCCTTTACCTCCTCTCTCGACTCTGTCCAGAGACCCCAACAGTCCTTTCAGGTTAGGCAGAGGTTCACTTGCGCCTCCTCCAACCTCATCCACTGTATCCGTTGTTCAAGATGCAACTCTTATACATCGGCGAGACCAAACGTAGACTGAACGATCGTTTCCCGGAACACTTTCGCTCAGCCCGCCAGAACCAACCTGATCTCCCCGTTGCCGGACAATTTAATTCTCCTTCCCATTCCTACACAGATCTTTCTGTCCAAGGTCTCCTCCATTGTCAGAATGAGGCAAAACTCAAATTGGTGGAACAGCATCTCATAATTTTGCTTGGGCAGCTTACAACCCAGTGGTATGAATATTGATTTATCTCGCTTCAGGTAGCCCTGGCATTCCCTCTCTCTCTATCCGTCCCCCACCCAAGTCGCACTAGCTTCTCGTTTTCACCCTACAAACAGCTAACAATGGCCTGTTTCCTTTATCATCGTTACCTTTTTCATTCAGTGTTCTTCATCCCTCCACATCATTCTCTATATCTCTCGTTTCCCTTATCCCAAACCAGTCTGAAGAAGGGTCTTGACCCGAAACGTCACCCATTCCTTCTTTCTAGAGATGTTGCCTGTCCTGCTAATTTACTCCAGCACTTTGTGTCTATCTTCGGTTTAAACAAGCATCTGCAGTACCTTCCTACACAAGACCATTAATAGCACTGGTGTAGAAAGGGATCTTGGGGTCTTAGTCTATAGTTCCCCGAAAGTGGCAAGACAAGTAAATAGAGTGCTGGAGAAGGCATTTGGTATGCCTGCCTTCATTGGTTGGAGCATTGTGTATAAGAATCAGGAAGTCATGATGCAGCTTTACAGTATTTGGTTGGGGCACATTTGGAATAGTTGGCCCCCCCAAAATCATGACTGACCATGGGTGATGCATCTTAGTTATTGGCTGCTTGCTGCAAACCACGGCTGGAGCAGCATCGCTGCTTGTTGGTGTAGGTTTGCAGGTGATGTGTAGTCAGATGCAAGCCTGGGCGATGTAATATGGAGGACAGACTGTTGCCCACGCAGCATGTCCCCCCTCTCCACGTCACTGATCGATCCAAAGGAACAGCAGGGCCGTTACAGTTTGGCACCAGCGCCATCGCAGAAGCTGCCAGAGCGAGGTTCTAGACAACGACGAACTGCCTTAGGAGCTCCGACTCCGGTTTTTCTTGAGGTTTACTCCTGGTACCTTTTCCATGACGTATGGTCACAAGGCAGTGGAGGTTTTAAATCAGAGTTTTCCCTCTTCTAGATGGACTGCTTTCCCAGGCTGACGAGCCCCATCTCGTGGGGGCGGGAGCGTCTTCCTTCGCGTGCAGGTCTATAGCACCTTCCCACTGCCCAGACATTTGGAATAATGTGCACAGTTCTGGTCTACCAATTCCAGGAAGGATGTAGAAGGATGTAGGAGAGGGTGCAGAAGCGGTTCACCAAAATGCTGCTTGGATTAGGGAATATTAATATAAAGAGAGGTAGTTGGGTTGTTTTTGCTGGAGTGTCAGAGTGGAGATGTGATAGAACATGTAAAATTACAAGAGGCATAGATAGGCAGACAGGCAAATCCTTTGTCTCAGAGTGGAAATGACAAGGACTATAGAGCTTTAAGGTAAGAGGGCAAAGTTTAAAGGATATGTGGGGGGGGGCAAGTTTTTTACATTCTGTGGGAGCCTGGAACACCCTTCCAGGTGTAGTAGTGGAGGCAGATAACATTGTGGTGTTTAAGAAGCTTTTGTATAGGCACATGGAAATGCAGGAGAATGGAGGGATACAGATCACTTTGAGGCAAAGGAGATTATTCTAATGTGGCATCATGTTCTGCACAGACCTTGTGGGCCGAAGGGCCTGTTCCTGTGCTCTACTGTTCTTTGCAAAGATGTGCTAGATGGCCCCAGCTGCTCCAGCAGTCCCCATCATTCGGCATGTCCCTGTTATGTCTAGAGCTTGTTTACATGGGAATGGCTGACACAACTGAAGCCAGTGCAAGACAGTCTTGAGCGTGGAGCACATGTTCTATGGGAAGATTACTGCTCTCAGTTTCAATGCTGATGGCAGTGTTTAAAGCTGTCACTGCCAAGATAATGTAAGTGTCATTGAGTTGTGCAGCAGAGAAACAGGTCATTCAGCTTACTCCATCCATGCCAACCATTTTGTGCATCGACACTCATCCCACCTGTCTGCATTAAGTCGATCTTTATCTATGTCTTGCATGCTTGAGAGTTAATCTAAATGTTTTTTCAACCACTTTGCAAAAAGACATGCTTCAGATCTACTCTACTCCTTCCTTCCTTTCATTTAAACAGACATTTTTGAGCACACTACCAAGAACTATCTATCCTATCTATGCCTCTCGTAATCCTATATATTTATTTATTTTAAACCACCCTTTGGTCTCCTTCACTTCAGGGACACACAAGTCCACCCTATCCAAATTCTCCCCATAAGTAAAGACCTGTAATCCAGGCAGGGTGAATCTCCTCAGCATTCTCCCCACCACAATCACATCCTCCTGGGGTGTAGCGTAGGGTCCAGAATGGTACACAAAACTCCAATTGCAGCCTAACCAGAGACTGTGGAAAACTGCAAAGTGATGTGCCCACCTATAAAGGCAAATGGAGACTTGAGAGAGTGCAGATGCTGTAATCAGAGCAAAAAGCAAACTGCTCTCGTACCTGCATCAGGACTGGGAGTGTAGAGAGGGAGAAAGTGAGAGGGAAGGATGAGGGAGGGGCTGGCAGGCAATTGGTGGAACCAGGTGAGGAGCTGAATACTGGGCAGAAGATGCCAGGTGGAGAAGAGGGAAGGGTGAGGTGGGAGACAGTGACTGGTGTGTCATAACAGGTAAGGAGAGAACAGATGAATTCAGCATCTTTAGCCACTTACGCCCTGCCATCCTCTGTCTACCTATACCCTCTGGTGTCTGAAAGAAAGTAAAATGTTTTTGTTAAATGAGGCAAAGGATAAAATGGATGCATTGACTCGGAAAGCTTTTCGTGCAATGCAGTTTTGTGACACGTTAATAATGGCAAGTAATGGACCTGTTTCAGAAACAAAAATATATAGCAAGTTCAAAAGTCTGAAACTACTCACCATAAGTTGGCTTCTTACTGCATGCAGCTGCATATTTGGCTTGTACGCTGAAGGTGGTATTTATTGGTGGCTGCATTTCACTGCATACCGCTGAAACATAAAAGGAATATTTAAAAAATCTTGAATATTAACTCAAAAACATCATCTAAATTAACTATCCAGATTAGATAAAAAATCAGGTTTTTAAACATATTGCAGCATGAAAGCTATTGAAATTATGCTATATAAATGTACATGTACCAATTTACACTATCTGTATTTCTCTTATTGCCAATATCACAATGTGTTCTTATTTCACATTGTTTCCTCATTGTTTTGTAATATTTCTAATATGATTTTGACAAATTATTCTTACCTTCCATACATTTGCACTCTTCCCCGTGGCACAGCTTTAAAAGCTTATTTTCTCCTATAACGTTGTAAAAGATAGTGCACTTTTTGTCTATAGAAATAAAACAAATGATATGTAATATGAGATTCTGCATTAATGCTTTAATATTATATGAATAGGTCATTAAATAGTTATCATTCTCTTTCAAGTCATCTAGTCGCCAAAACTAGAGTAAAAAGATGTGAAGGATAAGGGGAAATGGAACCATGAGTTTAACGTCCACGTTAATTCCGCAGGTTGGATTTGGATCACAGAAACAACACAATATTGCCAACATTCTGGGCTGTCGATTTTCCACATCATTAAAATCCTGAAGCCTGCTCTGATTGTCTGAAAACGTAATTACATATCTTAAGTAATCACACTTCTCTCTGTCATGTATTAAAACCAGGACGATATTCAGAAATATTGGTGGCAAAATTATCCATGTGCTATTTGTGTGAAACATTCATTTCACTGAGACTATTAAAAAATATCATACCCAATTTGGCAGTGTTCAGCCATTGTGGATGACACGTCACGTGAAAGAAGATGCAAAAGGTTTGTTATTACAGTAAATGAACTTCCTTCTAAGGTGAAGACTCCTTTGATAAATGGTTTGTCATGGCAGATACCAAACCAAGGCTTTGCAGGTAGCACTTGCTGATTCCTCTGGATTAACTATTTGATCTCTTCTAGAAATTCTGTGTTGATCAACCAATTTAATTCCCATGATCAAATGGTAGACACAAAATGCTGGAGTAACTCAGCGTATGAGGCAGCATCTATGGAGAGAAGGAATGGGTGACGTTTCGAGTCGAGACCCTTCTTCAGACTGATGTCAGGGGCGGAACAAAGAAAGAATGTAGGCGGAGACATTAAGACATTAGTGGGAGAACTGGGAAGGGTGAGGGGATGGAGAAGGAAAGCAAGGGCTACTTGAAGTTAGAGAAGTCAATGTTCATACCGCTGGGGTGTAAACTGCCCAAGCGAAATATGAGGTGCTGTTCCTCCAATTGGTGCTGGGCCTCACGCTGACAATGAAGGAAGCCCATGATCAACAGATGGATTGTAAAAAACTGCTGTTTTTATAGGATTTTATTAAATGCGGTTTTATTACAAATGAAGCTACAACGATGCAGTCTTTAAGCACTGAGGTGTGCTGTTCCATCCACTTGGTAAAATCCTATAAGAGCAGTAGCTCTTTACAATACTTCTGAATATTGATCAAAGGGATCAATTAAGGTCGAGTACACAGACCATTTATAATTTATCTTCCAAATAAACCTCCCTCAACTTTTTCACCTACCACTTGAGTGACTTTGTCCTACTCGCCTCTCTTCTAGATTTCTCCCCCCTTTTATAATAAATCTGAAGAAAGGTCCCGACCCAAAATATTGCCTATCCATGGTCTCTGCAGATGCTGCTTGACCCGCTAAGTTACACCAACACTTTGTGTCCATTTTGTAAACCAGCACCTGCAGTTCCTTGTGCTTACGTCTTAATAAAAGTCCTCATACTTCCATTGCATGCATTGAAGTTGATGGTAATTATCATCCTGATACCTACTTGTAGTGTTATTTCTGTGAAACAGTATGTCTGCAGGTCACCTTGAAGAATGCACTGCAGCTTTCCTTGTAAATTGCAGCTTCCACAGAAATATAATGGGCCATGTCCATCCTAATCTAGCCACACTACATCCTAATCTGGCCAGCAGGCATTGTTCGAGCCCGTCTTTTACCAACAAAATATAGGGGAATCATATAAAAAAACAATATATTCTTCAGAGTGCTAAAAACATAACTGCGGTTGCATAATTGCCTTGAGCTTTGATTGGCATCTGAGTAATAGCAAAAACAAAATAAAAACGAAACAATAATAACACATAAAGTTCTTACTAATGTGATTGTGCTAAAGTCAAAATTTTCACAGCTGGACCGCAGTGTTTTATTTGGATAGTAAACACTTTAAGCCAGTGTGAATATGTATTTTGGCAGCCCTGAAAATTTATATTGAAAACATAGGCAGAATTTAAAAAAAGAAATGGAGCTGTAAATTTGTACTTCCAACTTTTTGGAGCAATTTTGCCTATTTTGCAGCCATGTGGAGAGTACAATGGATGGAAAAAGAATTGTCCGATCTCTACGAAGTTTGGCATCACAGAGAATGATGAACTACCTGGAGAATGATAGCTGTAAACTGTGAAAGGAGACGGGGTAACCATTCCAACTTCCATTACTTCATAGACTAGGAATGCAACACAGAAGTACTGCTCTGATGGAATCTGAAATAAAAAGAAAACGGCAAGGTGAAAATGCAAGAATTCAAATACTGTGGACTTGGTATGTGGAGGTTCTGATTGTTTTGGATCTGTACTTTAACTGAGATACAGATACCGGAGATAACATTTTAGGATCCTAATGGCCCTGTCTCACTGTGCGACTTGACCCACGAGGTACCCCGAGTGAGAGACTCGTGGTTGTGCACGATATCCCAAGTTGATGTGCAAGTGTTTGAACCGAGTTCCCACGGGTATGGTATACTGCGATGTTCCAAGTTCGTCTCCCGTTTACTCTTGAGCTGACAAAGTTTGTCTCCCGTTAACTCTTGAGCTGACAACATCTCCTGAAATGTGACACAGTGTTTCTAACAGGAGTGACTTAATACACACAAATAGACTGGATGGGCTCAACAGGTCCAGTGTCATAATGAAAGATGAGGCATTCTGCGGTTCGTCCGTGCGCTTGTTCACGCTGGATATCGGGGCCAGATTGTTGGGAGACGGACCTCAGGGGTCGCCTCCTGAGCTGCTTTGGTGCCCAGGCGTAAGTTGAGGTGGAGGGTGGTTGGGGGGGGGGGTGACAGACAAGGCTCTTGGGTGCTGGGATTATTCTCTGCGGGATGGTTAGTGCGGGAGACATGTGTAGGAGAGGAGTGCTGACTGCAGGCAGACACTTTGGTAGTGATTGCCCACCAGTCTCAAAAAGCCGCTGTGTCTCCCTGTCCCTATGATAGCAGGGGGCATTCAAGCAGCACAATAGCCCCCTCCCCCTCCACGCCAACACAAAGGGCAACGATCCCAAGGCTTTAGGGGCAGAAACAGCGGACAGGCGACAATCACCCGCCATAACGCGAGAGAGATCATGCGCTATTGTAGGTCTTCTTTGCACGTCGGTGTTTCTGTATTTCTCCATCTCATTGTTGGCCCTGACTGTCACCAACCCCACCCCCACCCCTCTGCTTCCCGCCATGTGTGTGACCCCTTCCCTCCCCTCTCCAGCTCCCCGTCCATTGCACCGGGCGCGGGGGCTTCGCACCGTCTTCATGTTGGCGACGATCCCAAGGCTTTGGACGGAAGGCAGACGCAACAAGCTGGCGTAACGCGGGCCAGGTAACATCTCTGGAGAAGGTGACGTTTTGGATAAGGGCTCGTCTTCTGAAGAAGGATCTCGACCCGAAAAGTCACCTATTCCTTCTCTCCAGAGTTGTTGCCTGACCCGCTGAGTTACTCCAGCTTTTTCGTTGAATGGGTGACGTTTTCGGGTCGAGACCCTTCTTCGGACTGAAAATAAAACTTGCCTCGCTTGAAGCAGCTTGTAAATTAAAACATAAAATCAAGAAATATTAAAGGTCGACTCATTTATGTGCTGTATTCATTCACCTGGCCTATTGCTGTCCTCCCTCGTCCACCGTGAGCGCTGGACAACTCACTGGATGGAAACCTCCGCTGCATCCCGGGCGGAGGGCGATGATCACTGGACTGACCGGCAAGTAGAGGCGGCGGGTCGGCCAAGCCGGGCTCCCCGTCACCGGGATAGACACCAACTACTGGACTAAGCTCAGCGGGATCTCTGGAGAAGTCTGAAGTAAGGTCTCGACCCGAAATCTCACCCATCCCATCTCTCCAGAGATGCTGCCTGTCCCTCGGAGTTACTCCAGCATTGTGTGTGTCTATCTCCGGTGTGAACCAGCATCTGCAGTTCCTTCCCAATCCCACACTCTCGGCCCCGGGGGGTGGATGGAGCATCACACGTGGACACATCCCACCCACCACCCCAGACTTGCCCCTTCGGCAGGTCTTTAACCGCGTCCTCATGAGACAGAGTGACGAATACGAAGCCACGGGGCAGGCGCCTCAGGTAATAAAGGACAAGTGGCAGATCATCGCAGAAAGGCCGAAGATAGACACAAAATGCTGGAGTAACTTAGCAGGACAGGCCGCATCTCTGGAGAGAAGGAATGGGTGGCATTTCGGGTAAGTCTGAAGAAGGGTCTCGACTCTATTCCTTCTCTCCAGAGATGCTGCCTGGTCCGCTGAGTTACTCCAGCATTTTGTGTCTATCTTTGGTTCAGTCTTTACTCGAGCAAAAGAACAGATTATTAAAGTTCCCACGGTAGACTCACGAGACACTAAGATAAACGCACGGGCCACTACGTTATTACAACGAGTTTAAATGTTTCCATTTTTAACTTGAACAGTTAATTTGACTCGTGGAAAAAATCAAACATGTTTGATTTTTTTCACGAGTTAACAAGTTTCCCGAGTACCTGCCGTTAGCGCCACGAGTCGATAAGTTGCTCGTGCGAGTTCCGACGTTCCCGCTACGTGATCACCACGAGTGAAAACTCGGGGTCACTCGTGGGCCAACTCGCACAGTGAGACAGGGGTTTAACTGGTCACATCCTAGGACTGGGCTAATTCAGAATGAGATATGGAAAAATGTCATAACTCAGTGCTGGAATCCCCTTGGGTTGTGCATCAACGTTGTGATTCATAGATATCTAGACTCCAAGGAAATCAAGGGATATGAAGATAGAGCAGACTTGATGTCAAAGTTCAGCAATGTCAGAGAACTAATAGTAACTATTCCTTCAGATCTTTTGTTTTTGTTTGGATTAAATATAATTTGCGGTTCTATTTGAAGTTGTTATTGGGTACATCCACATCTGACATTTGGGAACCATTTAATGGCCAGTTGATCAAAATTCAGGACCAGCATGTTCCAGTAAAGAGGAGGGATAAGGGTAGTAAAGTAAGGGACGAACAAAAAGATTGCAAATTTGGTCAAAAAGAAAATTAAAGTGCATCAAGATGAAATCAGACAGAGGCCTTGAGGAATATAAAGCAAGTGGGAAAGAACTCGTGGGCAATTAGAAGAGCCAAAAGGGGCTACAAAATGGCTTTAAAGAAAATCCCAAGGTTTTTTATACCTATATATAATATTCAGTCTGAATGTCTATGACTGGTGGAGTTCTGGGACTGCTGCTGTTTGTGATTTTATATATAAATGACTTGGACATAAACATAAATGGATTGATTAGTAAGATGACACCAAGATTTCTGGAGTCGCAAACTGTGAGGAAGGCTGTCAAAGTAAACAGCGGGGTACAGACAATGTCAGAAATATGCAGAGAATGTGCTCTGAGAGGCTGGTTGTGGCAAACATTAAATCCAGCCAACCAAGCAGCCTTGATCCTCTGTAGTTCTCCTACCATCCCAACAGTTCCACGTCTGATGCCATCTCTCTAGCCCTACATTCATCCCTGGAACGCCTGGATAAGAAGGACACCTTTGTCAGACTCCTATTCATCATCTATAGCTCAACTTTCAACACCATTATCCCATCAAGCAAATCTTCAAACTCATGGAACTTGGAGTCAGAACTTCCCTGGACTTGACAGGATCCTTGACTTTCTGAACAACAGACCACAATCAGTAAGGATAATTCACCACGATAACTCTCAACACTGGTGCCCTGCAAGGATATGCTCTCAGCCCCCTACTATACTCCTTATACATCATGACTGTGCAGCCAAATACCAACTCAACACAACTCAATCTCCAAGTTTCCAGATGATACCACCATAGTGGACATTGGATGATGGCGAGGCATGTACAGAAAGGAGATTAAGAACCCATTAATGGTGCCAAGACAACAACCTCTTCCTCAATGTCAGCACGACAAAGGAGATAGTGACTGACTTCAGAAAGCAAAGCAGTACACATACCTCAGTCTACATTGATAGTGTGGCAGTGGAGATGGTCGAAAGCTTCAAGTTCTTAGGAATGAATAGTACAAGTAATTTGTCTTGGACCATCTGCATCAAAGCTATGGCCAATAAAGCGCCACAAAGCTTCTACTTCCTTACAGTGCTGAGGAAGTTTGGCACGTCTCCAACTACCCTCATACTTCTACAGATGCACCATTGAAAACATCTTATCCGGATGTATCACAGTCTGGTTTGGGAACAGCTCCATCCAAGACCTCAAGAAATTGCAGAGAATTGTGGATGCAGCCCAGACTATCACACTAACCAGCCTCCTTTCCATTAATTTCATCTACACTTTATGCTGCCTTGGCAAGACCACCATCCTAATCAAGGACCAGTCTCACCCCGGTCACTCGCTCTTCTCCCCTCTCCCATTGGGCAGGAGATACAGACTCTACCACTAGAGAGTGGTCGTGATCTCCCATCTACCTCATTGGAGACCTTTGAACTTTATTTAATCTGATTTTATCGGAATTCAGTGTTATATCTTTGCACTAAATGTTGTACCCATTATCATTTATTTTTGCACTGTGTACTTGATTGTATTCATGTATAATCAGTTTTTTTTTACTGGATGGCACGCAAACAAACGCTTTTCACTGTATCTTGGTAAACATGACAATAATAATGAAGAAACAAACGGCAGATGGAGTTTAATCCGATCAAATATAAGGTGTTGCACTATGGGAGGTTCAAATGTAGGGGGAAAATGTACAATTAATAGCAAGATCCTTCACATCATCGTTGTGTAGAGGGATCTTGCAGTCCAAGGATGGAAATATCAGGGTAGGTTTTTCATACAGTCAAGTCAAGAGTTTTGGGAGAAATTTACTCAACTCCACTGACTATGATAAATATTTACGCTCCAAATTTTGTTAGCCCCCAATTTTTAAATAAAATTATAGATATAATATCAGAGTTTAATTACCAAAATGTAATAATAGGGGGGGACTTTAATTGCCTTTTAGATCCATATTTAGACAAATCAGTAAAACAAAGGAGGGGTAACTTAAAATCTAAGACTAGTGTACTTCTAAATACATATATAAAAAATACTAATATAATAGATGTATGGAGAACTGATAATCCAACTGGAAAGGAATATTCATTTTACCTATCAGTACATAAAACTTATTCACGAATTGATTATTTTTTAGTGGATACAAAATTAATTCCATACACAATTAATCCTTCATATCACACCAGTATTATTTCCGATCATTCTCCGTTGACTTTTCTATTACAATTTGAGGGAATGCCGGGTAAAAAATCTTTTTGGAGGTTTAATACACAAATTCTAAATAACCCACAAAGTTATAAATATTTAAAAGAATAAATGAAATTTTTTTTGGAGACAAATGAAACACCAGGTATTTCACCTTCTTTACTATGGGAAACTTTCAAGGCATTTATCAGAGGAGTTATAATCAAATAAAAAGAATAAGACAGAACAACAGATGCTAGAACAAGAAATTAGACAACTAGAGTTAGATAATGCCAAAGATCCAACTACAGATAAACATAATAAGATAATGCTACTGAAATTTAAACTTAATCAAATTTTATCGGCAAGAATAATAAGATTATTCCAAATCACAAAAGAGGAACATTTCGAATTTGGTGACAAACCACACAAACTCTTAGCTTGTCAATTATAAAAACGAGAAAAGGAAAATACTATCACTAAAATTAAATCAGAGAAAGGTGAATTACTAACATTACCTAAGGATATTAACAACAGATTTGCTCAATTTTATCAAAATTTGTATACATCTAAAACTAAAATAGAAGATAGTAAAATTATAAATTTTTTAGATAACTGTAATCTTCCAAAACTTGACCTTTCGGAACACGAGGAATTAGGAGCTCAGATTACACTTGAAGAAATAGATGAAACAATAAAATCGCTGAAAAATGGTAAGACGCCGGGACCAGATGGTTTTAGTAATGAATTTTATAAAAGATTTCACGGGATAACGGCTCCACGCTTACTTAATTTATATACTCATGCCTTTAAAGAAAATAAATTACCAGAAATATTAGCTGAATCAACTATTACGCTTATACCAAAAAAAGATAAAGATTTAGATGAACCGGGCTCATATAGAGCTATATCTCTTTTAAATACAGATCAGAAAATTTTAGCAAAGACCTTAGCAAGAAGATTGAGTAAATATATTAGTAAATTGATAAATCCTGATCAAACGGGGTTTATACCCAAAAG
This sequence comes from Okamejei kenojei, assembly GCA_035221665.1. Classification (NCBI taxonomy): domain Eukaryota; kingdom Metazoa; phylum Chordata; class Chondrichthyes; order Rajiformes; family Rajidae; genus Okamejei; species Okamejei kenojei. Next base: position 2,022,292 of record CM069163.1, on the reverse strand, counting down.
ACATTCATTTAATAATTTGAGACGCCTGTTTAATATAATGTACTCACATAAAACGGAGGAAGAAGATATATCAATTGTTTCTCTGGTCGCAGAGAAAGCATTTGATCAGGTAGCATAGCAGTATTTATATAAAGTATTGCAAAAATTTAATATGGGAGAGAATTTTATTGAATGGGTAAAATTACTATATGATAAACCAACGGCAAGAATATTAACCAATAATATGTTATCACCATAATTTTATTTATCGAGAGGCAATGGGTAGGGATGTGCTTTATCACCTCTGCTATTCGCCCTTATGATAGAGCCCCTGGCTGAAAGTATAAGAAGTCATCCGAATATTCAGGGATATAATACTAGGGACTCAAATAATAAAATTTCATTATATGCAGACGATATACTTTTATATATTACAAACTCACAAATGAGTATACCAAACATTAAATTTAATAGAGAGATTTGGTTCTTTTTCTGGATACAGAATAAATTGGAATAAATGTGAAATCATGACGTTAAAACCTCAAGAATCGACACACGTATTAAAATTCCCCTTTAAAATTGCAACAGAAAAATTTAAGTATTTGGATATTCAAATTACTAGAAAATACAAAGCATTATTTAATGCAAACTTTATGCCTTTATTAAATAAACTCAACGTGTCGATTAAATTCTGGAAAACACTTCCGTTATCATTACTAGGCAGAATAAATGCTATAAAAATGATCTTTTTACCTTTTTCAATCTATACCATTAAATATACCAAAAAACTTCTTAAAAAAATTAGACTCTAATATTACCAATTTTATCTGTGATTATAGATCACATAGCATCCAAAGAAAACATCTGTGCAAACCATAAGGTATTGGGGGACTTTCACTTCTGAACTTTTTGTATTATTATTGGACAGTGCATATTAAAAATATAATTTACTGGTTGGACAGTTCTACCCAACAGACAGAATGGATAAGAATGGAGAAAGAGGATTGTTCTCCTTGTAATATAGGAGCGATCCTCTTCTCCCCGATAAAACTGAACAACACAATATATAAGAATAACCCAATTATACATGATACAATAAGAATTTGGAAACAAATAAAATTATCCTTAAAGTTAAGAAACCTATCATTGTTAATGCCAATAGTGAATAATCCTTCATTTAAACCATCTCTTATTGATAAAACATATAATCAATGGGAAAGAATGGGAATTAAAAGGATCGGGGATATGTATAAAATGGGAAATCAGTTATCATTCCAACAACTACAATTAAAATTTAAACTGAAAAATAACCACAATTTTAAATATCTTCAGATCTGTGACTTCATGAAGAAATACATATAAAGATATCAAAACATAACTTCAGAGCCATTGGAAGAAGCAATGAACATTAAGGCTGACTCACAGAAATTAATATCATATTTATATAATAGTATTTTAAATATAGATTTACCATCGACAGAGACACTTAGAGAAGAGTGGGAACGAGAATTAATGATAAAAATTAAGAAGGATACATGGGAAAAGTATTTGATATATATACACAAATGTTCGATTAATGTAAGACATAATTTAATTCAATTAAAAATTTTATATAGATTATATTACTCAAAAACTAGACTGAATAAATTCTATCCAAATACTTCCCCCATTTGTGATAAATGTCTATCCCAAAATGCAACTATAACACACTCTTTTGTCTCCTGCATAAAACTTTATAAATTCTGGAGTGATATTTTTGAAATATTTACAAAATTATTTAAGATTAAAATGGAACCTAATACTGAAATGATTATATTTGGAGTAATGGAAGATGGGAATAAACTGAATTCATCTCAAAATTTATTTTTTAATTATGGGTTAATAACGGCAAAAAAACATACTTAACTTTTGGAAAAATACAACCATACCAACGCTTAAAATGTGGATTTCAAACATGTTGGACACTGCACATCTTGAGGAAATGCGATTCCTCCTAATAGATGAATCAGACCAATTTTTAATGAGTTGGTCTCCATTTGTCGATTTTTTGGAAGCATATGGTGCAACAAAACCGTAGAAGCTAATTGTTTCAGGATTGGGTGAGGGATGGTCAAGAATATAGATAACGGTCTCCTTAATCTCTTACTTTCTACTTTTCTTTTTTTTTCTTTTTCATTCTCAACTTCCTTTTTTCACACTTTTTTCTTTCTCACACACTATATATCACATGTTTATCTATCTTTTATTTTCTACTCTCTCTTTTTCTTTTTCATTATTAAAAAAATTAAAAAATAAGAAGCTGTACAGAAAATGTAATATGTCAATATATATTAGGCACCTTGGTGCCATATTGCTGTACTTACTTCTAATAAAATTAAATGTAAAAAAATAATTTAAAAAAAGTCAAGTCAAGTCAAGTTTATTCGTCACATACACATACGAGATGTGCAGTGAAATGAAAAGTGGCAATGCTCGCGAATTGTGCTAAAAACAAACCAACGAACTACAAACAGAATGGAACAATCACATATTCACATATTACATACTTGTGGGAGGGAGGGAGGGAGGGAAGAAAAAGGAAAAAAACAGCAATTTTAAAAAGACACCAAACAACTGTAAAATGGTACAGTAAAGTTAGTCCCTGTAGCGATAGGAGTTTACGGTCCTAATGGGTTCTGGGAAGAAACTCCTTCTCATCCTCTCCATTCTCACAGCATGGCAACAGAGGCGTTTGCCTGACCGTAGCAGCTGGAACAGTCCATTGCTGGGGTGAAGAGGTCTCCCATGATCTTGTTGGCTTTGGAGTTGCACCTTCTGATGATAGTTCCTACAGGGGGGGCAAGTGTAGTTCCCATAGTGCGTTCGGCCGAACACACTACTCTCTGCAGAGCCTTCTTATCCTGGGCAGAGCAGTTCCAAAACCAAATCGTGATATTTCCAGACTAGATGCTTTCCACAGCTGCTGAATAGAAGCACTGGAGCATCCTCAGAGACACTCTGAATTTCCTCAATTGCCTGAGGTGGTAAAGGCGCTGCCTTGCCTTACTCATGAGTGCTGCAGCGTGTGATGTCCATGTCATATCCTCAGAGATGTGGACTCCCAGGTATTTAAAACAGCTCTCCCTATCCACAGTATCCCCATTTATCTTCAATGGTGTGTACGTCCTTGGATGACGTGCCCTCCTAAAGTCCACGATCGGCTCCTTAGTTTTTTTGATATTCAAGAGGAGGCTGTTGTCCTGACACCAGAGTGCCAGATAAGCCACCTCCTCCCGGTAGGCCTTCTCATCGTTATCTGAGATCAGGCCCACCACCACAGTGCCATCAGCAAACTTGATTATTGAGTTGGAGCTGAACCTGGTCACATAGTCATGTGTGTACAGGGAATACAGTAGGGGGCTGAGGACGCAACCCTGGGGGGATCCTGTGCTCAGGGTAAGGAACTTCAATGTATTTCCCCCAATCTTGACAACCTGGGGCCTGGTGGTGCGAAAGTTCAGGACCCAGGCAGACAGGGGAGTGTTAAGCCCCAATTCTAGCAGCTTCTCGGCCAGTCTGGTGGGGACTATCGTGTTGGTCAGTGCCTGGGTGGTGAGTGCCTGGATCATGCTGCCGGGGGTGGTGGTGGCAGATATAATAGTGACATTTAAGAGACTTTTGGATGGACACACTGATATGCAGGGAATGGAGAGATATGGATTATGTGCAGACAGATAAGTATTGGGCTTGACATCATGTTTGGCACAGACATTATGGGGTCTAGGGCCTGTTCCTGTGATGTACTAAATACAGGACGTCATCTCTAAATCAGAGCTGTCATTCACGTGGGACACCAAACTGAATTCCAAATGCCACAACAGTAGTAGATAAAGTATTGTGTGACATTAAATTGTAGAAAATGAGGGGAATTATCCATGATCACCATGACAACATCAAAAAAAATTGTTTTAGAGCTACAGCATTGAAAGAGGCACTTCGGCCCACCAAGTCTGTGCTGCTCAGCGACCCCCACACATTAACACTATCCTACACACACTAGGGACAATTTACAATTTTACCAAAGCCAGTTAACCTTTAAACCTGGATGTCTTTGGAGTGCGGGAGAAAACCGAAGATCGCGGAGAAAACACACGCAGGTCACGGGCAGAACGTACAAACTCCGTACAGAGAGCACCCATAGCTCCAGCACTGCAAGCGCTGTAAGGCAGCAACCCTACTGCTGCTCCACCATACCACCCTTCTGTCCCTAATCCCTTATTAACAGAATGAAAACTTATCTAAACGTAATCAGTTTTAATTGTGGGAGCTTGCTATGTGGGAACTATCTGGAAAATGACTAAAAGTCATAAATATTCCATCGACATGGACAGTACTTTGGGACATCTTGTCATGAAAGGCATGATGTATATGAAAGTAGTTTTTTACCTTTATTTAGTTGGTAACTGATATGATTCAGTAAATTCAAGGCTTATGCATTCATATTTATTTTGGTTTATTATTATCCTATAACAGCCACTATATTTAGAAAATTATACTGTTCACTGTTGTCACCACTTATCTTAATTAATACAAAGCTTGAACAATAGAAGAAGAAAACAATAAATATTTGTTTATACTCCTTACTGGATTTATTTGAAGAATGACGCTTCTATCTGATATTCTATAGTCCAGAATGAGACCATCAACTCCATTTAACAGCTAAAGAAATGAAAACATAATATTTAGTCATCAAATAATTACATTATGGAGTTTTAAATTAGATACTACATATTTATAATTGCTTAACCATTTTTAGGTCCTCCTCATCTGGTAATAAGCCTGTGTTCAGGGTTATCTCCATGACATAATGGTCTGATTCCCCAACGTCATGTTCAGATGTTGGTTTAGATCTAAAAACAAGAATAAAAAATAATAACCCAACAGGAAAATTCTTTAAGTGAAAGTTTTAAGTGACTGCCCCTTATTTTGCAGCTTTGCCCCTTGTTCATGCCCCTTATATTGGTGAATCAAAATGGAATATCTACCTTGTCAAGCCGCCCAGCTTATATGTTTCAATAAGTTCACCCCTCGTTCCTTTAAACCTCAAGGATTTTTAAATATAAACCTCGATCTTATCCCGTGATAGGATTGCCCTATCACGAGAGGCTCTAGCCTCTCGTGATATGGCAATCCTTTCACATAAAGAATTACTTCTGTGAATCTTCATTTGCCAGATACTCACTATTGATCTATCTATATCCTGTTGCAGAACCACAATGCCCTCATCAAAACATGATCTTCCTCCTATGTTTATATCATGGGCAAATTGGAAAACCTTACAGTTCATTCCCTCCTCCATGTAATTAATGTAAATATTAAATAATTGAAGGCGGTGAACTGATCTCCAGGGTAGTCCATTTGTTACATCCCTTCAGCCAGCAAAGAACAATTTATTCCAACTCTTCATTTGCTATGTGATGGCCAGGTTTTCCATCATGCTAACACACTTGGGTTTAGGATTATTAAGGTACAGTGAAAAGTTTTATTCTGCATGCTATCCAATCAGATCAGGTAATACTATATATAACTATAATCAAGTAAAACTTAAGTACAATAGGTAGATCAAAGGGAGCTGAGGGAATGCTCTGTGTTCTGTTTTACAGAGACATGGCTCACCCCCAGCTCCCCAGACTCAGCGGTCCAGCCTGAAGGGTCCTCCATCCACCACATGGACCGTACACTGGCATCTGGGAAAGGGAGAGGAGGGGGCGTCTGCCTCATGGTCAACTCTGCGTGGTGCTCAGACGTGGCAGTCCTGTCCAACTCCTGCTCTCCACACCTCGAACATCTGGCGGTGAAGTGCCGACCTTCTACTTTCCGAGGGAATTCGCCTCCATCATCCTGACCGCGGTCTACATCCCACTCCAGGCAGACGTCCATCTGGCACTGGAGGAGCTGCACGCCGTGGTCAACAAACACCAGATGTCTTACCCCGAGGCATTTACCACCATTGCTGGGGACTTCAATAAGGCAAACCTAAAGAAATCACTCCCTAACTTGGACCAACATGTCTCCTGCTGCACCAGAGGACCAAACACCCTCGACCATTGCTACACCACCATCAAGAATGCCTATCGCTCTATCCCTCGCCCTCACTTCGGTAAATCCGACCATACCGCGGTGTTGCTTCTTCTTGCCTACAGGCAGCAATTAAAGAGCGCACCCCCAGAGGTGAGGACAGTACAGAGCTGGGGGGGGGGGGGGGGGGGGGGGGGGGGGGGGGGGGGGGGGGGGGGGGGGGGGGGGGCAGAGGAACGACTACAGGACTGTTTGGAGTCTGTAGACTGGGCAATGTTCAAGGACTTGGCAACGGACTTGAACGAATACTCCACAGTCGTTACAAACTTCATTAAGAAATGTGTGGAGGACTGCACCCCTACAAAAACCTTCCGAGTGTTTCCCAATCAGAAACCTTGGATGAACTTTAAGATCCGCACTCTTCTGAAGACCAGACACCGGGCATTCATGTCTGATGCTACAAGAAGTCCAGATACGACCTTGGTAAGGCCATCAAAAAGGCCAAACGTGACTTGTGCTCAAAACTGGAGGGTGGGACAAATGTTCGGCAGCTGTGGCGGAGCCTGAATTCAATCACCTCCTACAAGGCGAAATCTGGAGGCAGCTCGAATGTCGGCGAAACATCACTCCTTGATGAGCTCAATGCGTTTTACACACGCTTTGATAGGGAGAACACTAATGTGCCTTCCCGAGCACCCATTCGCTGTGATGGTATTTCAGTCTCAGTCACAGAGGCCGACGTCAAGAAATCCTTCAGAGGGGTGAACCCTCGAAAAGCGCCTGGACCTGATGGTATACCTGGTCGTGCGGACCAACTGGCTGGGGTTTTTACGGACATTTTCAACCTCTCACTTCTGAGGTCTTTGATTCCCACCTGCTTCAAAAGGGCATCAATCATACCAGTGCTCAAGAAAAGCAAGGTGACATGCCTCAATGACTATCGACCTGTGGCACTAACGCCTGTGGTGATGAAGTGGGTTTGAGAGGTTGATCATGGCGCAAATCAACTCCTACCTCGACAAAAACTTGGACCCACTGCAGTTCGCTTACCGCCACAACATATCGACGGTGTATGCGATCTCGCTGGCCCTCCACTCCGCTCTGGACCACTTGGACAACAAAAACTCATATGTCAGGCTGTCATTCATCGAATACAGCTCGGCATTTAATACCATCCCCTCCAAGCTGGTTACCAAACTCGCAGAACTGGGTATCTGCCCATCCTCTGCAATTGGATCCTCACAGACCATAGTCTGTTCGTATTGGTGGAAATGTGTCAGACTCGATAACAATCAGCACAGGAGCACTTCAAGGCTATGTGCTCAGCCCCCTGCTGTACTCACTCTATACTCATGACTGCGTAGCCGGTCATAGTGCGAACTCCATCATAAAGTTCACTGACGACACCACTGTTGTGGGACGTATCACTGATGGGGATGTCAGAGTATAGAAGAGAGATCGAACAACTGTCCATATGGTGGCAGCACAATAACCTGGCCCTCAACACAAGTTAAAACCAAGGAACTGATTGTGGACTTTGGAAGGAGTAGGATAGGGACCCACAGTCCCGTTTATATCAATGGGTCGATGGTTGAAAGGGTCAAGAGCTTTAAACTCCTGGGCGTGCACATCTCCAATGTCCGCAATGTGGTAGAGGTGAATCAGACAGTACCCTAGCTTATGGTGGCCTGATAACAGAGCGGAAGAAGCTGTTTCTGTCTGGTGGAGCATGCTTTCAAGCTTCTCTCCAAACCTTTGGCACTTATCTTATGCACTAGCTTCTCATCTGGCATCATGTCAAATGCTTTTGGATATCTAAATACACTACATCTGTAGATTCACCTTTGTCTATTCTCCCTGAATTCTTAAAAAAATTCATGCAAATTTGTCAAACGTGATTCACCATTCGTGAAACTATTTAGATATATCTACAGGAGTATTCAGCCCTTCGAGCCTACCTAGATATATCTACAAATTATTTCTAAATTTTAAAGAGGAATATCTGCGCATGCTCTTTTGTAGCTCTGTTCTGACCATCATTGGAGAATTTTATACCTCATAAGTTGTTAGGACAAACATAATGTCACAGGCATTCCTCAATGGTTTGTCGACAGTTGAAAGGAGAAATCAATATTTAAAGCATTAAAAGGCATTCATTTTCTTTAATAATTGGCAGTGATACAATTCTGATACACCAAAATAATGGCTTATTTCTGAAGTTGTTTACACAAACATTTGAGATTGAATATACCTGAGGAATGGGTTTAATAATCAATTCATTCTGAAATCTGTTTCATGAGGTGATTTCAATATCTTACTCAGTTCTAACAAAGTAAAATGATGTTGCATTAGGACTAATTTATTTTTAGTTTGGTACAGGATCCAAAAAAATTAAATAGTTGTCATCCAACATTTCCCCCACTATTTTACTTCGGAGTCACGTGAGTTACTACGTGAAGAAGGCCGACCCCACGCATGCGCATCATTACGTCTGATGCATTGCGCTATGACCGACTGGCAGGCGAGTCGCTCCTTCCAGCGGGTAGGTTTAAAAGATCCAGGTAAGTGTTTATTCAACAGCTTAGATGAAGTCGTTGCTCCCGGTCAGGAGTGTGTTTATTCAACATAATTTCAGCTTCGGATTGTTTGGGAGAATGTCTAAGGTTAAGAGGCGAGACGCGACCAAACCGGCTGCGGAAAACCATGGGCCTTCGTGCAGCTTGCGACCGCCAAATTCGCCTATAGAGCCACTGGCAGAGCAGCCAGCAGCCACAGACTTGGTGTGGCCAGAAGGCACCTTGGCTACTCCACGGGGGAGAAAAGCCACAAAAAATTATGTCAGGGCCCTGGACTCTGAGGAGTCGGGCCAGGAGGTGGACGGGTTCCCTCCTAAGGGCAGTGTTACCGGCAGGCTGGACCATCTGGAGAGCCTTGTGGAGAGGTTACTCCAGCATGATACGCTCCAAAGGACGGAGCTATCGGAGCCCGGGGAGTTTGTAGAACCCGAGGCAACAGCGCCTGTGTCAGGGCTGAGTGATATCTCCTTGTCAGATAACGGGAGCGTACGCGGTCAGTGCTATGCTGACCAAGAGTACGGAGGCACAGTTGGACTAGAGGGACCATCGGGTGTATTGTCTATTGCATCCAGATTTGCAGTCCCAGCTCTCACCGGTGAGCCATTGGATGCAGAGCTCACCGAGAACATTAATTACATGGCTTCTCATCCTCTGCAAGAACAGACGATGGAGGAGACCACTGCCAGGTACAATACTCCACAAAACTGTGCCTCACTGCGTGTCCCCATTGTAAACCAATCTATTTGGAGGCACATTGGAGGGGGCGTCAGAGCCCAGGAGGTTAAATTACAAAAAGTACTCCGGCTACTCGCCTCGGGCATCACGGCTTTGCAAGGTCAGCGGAGGGGGCGCCTATCTCGGATACTCAGGAGGACGCGATGGCATTAATGTGATGGCACATTTTGAAATTAATTGTTTTCGAAAAAATGCCATCCGTCCTGCCATTAATCCTAAATTTGCTGGACTATGTAAACTGGGGAATGTTCAACCCCCAAATCTCTTGTTCAGAGAAAACCAGACCAAACAGGTGATAGAACTTGATGAAGAGTCTAAGACTGTTGGCCTCATGAAGGTGCCTCTGAAAGGGTCGTGTTTCTGCAGACTGTACCCCTACCCTCCTGTGCATACCAAACGGTTCGCTGGCTATGGCAGACGTGGTGTGGAGCAACCTACACAGAGGCCTATTTTAAGGCAGGGCCCGAGCCGGGCCATGTTCAAGATGCGACGCCCTCCAGCAGTCCTACCCCCAGACCTCGGGCAGAAGCAGCGACATTACCGCCGGTAAATCCTAAGGTTGGTGCGACTGCGATGGGTACATTACAAGTTGGGGGGAGATTGCAATTTTTCTTACATGAATGGCAGTGGATAACATCTAACCCATTTCTACTGCATAGTATTTAAGGTTTTCAAATTGAGTTCATTTCCGACTTGTGACTTGGGTAATTGGAAAATTAGTGGCAGCATTCCCAGCTGCTCTATTCAGGCCTTTGCACTACCAAAATTTACAGCATGCAAAGGAACAGGCACTTAAGCTTCAGAGAGGTCATTTCGATAGACCCATGCAGCTACCAGCTGATGCTCTAACTGAGTTACAATGGTGAATAGCCAATATTCAGTGCTGCTCTGGTACAATTTTAGTCAATACACCATCAGTTATCCTGCAGACTGATGCCAGTGCACTAGGTTGGGGTGCTACTGATGCCGTCTCAAGCTGCGGTGCCAGATGGGATCTGCAGGAAGCATCCATGCTTTAATCACACGGCATTAACTATTTAGAGTTGTTGGGTGCACTCTATGGGTTAAAGGTTTTTTGTACCAACAGGCATCATGTGCATGTCCAACTTCAGATTGACAATATTACCGTGGTAGCGTACATTAATCACTTGGATGGCAGTAAGTCTGTATCCTGTGATAGGTTGTCCAATCTCCAGTGGCACTGGTGTATTGCAAGAAACATCTGGGTTTCAGCTATCTATTTACCAGGAAGGTATAACACAGTGGCAGACACCAGGTCACGAGAGTTCAATGATAACAAAGAATGGATGTTAAATCATGAAGTGTTCAATGATATTGTCCTTCGTTATAGTATACCGGATATTGATCTGTTTGCTTCCTGGCTCAATCATCAGTTACCAATTTATGTGTCATGGGAGCCAGACCCAGGGGCAGTAGCGGTGGATGCATTCTCGCTACACTGGGGTGGTAAATTTGCGTATGTATTCCCCCCCATTCTGCCTCATTACTCAATGTGTGGCAAAAATTCAGCAAGATTCCGCCACTGGTATTCTGGTAGTACCAGACTGGCCTACTCAGCATTGGTTCCCTCTGGTGCTAGCCTTAATCACACAGCCTTTTATGCCCAAGAGTAGAAATCTGCTGGTACACCCGGTGACCGTATAAATTTGTTGGTTTGCAAATTCTGAGGAGACCGTTCCTGGGGCTCGGGCTTTCAGAGCGTACCGTTGATGTCATCACTGCAGCCTGGAGGAAGAGCACTCAGAAACAGTACATCTCTCACATAGGAAAATGGAAGATGTACTGTTCCCGCTCTCACATTTCATACCACACAGCTTCAATCACTGATGTTTTGGAATTTCTATCGTCACTCTATCACGATAACAAACTTAGTTACAGTGCCATTAACAGTGCCTGCAGTGTCCAATTATTTACGGCTGGGGTCAGCACATCACACGGTAGGGTCCGACCCTTTAATAACCAAATTTATGAAGGGCATCTTTAACTCCACTCCACCTAGACCCAGGTACAATCACATATGGGATGTCAGCGTGGTCCTCTCGCTCCTCCGTCAGTGGGCACCAGTTTCATCTCTGTCCCTACACCATCTGACATTGAAAGTAGTTATGCTCATGGGCCTGGCCTCAGCACAACATGTCCAAATGCTACATAAACTTAGACTGGACAGTATGAGTTCGTCTGGCAATAACGTCACCTTTTTCATTCGTGATCTCATCAAACAGAACAGGCCAGGGGTACTAGGGTCAAGTTGAGTTTCATGGCATACCCCTCAGATCCACGAGTGTGTGTCGTATCATCCATAACCCATTACATTAAGGTCACCAGGAGCTTGAGAGGCCCGGAACTCTCCTTTTTTGTCAGCTACACCAAACCTCACAAACAGGTTACGGTGCAGACCATCTCTAGATGGATGAAACAGGTTCTGGCGTGTGCAGGAATGGACACTGACATTTTTAAACCTCATTCCACCAGGTCTGCATCGACGTCAGCAGCAAGGGACATGAACGTACCGCTTGACCAAATTCTGGCGGCTGCAGGATGGTCGAATGAGAGGACGTACCAGAGGTTTTATAACAAGCCTATCGCCAGATCCAGGGGTTTTGCTGATTCTGTTTTAAGTTCTGTTTCACAGTTTCCCCCTGGGTGAGAGGGGTCACTGTCTTCTTTTCTGTTATTAAAGCATTAGTATTGTTAAACATGTCATTCAAATGCATTAATTTTCTCACTCGTCCTGGTCAATTGATGCAGCTGTGACGCGTGGACGCGTTCCTCGGCATGAAATCACAGACCTTCAAAGTCTTCACGTAGTCACTTACGTGACTCCGAAGTAAAATAGTAAGATTAAATGAGTACTTACCAGTTTGAAGTTTGATCGTTATTTTATGAGGAGTTACGATGAAGGATTACGTGCCCTCCGCTCCCTACCCTCGTAACTTAACGATCATCTGGTAGTTCTAGTCATCTATAATCTTACTATGTTAGTTCAACAACTGTTATCTGTGACTTCACACCGTTGCTTTGAAGATTGACGCGCATGTGTGGGGACGGCCTTCTTCACATAATCCCTCATCGTAACTCCTCATAAAATAACGATCAAACTTCAAACTGGTAAGTTCTCATTTAACCTTACTATTATATGCTAACAATAGCAAACAAAGTGTATTCTTCAACCATTGAGGCAATCTAGATTAAAAGAAAGGATTTTCCTACTATAAATGTTGACCTGATTTCTATTAGACCAGTTTTAATTAAGTCTTTGGCTTTGATATAATGGATTTAGCGATCACAATGGAAATATCCTTCAGGTCAACAGCTGCTAGTGTATTAGCAGTATAAGTAAAGCACAAACATGTTCCGACAACTAAGCTATTTCTAAGGATTGTTGTCTGAAATACCTATAGATATGATATTCAGAAATGTTCAAATCGTGTACTTAAACATTGCATATTGCAAATTCATTATTGCTTTGACTGTGAAGATATTTTTCATGTGCAGGAAAGAACTGCAGATTCTGGTTTAAACCAAAGATAGACACAAAATGCTGTGGTAACTCAGCGGGCTAGGCAGCATCTCTCGAGAGGAATGGATGATGTTTCGGCTGGAGACCCTTTTTCAGACTCATATTTTTCATGTTATGTAATGTGATTAAGGATAATAATTCTGGTTAAATGGGATTTTGGGGGGTAGTGGTCTAATGCTGCTGGGGATCATAATTCATGGAATCATAAAATAAAAAAAATAACGTGCACCCTTTACACCTTTCCCTTTTGTGCTTGATGCAGGAGGCCTGAGTACTCCGGCTCATCTTGTTGCATCAATACAATGGTGCCATTTCAGCTGATTAGGGAGCAATTATTGGATTGCTCCTGATGGTTAAGGTCATTGTGATAACTCACACAAAATAGGCTCCAGAGAGTTAGTTTTAAAGTGTGCTCCATATCATAAATAACACATGCTGGAAACCTGAAACCAAAACGGGACATGTCCAAAACATTTCGGGTCTTGACCCAAAGGATGTTGCCTCACCCCTTGAGTTTCTCTAGCATTTTTGTCTTCCTTCGATTTTCCAGCATCTGCAGTTCCTTCTTAAACATGTCCAAAATAGAAAGATTAAATGAGAACTTAACGTTTGAAGTTTGATCTTTATTTCATGAGAAGTTGACGTGAGGGATTACATGAAGAGCCCGCCAGCCCGCATGCATGTCAATCTTCAAAGTAGCCGTATGAAACCACAAAATAGTTGCTGACCTAAGCTATAGGAAGATTAATGACCTAGAACTACCGAATGATTTTTATGAGAATAGGGTTAGGAGTGGAGGGCACGTAATCCCTCACTTCAACTTCTCATAAAATAAAGATCAAACTTCGAACGGTAAGTTCTCGTTTAATCTTTCTATTTTATTTCAAAGTCATGTGAGTGACTATGTGAAGATTTCGAAGCTCTGTGGTTTCATTCAGTGACACAATCTGTGTGTGAAACACTTAAACAGATAAACCATTAATGGTAGGAAAAGAGTTTGTTAATATCATGATGCTAACTTGCATACATGGCCATTGTTCTTAACTGGACCATAGTCCCAATAGACTGTTGAGTTGGACAATAACTCATGCAACACTGTGCACAATTCTATCTTCAAATCTCGAGATATATTCCACCAAATTTCATAATTTATTAACCTGCATGTAAAACCTCATGCTGTATGATGAAAGGGAAATCCATTCTATCGGCTGTTAATGAGCCATCAGCAATACCTTGAGACTATTGAATAACAAAATAATTAACTTCCATTTCATAGGTACTAGCAACTGAGTGCACTGATATACCTAATGAGATCCCCAATCTCTGCTCTGGTGGGTATGCTGTCAACCTCAAATGTACGCAATCCTGCTAATTTGCTTATGAGATTATGTCTATAACAACCTACCCTAATGTCAGTATGACATAGAGACAAAGCCAGAGATTGAGTAAAGGCTGTGTTCTTTATGCTGAGATCAGTTGCTGAAAGCATAATCATCTTAAGATACTGGTCCCTTTGGAAAGAATTTGAGGAATATTTGCATAACAATTTATTGATATATATTGCACACTACAATGAGTGTAGGCTATAAGAGTAGCCAAATAAAAGACACCCTACATAATGTTAGAGAATAGTGCGTGAAGAACCAATCATTTATGTGCCACTTATGGGACTACAGAAATGATAAAGCAGCACAAGCAATGTCAATTGTGCTATCACATAAAAGCTTCTCTAGGCTAAAACTGGAAGCCACTCAAACCTCTGTTTGAAATTGACTCACCTATGTTGTTCATAAGCTTCTCATACAATCGTGCAGAGCTAGCTGCTAGAGAAGACAGGCTACTCCAGCCGTCACTTGTGACTGAGTAAATAAGAGTTGCTTCAGCCGCCTACCATGGCGTGATTGATAGGCAAATTGATACTGTTAAAATTAATCGCAAAAGATATCTACCGACAACCCATACGTTTTATCAGCTGCAATTTTTGCATATATCTATCTATCTTCTATATTACTAAAAGTCTGATCTTGACCGGATTTGGCTCGCTGTGCTGTGATTTCCGAGAGAACGCCGCTACCTAGGGCCATCAATTTTGGCCAGCTCGCACAGAGCCCTCCTTGCCTTCTGGGACCAGAGGATTTTTCCCATTGATGATAAATCAGAGAGATATTAATGTTTTTAACAAATTCCCCATTCTCTCTGCTGCCCGTGCTGGAGGGTGGGGGAGGGACTATAAAACCAGGAAGTGGTGTGCTTCACTCAGTCTCTGCAAGATGGAGGAACAAGAGGGTCACGTCTCTGAGCTCTGAATAGCACTGGACACATGTCTACTCAACTGTGAGTGCCCTTAATGTGGTTTGAAAATGAAAATATGGTTGGTTTGAAGTAAAAGGCAATGTTTGTTTGGGTGGTTTGGATTGAAGTTAAAAGGCACTATTGCAAACCGTAGCTTGGGGGCTTTGGTTTGAAGTGAAAAGGCACAACTGCAAATGGTGGCTTGGGGGCTTTGGCAAGAAGTGAAAAGGTGCTACTGCAAATGGTGGCTTGGGGGCTTTGGCTTGAAGTGAAGCACTACTGCAAATGGTGGCTTGGGGGCTTTGGCAAGAAGTGAAAAGGCACTGCTGCAAATGGTGGCTTGGGGGCTTTGGCTTGAAGCAAAAAGGCACGACTGCAAATGGTGGCTTCATGTACTCTCTCATGTGACGTCGAAATAACCAGTAGTTAGTTATGGAATGTTTTCTATGGAAACAACAGATGCATCCTTCATCAGAATATTGTTCTTTTTTTTGCCACAAACACTGCACCTTTTTTTCAGTATTTTCAGTTTATGTTCCATTTCAACATTTGCTCAGTAATTAGACCTCTGCCCACCTTCACGCCACCTCTCGCCCAACACTTACTTTGCACAAGCTTTCAGACGATAAACCTTCCGAACGCCTGAAGGTTTTCTACCTGGAAATAAACCATCATTATTATTATTAATACATCTGAGTAAACTAAATCAGAATAAATCATATATTAACAATATATTTAAAAAATTGTTACATTTTGATACATTATAGAGTATAGACGTATATATTGAGTATAGAAGTTGGGAGGTCATGATGCAGTTGTATAAGACGTTGGTGAGACTGCATTTAGAGTATTGTGTTCAGTTCTGGGCACCATGTTATAGGAAATATGTTGTCAAGCTGGAAAGGATACAGAGAAGATTTATGAGGTTGTTGCCAGGACTGGAGTGTCTGAGTTATAGGGAGAGGTTGAGTAGGCTGGGACACTATTCCCTGGAGTGCATGAGGGGGAGGGGTAATCTTACAGAGGTGTATAATATCCTGAGAGGAATAGATCGGGTAGACGCACAGAGTCTCTTGCCCAGAGTAGGGGAATCGAGGAACTGAAGACATAGGTTTAAGGTAAAGGGGAAAATATTTAATAGGAATCTGAGCAGTAACTTCTTCACTCAAAGGGTGGTGGGAGTATGGAACAAGGTAGTTGAGGCTTGGACTATCCCAATGTTTAATAAACAGTTAGACAGGTAGATGGATAGGACAGGTTTGGAGGGATATGGACCAAACCCTGATGTTGTACACTTAAGAGCTTGTACATTTACATGGTGTCGAAGCCTTGCGTCTCCTGTTTAATTTCTTTTCATTCTGTTTATCGGCAGCAGATATTCACGCTGCCCCTGCCAGGCTGCAGCGTATGATGCTGCAGCTCCAGCGTTTCGACTTTGACATAATCTACAAGAAGGGCACCGAGATGCACATTGCGGACACCCTGTCGCGAGCCCCGCGTACCTCCTGCGCTCGCCACCCCTACGAAACAGAGGACTTGCTCGTACTGGGCGTTAACTTTATTCCCACCAAGCAGCTACAGGTTTTGGCCGAGCCACCGCTGCCGATCCGGCCTTGCAGCAGCTTGCATCGGTGATTAAAGCAGGGTGGCCAACAAAGCGCTCCGCCGCGCCATCTGAAGCACAGCCTTTCTTCCTGGTCCGCGACGAACTGGTGCTCCAGGATGGCGTTATCGTCAAGGGACATAAAGTTGTGGTCCCGTCCTCCCTGTTTGACTTTTACTTTTGAGCCCACAGCGGACACCCTGGGGTCGATGCAACGCTTGCCCGCTCAGTGCCAATTCTATTGGCCTGGAATGGCCAAATATATCCGAGACAGAGTTTCTGCCTGCTCCACGTGCAACAGTCTTGCGCCGCACCAGCAGCGACAGCCCCTGCTGCAACAGCCGCCCCTGCTTTGGCCTGGTCCTCGCTGGCTGCCGACATTTTCGAGTGGCGTGTAACCACTACCTTGTCCTGGTCGACTCGTACTCCAACTGTTCGAAGTGGATTTGCTGACATCCCTCACGTCGGAGATGGTGATCCGCAAGCTTTCTCCACTTTTGGGACCCCGGTCAGCTGCAGACTGACAACGGCAGGCAATTTACGAGCCGAGAATTCAAAAGCTTTGCCGACAAGTGGAACTTCGTGCATTTCACCAGCAGCCCAGAGTACCCACAGAGCAACGGCCTAGCAGAACGGGCCGTCCGCAGCGCCAAGCTTCTGATGGAACAGGCGCGACTATCCAATTCTGATTTGTATTTGGATCTCCTGAACCTCAGGAATGTTTCCAGGGATCCGGCCATGGGGTCCCCTGCTCAGCGTCTGATGTCCAGAACTACCAGATCCACCGTCCCGATTGCCCAGCGCCAGCTGAAACCTCGGGTGCTGGAGCCCGCCTCCGTGCAGAGGCGAATTCAAGAGAAACATGACAGCCGCGGCGTTCCCACGATCAGACCACTCGATCCTCACAGGTTGTTCGTTTGCAGACCGCCAGTGGGCACTACCGTCTGGCCACCGTGGTTGGGGTGGCCGACTCACCTCGTTCGTATCTGGTCGACTGCGAGGGTTCCATCTACCGAAAGAAGCCGACAACACCTGCTTGCGGTTAATGAGCCACAGCCGCAGCCCCCTGGGCCCTATGCCCCTCCACTCTGCAGCCGGCTGCCGCCCCGGCTGGTGTTCCCTGCATGCCTCGGTCCCCGTCGCGGGCGCCTGGTTCCCCTCTGCGCGGGTCCCCTGTTGCCGATCGCGGTTCTCCCTCTCCTGTTTCTCCCACCCCAATGCCCTTCCCTGGTTCCCCGGCTGCCTTGCGTCCTCCTGCTTCTTCTGCTCTTTCGGGGGGAGGGGGAGACATCCGTACGCGCTCGGGCAGGATCAGTAAGCCGCCTGTTCGCTACGGCGATTTCGTTTAATTCTGCTGTTTAATTCGGTTGCCGTGACAACAATCTGTTTTTTTGATTTTCTAAGGGTGTAGATGGTTTATATGCAACCAATAATATAGTTACCTCACTCCCATCCCCGCCCAGTTAACATCAATCATAACGCCTTCCCCTCAGTAGAAAATGTAGCCCTTGAAGGTGTGTGTAACACCCAGTGCTATCATTAAAAATGTTGTACACTTAAGAGCTTGTAAAGTTTTCATTTACAGGTGGGACTAGTGTATCTGGGACATGTTAGTTGGTGTGGGCAAGATGGGGCCTGTTTCCACACTGACTCCATTACGACAGACAATGCAAATGTGGCTCCTATACTCACCTGACGTGGCTTTTGTGGCATCTATTTTTAGGTCGAAATGACAAGTTTCACCAGAACTGCCGATGACATAATATACACTTTGCATCTATGCAAAAACAAGATCCAATTAAATAGCTTTATGAAAATCTAACCTAACCCTGATCTTTTCATTTAAGTTTTGAAACGTGTGAAAATTCAGCAATATTGGTTGATTACTAGTGTTAAGCTTGTTCCCTTTATCATTGATACTCTTTTGCATATCTTTCATTCATTGTTCTTTATCTCTCCACATCACCGTCTATATCTCTCGTTTCCCTGATCCCTGACCAGTCTGAAGAAGGGTCTCGACCCGAAACGTCGCCTATCTCCTTCGCTCCTTAGATGCTGCTGCACCCGCTGAGTTTCTCCAGCCTTTTGTGTACCCTTGGTTGATTACTATGTTGGCTGAATGTTGCACACAAATCCCTACAAATTATTAACCAATTATTTTGGGTAATTCTGCCTTTGCTGGGGAATAAAACTAATCAGATGTCAAGAAAAAAAAAATCACAAAGTGCTGGAGTAACTCAGCGGGTTAAGCAGCATTTCTAGAGAACATGGATTGGGTCAGGACCCTTCTTCAGACTGATAGGTATTGGTTTCACAAGTGACCCATAACACACATTAAGTAAAAAAGTGGTGATTTTTTTTTTGGCTTACACAATTAGTCAATTTTTGGGTGGTGTTTCAGTCATAACGCACAACAATTAGTTTGATCAAAAATGTCAAGAAAGCCAAACAATTTAGATATTGTAATGAGGTTGAAAATATAATGGACTCAACTGTTAGTTTAGTCTCAATGTCAAATCACTGCTCATTCTCCATTGATCAAAAAAATAACAAGAATGTAACCAAAATGCTACTGCTATCTAGTTAATTTTAACCTTGGCTTCGTCCCTGCCTTTAAGAGAGGAAGGGAACAAGTTTGCCAACGTTTATGGGTGGCCACGGTGGCGCAGCAGTAGAGTTGCTGCCTGGGTTCAATCCCGACTACATCTGTCTGTATGAAGTTTGTACGGTCTCCCCGTGACCATATGGGTTTTCTCTGAGATCTTCAGTTTCCTCCCACACTACAAAGACGTAGAGGTGTGTAGATTAATTGGTCTGGTGTATGTGTAAATTGTCCCTAGTGTGTGTAGGATAGTGTTCATGTGCGGGGATCGCTAGTCGGTGTGGACTCGGTGGGCTGAAGGGTCTGTTTCCACGTTGTAGCTATAAAGGGCCTGTCCCACTTAGGCGATTTTTTCACCGACTGTCAAGGTTGTAGCAGGTTGGCGAAAAACCGGCGACTGGACTCCCCTACAACAATGTGTACGACAAGCTACAACAACCTACCACCTATTCGACGACCCATTAGGATGTCCACCTATGACCACACCTACGACAACCTATGTCCACCCGCGACAAGCTATGACAAACTGAAGACAACTTAAGACAATTCAGTTGCCGGTACCTGTCGTCAGTTGACGTAGGTTGACATAGGTAATCGCCAATGGAATTCACCGAAGTCAGCAGCAGCGACAACCTACGTCACCTGGCGACAACCTACGTCACCTGGCGACAACCTACATCATCTTGGTGACAGCCTATGACAGCACCTACGTCAGGAGAAGTCAAGCTACGCTCATTGGCGTCAAGCCCACTGTCCCCGAAAATGTTTGAACATTTCAAAATCCAGCAGTGACCAGAAAAATGCTACAACTCTTTGGGCCATGAGGTGACTACTCACGACCATACAGGCGACACCCCGGCGACCATGTGGTGACAGCCCAGTCGCCTAAATAAAATTGCCTAAGTGGGACAGTAAAAAAACTAAAATAAAAACTTTTTTTGGGGTTTGTATCAGATCTGGCCAGTTCTGATGGAGGTGGATATTATTGGCTCAGTTTTTCACTCCCCATCAGCATGTCTAATCTGTTTGTCAATCATGAGAACTTTGTATTTTGCAGTTTTCATGTTCTTTGTCTTTTCTTTTTCTACCATCATTATTCTATTCAACATTATTAGTGCATCAACAGTTTATCGCCATTGCAACACAGGCCTCACCTTTTCAAAACCCACCTTCTCTGCAACCTAAAACAAACTTCTTTTCTCTCCATCCCAATTCTGATAAAGAATGTTTGACCCAAAATATTCACTTTTTCTTTCCACAAATGCTGCCTGGTCAGCTGAGTATTTTCAATATTTTCTGTCTTTATTCCAGACTTCCAGCATCTGTAGTTGTATTGATTTTCACTAACCCTCTTCTTTCTGTCTGTTCACAAACCTTAACACAACCTTGGGTATCATTCAATTAAATCTCACATGCATCCTTTCCAAGACCTTAACAATGTTCTTTAAGTATGGTGACAAGTATGGTTGTCATCTATATCAATGATTTGGATGAGAACGTACGTGGCAAGATTAGCAAGTTGGCAGATGATACAAAAGGTTTTGTAGATGGTTACGATAAATTGCAGCAGCGTCTTGATCGGTTGGCCATGTGAGCTGAGGAATGGTTGAAGGAATTTAATAAAGACAAATGTGAGGTGTTGCATTTTGGGAAGTCTAACATGGGCAGGAACTGGTATGGAACAGTGAATGGTATGGCTCTAGAGTGTGTTGTAGAGCAGAGTAATCTAGGAGTACAGGTGCATGGTTCCTTGAAGATGGAGTTGCAGGTAGATATGGTGGTCAAAAAGCCTTTTGGCAAAATGGCATTCATCAGTTAGAGTAATGAGTATAGAAGTTGAGAGGTCATGTTGCAGTTATATGAGATGTTGGTTGGCCGAACTTAGAGTATTGTGTTCAGTTCTGGGCACCATGTTATAGGAAAGATGTTGTAAAGCTGGAAAGGGTGCAGAGAAGATTTACGAGGATGTTGCCAGGGTCTAAGCTATAGGAAGAGTTGAGTAGGCTGGAACTCTATTACTTGGAGCACAGGAGAATGAAGAGTGATCTTGTAGAGGAGGTGTATAAAATCACGAGAAGAATAGATTGGATAGATGCAGAGTCTCTTGCCCAGAGTAAGGGAATTGAGGACCAGAGGACATAGGTTTAAGGTGAAGGGGAAACTATTTAATAGGATCTGAGGGTAACCTTTTTACACAATGGGTGGTGGATGTATGGAATGAGCTGCCAGAGGAGGCAGTTTGAGGCAGGGACTATCTCAACGTTTAAGATAGGATAGGTTTAGAGGGATATGGGTCAAATGCGGGCAGGTGGGACATGATGGACGGTGTGGGAAAGTTGGGCCAAAGGGCCTGTTTCCATGCTGTATCTCAAGAAATTAGTGCAATATACCAATTGAGGCCCAATCAGTGTTCTATAATATAATTACAGCAGTGCTTTGGCAGGATAGATTAGAGGGTTCGTCTAGGGAGGCTATTTGGATGGAACTGAGAAGTGGGAACGGTGTAGCAACACTTTTAGGGGTGTACTATAGACCGCCAAATGGGGAGCGAGAATTGGAAGAGCAAATATGTAAGGAGATAGCAGATATTAGTAGTAAGCACAAGATAGTGATTGTGGGAGATTTCAATTTCCCAAAAATAGACTGGGAAACACATTCTGTAAATGGGCTGGATGGTTTGGAGTTTGTAAAATGTGTGCAGGATAGTTTTTTGCAGCAGTACATAGAGGTACCGACCAGAGAAGGGGCAGTGCTGGACCTCCTGTTAGGAAATGAGGCAGGACAGGTGACGGAGGTATGCGTTGGTGAGCACTTCGGGACCAGTGATCACAATACCATTAGTTTCAATATAATTATGGAGCGAGTCAGAACAGGACCTAGAGTGGAGATTTTTGATTGGAGAAAGGCTAACTTTGAGGGAATGCGTGAGGATTTTAAAGGAGTGAATTGGGACACTTTGTTTCATGGGAAGGATGTAGAAGAGAAATGGAGGACATTTAAAGGGGAAATTGTAAGAGTACAGAATCTTTATGCCCCTGTTAGGTTGAAAGGAAATAGTAAAAATTGGAAAGAGCCATGGTTCTCAAGGGAAATTAGACACTTGTTTCGAAAAAAGAGAGATATCTACAATAATTATAGGAGGCATGGAGTAAATGAGGTGCTAGAGGAGTATAAAAGAATGTAAAAAGAATCTTAAGAAAGAAATTAGGAAGGCTAAAAGAAGATATGAGGTTGCTTTGGCAAGAAAGGTGAAAGTAAATCCAAAGGGTTTCTACAGCTATATTAATAGCAAAAGGATAACGAGGGATAAAATTGGACCATTAGAGAACCAGAATGGACAGCTATCTGCAGAGCCAAAAGAGATGGGGGAGATATTGAACAATTTATTTTCTTCGGTATTCACCAAGGAGAAGGATATTGAACTCTGTGAGGTAAGGGAAAAAAGTAGAGTAGCTATGGAAACTATGAGATTCAAAGAGGAGGAAGTACTGACACTTTTGAAAAATATAAAGGTGGATAAGTCTCCAGGTCCTGACAGGATATTCCCTAGGACATTGAGGGAAGTTAGTGTAGAAATAGCAGGAGCTATGACAGAAATATTTCAAATGCCATTAGAAACGGGAATAGTGCCGGAGGATTGGCATACTGCGCATGTTGTTCCATTGTTTAAAAAGGGTTCAAAGAATAAACCTAGCAATTATAGACCTATTAGTTTGACGTCAGTGGTGGGCAAATTAATGGAAAGGATACTTAGAGATAATATATATAAGCATCTGGATAAACAGGGTCTGATCAGGAACAGTTTGTCAGGTTGGAAGCCGGTGACCAGTGGGGTGCCTCAGGGATCTGTGTTGGGTCCACTGTTGTTTGTCATGTACATCAATGATCTGGATGATGGGGTGGAAAATTGGATAAGTAAGTATGCAGATGATACTAAGATAGGTGGTATTGTGGATAATGAAGTAGATTCTCAAAGTCTACAGAGAGATTTGGGCCATTTGGAAAAGTGGGCTGAAAGATGGCAGATGGAGTTTAATGCTGATAAGTGTGAAGTGCTACATCTTGGCAGGACAAATCAAAATAGGACGTACATGGTAAATGGTAGGGAATTGAGGAATGCTGTGGACAGAGGGATCTAGGAATAACTGTGCATAGTTTCCTGAAGGTGGAATCGCATGTAGATAGGGTGGTAAAGAAAGCCTTTGGTGTGCTGGCCTTTATAAATCAGAGCATTGAATATAGGAGTAGGGAAGTAATGTTAAAATTGTACAAGGCATTGGTAAGACCAATTCTGGAGTATGGTGTACAATTTTGGTCGCCTAGTTATAGGAAGGATGTCAACAAAATAGAGAGAGTACAGAGGAGATTTACTAGAATGTTGCCAGGGTTCCAGCAACTATGTTACAGAGAAAGGTTGAACAAGTTAGGTCTTTATTCTTTGGAGCGCAGAAGGTTAAGGGGTGACTTGATTGAGGTCTTTAAAATGATGAAAGGGATAGACAGAGTTGACGTGGATAAGCTTTTCCCATTGAGGGTAGGGAAGATTCAAACAAGAGGGCATGACATGAGAATTAAGGGACAGAAGTTTAGGGGTAACGTGAGGGGGAACTTCTTTACTCAGAGGGTGGTGGCTGTGTGGAATGAGCTTCCAGCAGAGGTGGTGGAGGCAGGATCGGATGGTATAGGATAGGTATATGGACGTGAAGGGAATGGAGGGGTATGGTCTGAGTGCAGGTAGATGGGACTAGGGGAAAACAAATGGTCGGCACGGACTGGAAGGGCCGAGAGGGCCTGTCTCCGTGCTGTAATTGTTATATGGTTATATGGTTAATACAAATGGACAATGGAATACTTTATCCTAATGAAACCTTAAAAGCTTTACAAATTTACTTGATCTGTAATACGAGGGTGCACTAAACCAAATACTTGACCTGTAATAAACCTGTACAATAATTTAAACTGTAAATGTCAGGCATCATTGCACAACATTCAATCTTCATTTCTCCACTCATCTCCCCGAGATCACGTAAATAAAAATTGAAGATTTCAAATTTACAAATAATCTTTCCTTGATTTTTTTCAGTTTTGCAATGATCCATCTGGAGCAGATTGATGTTGGAAAGGTGAAACAGAAACTGTATTAGGAAGGAAGTAGCGCATACAAGGCTTAATGAGAGTATGATGAAATGCATTGGGTGTAAGAACGGACCTTTCTCCTCACGCAAAATAGGTGAAAATAGATTGGCATCTGGATCTTGCATGTAATCAATGTTAACATTCGTTACCAAAATCGTTATCAATGTGATCACTAGGTCAGTCTCTAAGTCAGACTCTAAGGTCAATCAGAATTTTGGTGCATTTACAACATTAAGTTATTGAGCAGATTTGCTGCACAGTAATTCATATTGATTACTAGATTAAGTCGGACCAGTTGGGTCCCATGTTCACACGGGAGCGCCGGTCCCCAAACGCAATATTCCAGCTCTCCACCAATTCCAATATTGGTTGCCAGTTGGGGGGGAGGGGCTTTCTGGAGTGCTAGTATAGATGTTGTGGGCTGAAGGGACTGGTTTCCAGAGGGCTAGTATGGATATTGTGGCCGAATGGATTCTTGGGCTGGCGGTTCAGTCTCTCAAGCCTGTTGTGCTGGCAGTTCACTCACTCACGGCTGGTGGGCTGGCAGTTGACCCACGGCTATTCCTTGAAATTCCATTTCAAGCAGGATGCAATGCCATCAAATTCAAGTGCAGTTTGATGTCATTTCAAGCAGGGTGCAAGGCCACCAAATTCAATTGCCGTTTCATGCCACTTCAAGCAGGGTGCAAGGCCACCAAATTCAAGTGCAGTTTCCTACCATTTCAAGCAGGGTGCAAGGCCTCTAAAGACAGAGTCGTGACCTCTCCCTCCCCCTACCCCAGCTTGCAGAAACTGAGCCACGCCCACGCTTCCGGGTTTTATAGTCCCTTCCCCCCTCCCACTGGAAGGGGCATGGCCTTCATGGCATGATTGACAGGAGAGAGAATCTCAACATTTTTTAAACACTAATAACTCTTTTATTTTTCATCGATGGGTCCTCGGCACCTGATGAGCTGAGGGGGACTCTGAGGAAGATGGCCAAAAATCACAGCTGTACGTGGTAGCGTTTTTTCTAAAATCAATATAAAGCGCAAACAGGAAGCGGTCAAGATTAGACTTTTAATTATATAGAAGGCAACACCAACCACTTTCCAATGAGGCATTTTCAAAGCAAAGGCAACACCAACTAATATAGACAATAGACAATTGACAATAGGTGCAGGAGTAGGCCATACTGATCATCCCCAATCAGTACCCCGTTCCTGCCTTCTCCCCATATCCCCTGAATCTGCTATCTTTAAGAGCCCTATCTAGTTCTCTCTTGAAAGCATCCAGAGAACCTGCCTCCACCGCACTCTGAGGCAGAGAATTCCACAGACTCACAACTCTCCGTTCTAAATGGCTTACCCCTTATTCTTAAACTATGGCCCCTGGTTCTGGACTCCCCCAACATCGGGAACATGTTTCCAGCCTCTAGCGTGTCCAAACCCGTAACAATCTTATATGTTTCAATAAGATCCCCTCTCATCCTTCTAAACTCCAGAGTGTATAAGCCCAGCCGCTCCATTCTCTCAGCATATGACAGTGCCGCCATCCTGGGAATTAACCTTGTAAACCTACACTGCACTCCCTCAATAGCAAGAATGTCCTTCCTCAAATTAGGGGACCAAAACTGCACACAATACTCCAGGTGTGGTCTCACTACAGCTCTGTACAACTGCAGAAGGACCTCTTTTCTCCCATACTCAACTCCTCTTGTTATAAATGCCAACATGCCATTCGCTTTCTTCACTGCCTGCTGTACCTGCATGCTTACTTTCATAGACTGATGAACAAGGACCCCCAGATCCCATTGTACTTCCCCTTTTCCCAACTTGACACCATTTAGATAATAATCTGCCGTCCTGTTTTTGCTACCAAAGTCGATAACCTCACATTTATCCACATTAAACTTCATCTGCCGTGCATCTCCCCGCTCCCCCAACCTGTCGGTCACCCTGCATTCTCATAGCATCCTCCTTGCAGTTCACACTGCCACCCAGCTTTATGTCATTTCCAATGAAGCATTTTTAAAGCAATGGCAACACTGAGGCATTTTCAAAGCAAAGACACTGAGGCATTTTCAAACCAAAGAACACTGAGGCATTTTCAAACCAAAAAACACTTTTGAATTTTCAAACTACATTTTCAAACCACATTAAGGGCACTCACAGTTTAGTAGACATGTGTTCAGTGTTATTCACAGCTCAGACTGAGAGACGTGGCCCTCTCGCTCCCCCATCTTGCAGAGACTGACTGAGGCACTCAACACCTCCGGTTTTATACTCCCTCCTCCCTCCCACCGGAAGGGGCGAGGCCTTCATGGCGTGATTGACAGGAGAGAGAACCTCAACATTTTTTCAACATTAATAAGTCTTTTATTTTTCATTGGGAAAATCCTCTTGTCCTGCGCAGGAGAGGGGGATTCTGAGTAAGATGGCCAAAAATCACTGTTGTAAGTGGCAGTGTTTTTTCTAAAATCAATATGCAGTGCAACAGGAAGTGGTCAAGATGAGACTTTTAGTAATAGATATAATTTTGTTTTCCATCATAGATCTGTAATATGCAGATTTTTTTCAATATGGGGAAATTAACAGAACACTGAATCAATCACTTTAGGACTGAGGCTACACAGCCGTGGGTTTAGGTGACTTTAATACACTGGCAGATGGTGATGTGAAGAAAATAATTAATAAACTCATGAAAGGTCCTGAAGAATTCTGATTGGGAATGTTGGATAAAAAGACCATGGTTCAAATATTCCTATGATTGAGGTCTAATTGGATGAGATCATTAGACATGTCTCCATGATCAGCAAAGTCCATTTGATATGCAGCGTGTTATAATTAAAAAAATAAGTCCATCATTGTATAGGTGTTACAATGAATGATTTCAATTATTCTCTGCATTATTGATTCATATACATTCTGATTGTAAAGCATATGAGTTCTAGTTCAGTCTGAAGAAGGGTCTTGGCCCATTCCTTCTCTCCAGAGATGCTGCTTCACCCGCTGAGTTACTCCAGCATTTTGCATCTACCTTTGACTTAAACCAGCATCTGCAGTTCTTTCTTACAGATTTAACCACTTTAATTCATATACGTCGCAATTTTAGTTCATTTTTTGTTCACTGAAATAAGGTAAATGTGTTACTTACATTAACGGTGGCTGTGCCAGTCCTGCCAGTAGTTGTAACAAGTAAATTGTCATTTTTTTCAATCTGTGAAAAATAGAACAGAGACAAAATCCTAACAATATTATCATGATGAAAAAATAGCATTCTTGGTTTTCCAATTTCCAAACTTCAGCAAATACAAACAAAGCCAAAAATGTACTTGCCTCTAATGGTCTTGTAAATGCCTTTTGTTCATTCAGTTCAAATTTCTGAATATCTCCAAGCCTTTTGTATTGAACCATTACTGACATATCGAGCTTTGTATATTTCATTTTGATAACATATTCTGTGAGAGCCTCGAGTGCTGTTACTGTGTCCTGCCATTAAAACAAAGTTAGGCATTTAGTATGTAGTAATGATACAGACTGGAATCAAACAACCCTTGCACTCCCAGCTGTCAAGGGAGAAAAGAGTGTAATACATAATGGTCTAGAAATTAATAGTTGAAAATTGTTTTTACTTGGTGTTAAACAAAATTATATCCATTTCTAAGACTTCTATTGCCTGGTATGAAACGTGATTCTAGACTTTCAAAAAGATTGTTGTTAAAACGGGAGCATGATCATGTCATTAAACTCCCCCAATAACGAAAGATGAGACTTTGGACTGGAGGTGAAGAGGTTTACCAGAATACTGCTCTAGATTAGAGGGTCCCGGCAAAAAAGAAAGGTTTCATTTGTTTCCTCTGCAGCTTTGAAAGCTGATTGAAGACTTGATAGAGGGATATAAAATAATGAGAGGTATAGATAGGGTAGACAGTCAAAACCCTTTTACCAGGACGGGAAAATAAAATACTAAAGGGCATAGCTTGAAGGTGAGAGGGGCAGAGTTTAAAGGAGATTTCTGGGGCAGATCTTTTTCACACAGAGGGTGGTGAGTGTCTGGACCACACTGCTGAAGGTGATGGTTGAGGCAGATGCAATAGTGACATTTAAGACACTTTTGAATAAGCAGGTAGACACAAAATGCTGGAGTAACAGAACGGGACAGGCAGCATCTCTGGAGAGATGGAACGGGTGACATTTCGGGTTGAGACCCTCCTTCAGACTGAATAGGGTTGTGGATATACAGGGAATGGAAGGATATGGATTACGTGCAGGTGCATATGAGTTGGCATCAAGTCTTGGCATCATGTTCAGCACAGACATTGTGGGACAAAGAGCCTGTTCTTGTGCTGTACCGTTCGACGTTCAATACTTCTCTTGCCGAATGACATAGGCATTGGAGACATTTCAGGCAGCCACAGTGATCATTGGGAGCATGCATAGAAGACCTCTTCATCTAAAACCCTGTCAACCCAGAGCTTACAAGGTCACATCCTCAAGGTTGGATTTCTCTGAGGTGTAATGTCTACACAAGCTGTGCCTCAAGAAGGCAGTGAGAGATGTTACCTTCTGCAATCTAAATACAGGCTCTCATACATGACTGGAATGCCGTCAAAAGCCAAGATAACTGCTATTCTGGGTTTCCCAGCTTCAGGGTCACTGCAAGCAGCTGCTGATCTATCCCATATAATACCCTATGAACATTGCGCTGTTCAGGGGCACTTTTCGAAGGTTGTCTGAGCCCCACATTCAAGGAGAGATGATTTCACCACTTTTCCTGCAGCCAACAGGAGTGGGCAGGGAGAGCGTAGAGGATTGTCATTGCTGCAGCCTTCTGCAAAGATTAGACTATTTTAATCTTTACTGATATTATTCATTACAAACACCTCTCATGCAACCTCCTGCCAGGGGCACCAGGCTAGGAGTCGAGGATCACAATCTAGCACTCAGAAGATTCCTCCAGCAGCTAATGTTCTTCTGCCATCTCCCACAGATTCCTTTCTGAGGACTTGGAGTACTTTTCCTTCACCCTCCCATTACTTTTTGTAGCTATCTTTGAATTTGCACTTTGCAGCAGTTGGCAAAAATGTTGTTTGCAGTGTGGGTATGTTTCTTTGAAGATCTGGCTCTTGAGATTGAAACTAAGAACAGGCAGTAGTGCAACTTAGATATAGTGCCTATGCTGAAACTAACATAGTATATTATTACACTAATGAACTGGATAAAGATGTCTTATGAATCTTGCAGTGACAAGTAATCAATTTTGTCTATAAAACAGTATCAATTAAAAGTAGAAAAATAATTTCTAGGTTTAAGCAATAAATAATTTTATACTTTAAATAATGTTAATTATTGGTTTTACTTTAAGCACAGACACACAAAATATACCGTTACTAATTGGTTTCACACTTCACTGTTTGATCATCCATCAAAATACCATGCTTACTCTAACCAGTAAACTATGCTATGGGTGATCAATTTAGAAATCAATAGGTTTAATTAAATGAAGCAAAAGACTGTGTACTTAAACATAATATACTGGAAGAGATTTGTCATCAGTTACAACTGCTAAACACATAAGACAATAGTGGCTTCATGTTGTAAACTAGATTCAAGATTTTGCTTCTCATTGACTTGAGTGAAACTGATTTTTAGAAGTGAAGTGCAACAATGAGTCAGTACAGTTTCATACATTTAGCGTATATGAACACATACAAATTTCCACCCCTCTTTGGTATATCTGTCTGATTTTTTAAAAATAGATACTAATGGTGATACTCATATTTTATGCACTGTTATTACGGGTTCGGCTGCGAATGAGTTTATAGTGACAGGCGTATTTACTTGTGTTGAAATGAATCCTCCTCCATAGCGCTGTTTTTCTGTAAGCCATTTAACAATGGGGTTTGCATACATTTTATCAGTGGAAAGCAACACAGCCAGAAGAACATATGATGTTGTCTGTATTACTCGTGCCGTTACTTCATTCGAAGAAGTCTCTTTTGTATCTTTCCAATAACGAAGTGTAGGGGGATTTCCTGTTGGATTACAAATATGAAGCATAATTTGCACATCTCTTTATAAATTTGCCTTCACAACAGGAATTTGCAACAGCATTCTTTAAAGATAACGCTATACATTAGGATTTTCTGGACATCTTTAATTTCATTATAATATTTGACATCTTTGTATTTTGAAATATCATTTGTATGCTGAGTTCAGGTAATTTATTTTGTATTCTGCAAGAAGAGAAATGTAACTGGTGTCGAACATCAGCACCCCTTCATCAGCCAGTTAGATGAAGTCAGGTATATCAACCAACAAAGGCATTGCCAGGTAGGTCCTGGTTAAATGTAAGTCAGTTAGGACACAAACATGAGATATGAATGTAGAAATCTCCTGAAGGCCAGACACCAGGCATTCATGTCTGATGATACAGTAGTCTACAAGAAGTCAAGATACGACCTTGGTAAGGCCATCAAAAAGGCCAAAAGGGACTTCTGCTCCAAGCTGGAGGATGAGACAGATGTTTGGCAACTGTGGCGGGGCCTGAATGCAATCACCTCCTACAAGGCGAAAGCAGGAGGTAGCTCGAATGTCGGCGTAGCATCACTCCCTGACGAGCTCAATGCGTTTTACGCACGCTTTGATAGGGAGAACACTGATGTGCCTTCTCGAGCCCCCATTCGCTGTGATGGCATTTCAGTCTCAGTTACAGAGGCCTGCATCAGAAAATCCTTCAGAGGGGTGAACCCTCGAAAAGCGCCTGGACCTGATGGTATACCGGGTCGTGTTCTAAAAACCTGTGCGGACCAACTGGCTGCAGTTTTTACGGACATTTTCAACCTCTCACTTCTGAGGTCTGAGGTTCCCACCTGCTTTAAAAGGGCATCAATAATACCGGTTCCCAAGAAGAGCAAGGTGATGTGCCTCAATGACTATCGACCAGTGGCAGGAACGCCTGTGGTGATGAAGTGCTTCGAGAGGTTGATCATGGTGCAAATCAACTCCTGCCTCGAGAAAAACCTGGACCCACTGCAGTTTGCTTACCGCCACATCAAATCAACGGTGGATGCGATCTTGCTGGCTCTCCACCCTGCTCTGGACAACTTAGACAACAGAAACTCATTTGTCAGGCTGATTACAGCTCGGCATTCAATACAATCATCCCCTCCAAGCTGGTAATCAAACTCTCAGAACTGGTCTCTGCGCATCCCTCTGCAATTGGATCCTCGACTTCCTCATTCAAAGACCACAGACTGTTCGAATTGGTGGAAAAGTGTCAGCCTCGTAAACAATCAGCATGGGAGCACCTCAAGGCTGCATGCTCAGCTCCCTTCTGTACTCACTCTATAGTCACGACTGCGTAGCCAGTCATAGTGCGAAATCCATCATCAAGT
This sequence comes from Okamejei kenojei, assembly GCA_035221665.1. Lineage (NCBI taxonomy): Eukaryota > Metazoa > Chordata > Chondrichthyes > Rajiformes > Rajidae > Okamejei > Okamejei kenojei. The sequence continues at coordinate 1,990,393 of CM069163.1, read as the reverse complement.
TCGCTGATGACACCACTATTGTGGGACGTATCACTGATGGGAACGAGTCAGAGTATAGAAGAGAGATCGACCGATTGACCAAATGGTGCCAGCACAATAACATGGCCCTCAACACCAGCAAAACCAAGGAACTGATTGTGGACTTTGGAAGGGGTTAGGATGGGGACCCACAGTCCTGTTTATAGGGTCAAGAGATTCAAATTCCTGGGCGTGCACATCTCTGAAGATCTTTCCTGGTCCGAGAACACTGATGCTATTATAAAGAAAGCACATCAGTGCCTCTACTTCCTGAGAAGATTACGGAGAGTCGGTATGTCAAGGAGGACTCTTTCTAACTTCTACAGGTGCATAGTAGAGAGCATGCTGACCGGTTGCATTGTGGCTTGGTTCGGCAACTTGAGTGCCCAGGAGCGAAAAAGACTAGAAAAAGTAGTAAACACTGCCCAGTCCATCATCGGCTCAGACCTCCCTACCATCGAGAAGATCTATCACAGTCGCTGCCTCAAAAGGGCAGGCAGCATCATCAAGGACCCACATCATCCTGGCCACACACTCATCTCCCCGCTACCTTCAGGTAGAAGCTACAGGAGCCTGAAGACTGCAACGTCCAGGTTCAGAAACAGCTACTCCCCAACAGCCATCTCAACTCAATTGAATTCAACTCAAACAAAAACTCTGAACATTAATAGCCCATTATCAATATATTTGCACTTTATCTGTTTTATTTATCCATGTGTGTATATATTTATACAATGGTATATGGACACACTGATCTGTTCTGTATTCATGCCTTCTATATTCTGTTGTGCTGAATCAAAGCAAGAATTTCATTGTCCTATCTGGGACACATGACAATAAACTCTCTTGAATCTTGAAATCCTGAATAACGAACAAATTAACCCAGTGGCATTATGACACCAGTAATAGAGCCACTGCCTCACAGTTCCAGAGACATTGGTTCAATCCTGCCCTCTGGTACTCTATACACAGTTCACTCGTTCTCATTGGAACCTGGATTTCATCTGGGTGCTCTGATTTCCTCCCACATCCCAAAGACGATTGGGTTAACTGACACAGTAAGTTGCACAGACCTAGTGAGTCGACGGGCATGTTTCGAAGGGCATGTATATCGCTTTGACTACATTTACAGGCAACAAAAACTTGTTTACTGTAGTCTGAACCATTTAAAACCGATACAAGACTAAAAGAAAGCAGAGGACAGGGATGTACCACAGGTGTAAGAAACCCCTTACCATTTTACAAAAAGAAACAAGAATTGTGGGAGGCACATTATACATTATAATCGGCTATATTTTTACACATTTTTATGCAGTTGTAATCTTTCAGATATTGAAGCAGTAGTTCAATGCATTTCCGGTAGCTGTCCATCCTCACATAAATGGTACATCCCGCTATCCCTTTATTAACACCCCTCTCCCATCTTAGGGCGTTTCTATTCACATTGCCCATCCCTAACCTTTGCCATCACACTTCTCCCAACCGTTGTGACATGGACATTTGGCCTAAGTAGATTACATTTACACTGGCACACATGTTTCATAGTATTCCTCATCTTCCCATCTTCATCAAAACCATCAATTCTTCTTTCCCCCACACTTATCCCAATGTCAAGTACAGGGTTACCCACTCTCTGTAAGAATGCAGCTCGATAGGAGTTTAGTAAGGCCGCATTTGGAGTATTAAGTGCAGTTCTCTGAGAGGTACACTGAGAAGTTGAGGAGCAAGTTCTCAGCTAATGACTCTTCTTCAGTGGGAAGGGCTTGCAAGAAAACACCAGCTGCAAGATGAAAAACCCCCGCTCCTTGGACAACCCTCAGCTGACCAACGACCTGAACGAGTTCTACTGCAGGTTCAATACCCTCCCCCACCTTCCCAATCACCACTTCACACCCACTTACAGCCTCTCTCCAGTCTGCAAAGACTGGGCCCTCGTCCACTACCCACCCCCTCCTTGCTGCCCACATCAGTCTGGCCACTTCTCCATCATGAACAATAGCAATTGAAGAGGTGGAAAAGCTATTCAGGAGGCAGAAAAGCCAGAAATCTCCAGGACCGGACAATGTTTCGCCCTTTACCCTCAAGCTCTGTGCCAAACAACTGGCACCGGTTTACACAGACATTTTCAATCAGTCCCTGCAAACATGTACTGTCCCTGCCTGCTTCAAAGTCTCCACTATTGTTCCCGTACCCAAAGAGGCAAGGATTACTGGTCTTAATGACCACAGGCCTGTCCTCTGCTATCATGAAGACCCTTGAAAGACTTGTGCTAGCCCACCTGAAAAATATCACAAACCCCCTGCAGTTTGCATACCGGGCCAATAGATCAGTTGATGACACAGTCAACCTTGGTCTGCACTTCATCCTCCAGCACCTAAACCTCCATGGGACCTATGCAAGGATTTTGTTTGTGGATTTTAGATCTGCATTCAACACCGTTGTACCAGAGCTACTACACTCCAAACTCTCCCAGTTGACTGTGTCTGAACCCTTGTCAGTGAATCACCAACTTCCTGACAGACAGAAAGCCGCATATGAGGCTGGGAAAGTACATCTTGGACATAGGAGCACCGCAAGGCTGCGTACTCTCCCCTTTCCTCTACAGCAACGACTGCACCTCCACTGACACCTCTGTCATGCTTCTCAAGTTTGTGGACAACACAATCCTGATTGGACTGATCCAGGATGGAGGGGAATCTGCCTACAGACAGGAAGTGTCACACCTGGTGTCCTGGTGCCATTGCAACAACCTGGAGCACAATGCCCTTAAGATGGTGGAATTGATTGTAGACTTTAAGAGAGCTCCCTCTCCCTTTCCCCCATTCACCATCAACAACACCAGTCACATCTGTGGAGTCATTTAAGTTCCCTGGCCACAAACTCTTTGAATCGCTTCCGTCTGGAAGGCGACTCCGGACTGTCAAAACCGCCACAGCCAGACATAAAAACAGTTTTTTTCCATGAGCAGTAGCTCGACTCAACAGCCAAAAGTCTGTAGCCTCCTTTTGCTCTGGTATTTTATTTCATTCTTCACATGTTTAAATTCTAATGTTTTATTTTTAATTGTCTACTGTATATCGCGTTGTTACTTGCGAGCAAAGCACCAAGGCAAATTCCTTGTATGTATACATACTGGGCTAATAAAATTTATTCAATTCAATTCAATTCAATTCTAGTCGCCCCATTGCAAGAAATACATGGATGCTTTGGAGAGGATGCAGAGAAAGTTTGCCTGGATTAGAGGGTTTCAGCTACAGTGGGAGGTTGGATAAACTTGGATTTTTTTTCCTCCTGATCATCAGGGGTTTAGGGGAGACTTTATAGAAATATATACAATTATGAGAGGGATAGATAGGGTAGACAGTCAGACTTTCTCCGCAGGATGGGAATGTTCAACACTAGAGGGGATAGGTATAAGGCGAGAGGGTGAAAGGAGATGTGTGGGGCAAGTTTTTTTACACAGAGAATGGTTGGGGCCGGCTTTATTTTTGCTTTGACCATGAAGATATTTTTCATGTGCAGGAAAGAACTGCAGATTCTGGTTTAAACTTCTTCTTCTTTCGCGTGGCGTGCACAGCCTAAAGTTGTAGGACAAATTGTTCTATTTGATCTTCTGTTTGTGCACGTCGAGTTGATTGCATTAGTCGAAACAGGGCAGACCACGTGAAGGTTGCAATCTTCCATCCCATGGGGGCCTGCAACATACTGTCAGTGGTGGAGGCAGATAAGATGGTGATGTTTAAAAGGATTTGGTGTTGGAACATGCAATTGCAGGGAATAGTGGGATGTGGATCATGTACAGGCAGGTGAGATCAGTTTAACGGCATCATGTTCGGCACGGACATTGTGGGCTGAACTGTTCCTGCAGTATTATGTTTTATGTTCAAAGTTAATTTATTCGACATTTAGAATTTGTGTAAACACATTTCACATTAATTCCTAGTAATTCCCTTATTTATTGCCAACTGTTTTAAAATCTACAAGTTGCAAGTTGAGTGGAGTTCATAAAAAAGGAAACATTAGTATAAGTTACTGTTAAGACCACATCTGAAGTACTGTGCGTAATTTGGTCCCCTTATTTATGGAAGGATATACTAGCATTGAAGGAGGTCCAGAAGAGATTCACCTCACAAATTCCTGAGGGGAAGTGTTGAGATTTATATTCCTTGACAGAGGTTAGAAGGTGAGAGGGCAGATTTAATTAAAAACCTGAAGGACACATGTGGAGTCCAGAAGAATCAGAGATGATCTGATTAAAACATGTAAGATGCTCAGGAGGCATGGCACAGCATTTCCATTTGCAGCAGAATCTCAAACAATGCAACATAGTTACAAGATAAAGGGGTGGTCAATTAAAACCGAGATGCATAGAAATTTATTCGAACAGATGGTGGGCAATCTCTAGATTTCTCTATGGAATTGAATGCAGAGAAATGTGAGGTGTAGCATTTTTGGAAGTCTAACATGGGCAGGACCTACACAGGGAATGGCAGGACTATTATAGAGCAGAGGAATCTAGGAATGCAGGTACATAAATCCTTGAAAATGGCATCACAGGTAGATAGGGTGGTCAAAAAAAACTTTAGGCACATTGGGTTTCATCTGTCAGAGTATTGAGTATAGAAGTTGGGAGGCAGAGACAGAGATACAGCGATGAAACAGGCCTTTCAGCCCAACGGGTCCGTGCCGACCAGCGATCCCCACGCATTAACACTACCCTACACACACTAGGGACAATTTTTATATTTACCAAGGCAATTAACCTACATACCTGTACGTCTTTCGAGTGTGGGAGGAAACCGAAGATCTCGGAGAAAACCCATGCAGGTCACGGGGAGAACGTACAAACTCTGTACAAACAGCGGCCATGGTCGGGATCCAACCCGGATCTCTGGCGTTGCATTCGCTGTAAGACAGCAACTCTACTGCTGCGCCACCATGTTGCCCACATATTGTGTTCAGTGTTGTGCACTGTTATAGGAAAGATGTTGTCAAGCTAGAAAGGATGCACAGAGGATTTACGACATTGCCAGGACTCGAGGGTCTGAGCTATAGGGAGAGGTTGAGTAGGTTAGGACTCTATTCCTTCGAGCGCAGAAGGATGAGGGGGTGATCGTATAGAACTGTACAAAATCATGAGAGAGATAGATCAGGTAAGCGCACAGAGTCTCTTGCCCAGATTTGGGAAATGGAGGACCAGAGAACGTTGGTTTAAGGTGAGGGGGGAAAGATCAGGGGCAGTGCTGAAGGCAGATGAGATAGTGGTGTTTAAAAGGCTTTTTGGTTGGAACATGGAAGTGCATGGAATAGAGGAATGTGGGTAAACCTGAGGAGTAGCTTTTTCACATAAAGGGTGGTGGGTGTATGGAATGAGCTGCTGGAGGAGGTAGTTGAGGCAGGTATTATCACAACTTTTAAGAAACGTTTAGACAGATACATGGATAGGACAGATCTAGAGGGATATGCGGCAAATGCAGGCCGGTGGAACTAGTGTAGATGGGACATGTTGGTTGGTGTGAGCAAGTTGGACCGCATGTTTCCATGCGGTATGACTCTATAACTATGAGTTTCTTTTTGCATTAGTATTGTGGAAATTATTGAAGTTTTATTATCATGTCTCGGAGCGACTACATGACATTCTCAAGGGGGTGGGTGAGCAGCCGGAAATCGTTGAGCATGTAGGCACAAATGACATTGGTGGGTAAAAGGACATCCTTTTAAGGAGGTTTGTTAATGCTACTTGGAAGGATTTTCACTGGAATGGAAAGGGGTGGGAACCAGAGGGGCAGTCAACAAATAGAAGGGCTGATGAGAAAGTGGAGGTCATGACAAATATGTCTCAAAAGAAGGCCGGGCAGAGAGAAGTTGATGAATATGGGGATTATAAAGGGTAGAGTGTGGCTATAGCACAGGCCCTTGAGTCTTGGCAACATCCTCGTTAATATTTTCTCAACCCCTTCCAACTTCACAACATCTTTCCCATAACCTGCACGAAACTAAACACAATACACTAAACGCGGCCTAAGCAACATCTTAAACAACTGCAACATGATCTCCCAACTTCGATACTAAATGCTATGACTGATGAAGGCCAATGTGCCAAAGGCCTTTTTGACCATATTATCTCCCTGTGATGCCACTTTCAATTAACTATGTACCTGTACTCCTACATCCCTCTGCTCTACAACACTCTCCAGAGCCTAACCGTTCAGTGTAGGTCATGCCCATGTTAGTGTTCCCAAAATGCAACACCTCACATTTTTCTGTGATAAATTTAATCAACCATTCCTCAACCTACCTGCCCAGCCGATCAAGATCCTGCGGCAATGTTTGAGAACCATCTACACGAAGTACAATCCTGCCCACTTTTGTGTCGTCTACAAACAGTAACGGGCCCAGCACCGAACCCTGATGTACGCCACTAGTCACACGGCTCCATTCTGAATCGCCACGTTCCACCATTACAATCTGCTTCCTTCCATAAAGCCAATTTTCTATCCATTCAGCTATCTCGTCTAAAATCCCATGTGATCTAACCTTCCAGAGCAGCCTACCATGTGGAACCTTGTCGAATGCCTTACTGAAATCCATGTACATAACATCTACGTCTTCATCGTCCTTTTTGGTCACATTCTCAAAAAAGTCAATCAGATTCATGAGACATGACCTCCCACAAACAAGACCATGCTGACGATCCCTAATCAGCTCATACCCATCTAAATGAATGTATATCCTATCCCTCAGAATATGCTCTGGTAACTTTCCAACCACAGATGTTAAGCTCACTGGCCTGTAGTTCGGAACATTTTCCCTGCAGCCCTTCTTGAATAGAGGCACAACTTTTGCCCACCTTGAATCTTCTGGCACCTCACCTGTATTTAATGTCTCATAAATCTCAGACATCTAGTAGAATTAATAAATTATTTGACGTATAACTCTATTTATGCGATATCCATCAGTACCTATTACAAAGGCTTTGTCCTTTAGTTTCTCCATGGCTTGATAAGCAGCGTTACTTCGGTGGTCTTCCAATGCTAGTGCATAAGCTGTTATTGCTAATGAGAGTGTACTCTTAATGGTCCTCATGTTCTTTGACAGGTATTCATTAGCTTTAATTATTGCTCTCTTAATTCCCTGAAAGAAATCAGTTAAAATATTTTAAGAACATAATATTAAGATAGAAAACTAGACAATTGGCTGAGCTCAATATACAATGACACATTTACTCTCAGAAGATTCTCCACGCAACTTTCTTACATGGTGACTCAATTCAAAGATAAAACTAAACTACACCAAGTGCAGACCTGTTGGGTCTGTTCCCCAAACGTGTGGTTGCGAGGGGGGGGGGGGCTGGCATGCGGCATCACACACACTAACTACCCCCCCACACACACGCTAACTACCCCCCTTGATATATTAATATTATTAATTTGCTCCTTTTACCCCATAACCGCCCTATCCACTGACTCATAGCCCCCAACTTGCAAGAGAGGGAAGGGGGAGGTAGAGAGTGAGGGCAGAGTGAGAATAGGGAGAGACAGAGAGAGGGGCAGAGACTGAAGGGCAAGGAGGGGGAGAGGGGGAGGGGGGGGGGGGAGATGGGGAGGGGAGACGGTGGAGTGAGTGGAGGAGGGAGAGAAGAGGAGAGGGAGAGGTGGGGAGAGGGAGGAAAGAGGAGAGAGGGGGTGGAGAGAGAGAAAGGGAGAGAGAGAGAAAGGGAGGGAGAAAGAGGGAGAGAGAGAAAAGGGGAGGGAGAGAGAGAAAGGGGGGGGAGAGAGAGAAGGGAGAGAGAAGGAAGGGGGAGAGAGAGAAGGGGGAGAGAGAGAAGGGGGAGAGAGAGAAGGGGAAGTGGGGGAAAGGCACGGGGGTGGAAGGGAGGGAGGGAGGGGGAGAGATCTCCCACCCCTGTCCCATTGTGATATCATATGTAAATGAGATCCATTGTGATTGTACATTGTGATGGCACTGTGACTCATGCAGCAGTTTGGTTTTAGAGGGACCACGTGAAGGTTCCAATCACCCACATCTATGCGGCGTCACACTAACTACCACCTCCCCCCCCCCCCCCCCCCCCCCCCCACGCACACACGCTAACTACCCCCTTGGATATATTAAAATCATTAATTTGCTCCTTTTACCCCATAACCGCCCTATCCACTGACGCATAGTCCCCAACTTGCTGGCACGTCTAGAGAGGGGGGAGGTAGAGAGTGAGGGCAGAGTGAGAATGGGGAGAGACAGAGAGAGGGGCAGTGACAGAAGGGCAAGAAACAGAGGGAAAGGAGGGTGGAGGGGAGGTGGGTGAGGGGGGGGGAGGGTGGGGGAGGAGGGGAGAGGGAGATGGGAGAGAGTGGGGAGGGGGAGATGGGGAGAGAGTGGGAGGGGGAGAGATGGGGAGAGTGTGGGGGAGGGGGAGGGGGAATGGAGAGCGAGGGAGGAAGCGGCATGGGGAGGGGAGGAGAGTGGGGAGGGTGAAGGGAGACAAGGGGTAGGTATGGAGAAAGGGTGGTGGAGGGGTTGAGGGAGGTAGAGAGGGTAGGGAGGAGGAGGGGTAGGGTGAGAGGAGAGGAGGGGGGACGTGAAAAGGAGATGTGGGGGAGTGAGGAGAGGGGAGAGGAGGAGGGGAGAGGCGGATGAGAGTGGAGTGGGGGGGGTGAGAGGAGGGAGAGGATGGGGTTGACGGAGGGGGGGTGAAGCGCGAGCGGCAGCGAGAGAAGGGGGAGAGAGAGACGGGGAGCTCGGGAGAAGCGAAAGGGAGGGCGAGAGCCGAAAAGGAGGGACGGGAGAGAGAAAGGGTCGGTGGAGAGAGAAAGGGAGATGCGAGAACGGGGGCGCTGGGGGGCTGGGTGGGAATGGCTGGGGGGGGTGAAGGCTTTGGAGAGATCTACCTCCCACCCCTGTACCCATTGTGAATAACAGTAAAAATGTAAATGAGATCGTTGGATGAACACTTGATCGTCATGTGATGGCACCGCTGTGACGCATCCCGCAGCCGTTTGGTGGGGGGTGGGGTGGGGGGGGGTGGGTGGGGGGGGTGTGGGGGGTGGATCAACGTGAAGGGTTCCAATCTCCACACTATGCGGCGTCACACTAACTGCCCTACCCTAACCGTCCCCCCACCCCCCACCCCCCCCCCTCCCCACCCCCCCCTAACCCACCCCCCCACCCCCCCCCCCCCCCCCGCACATACCCAAACGCTAACTACCCCCCTTGATATATTCAAAAATAATTAATTTGCTCCTTTTAACCCCATAACCGCCCTATCCACTGACGCATAGTCCCCAACTTGCAGGCACGTTGTCTAGAGGGGGGGTAGGGTGGGAGAGTGAGGGCCAACCAACATAGAGAATGGGGAGAGACAGAGGAGAAAATGGCAGAGAGAGAAGGGCAAGAGACATGAGGGAAAGGGGGGTGGTGGAGGGGGAGGAGGAGAGGGAGGGTGGGTGAGGGGGGGAGTGAGGGTGGTGGTGAGGAGCAATGCGAGATGGGAGGAGAGAGAGAGGGGGAAGAGAGGAGGGAGAGTGAGGAGTTGAGGGAGAGTAGAAGGGGGGAGGGGGGGAAGGGAGGGATGGAGGTGGGGGGGAAGGAGGGAGGGAGTGAGAGGAGGATGGGGTGGCGGAGGGACGGGGAGGCTGTGAGGGAAGTAATGGTGGTAGCGGGAGGAGGGGTGGAGAAGGGTGGAGGGAAGGGAGGGGGGCGGGGGAAGGGGTTTAGGAGGGATGGGGAAGATGAGAGGGATGGGATGAGGAGAGGAGGAAGACGAGGGTGAATCGGGGAAGAGAGAAGAGAGAGAAGGAGGGGCGAGAGAGAGAGATGGTACGAAGAGAGAGATGGGGAGAGAGAAGGGTGTGAGGGGGAGAGAGGGGCAGAGAAAGACATGCCACCGGCGCGTCACGCGTTCAGCAATGTTCTGGAAATGAAGGACATTTTTGCCATAAGAGGAGTGCAGAGAAGTTCACACCAGACAGAATTCCTGGGATGTCAGGACTGTCTTCTTGAAGAAAGACTGATCGACTCGTTTATAACTCCTCTTGGAATTTAGAGATTGAGAGGGGACTCTTATAAAACTACAAAATCATAGGGGTTGGATAGGCTAATGCCAGGAAGATTGTTCCCTGTGGGGAAGTCCAGGACAAGGGTCACAGCTATGGATAAGGGGGAAATCCTGTAAGACCGAGATAGAGAAAGACTTTTTTCAACACAGAGAAGTTGTGAGTCTCTGGAACTCTCTGCCTCAGAGGGTAGTTGAGGCCAGTTCATTGGCTATATTTAAGAGTGAGTTGGATGTGGCCCTTGTGGCTAAGGGGATCAGAGGGTATGGAGAGAAGGCAGGTACGGGATACTGAGTTGGATGATCAGCCATGATCATATTGAATGGCGGTGCAGGCTCGAAGGGCTGAATGGCCTGCTCCTGCACCTAAAATATGTTTCTATGTTTCTAAATGACGCGTCCGCGTCTCATGCACGATAGCTCAACCACACACACACACATACCACGCGCACTTCACACACAACACACACACACCCACACACACACACACACACACACACACACACACACACACACACACACACACACGCGCACACACACACACACACACACACAGCGGGTCCAATCTAAGCGGTGAATAAAGACAGCAATTTTTTTTTAAACTTCTCAATGCCACGTAGCACACACACACACACACACACAACACAACCCCCACACACACACACACACACACACCACATACACTACAGCGGGTCCCAATCTAAGCGGTGAATAAAACAGCAATTTTTTTTTAAACTGTCTTGCAATTAAACGTTAATGGTTAAGAATTAAGTGGAATGTTAAGTGAGAAGATAATTCAATTCATTCAATGAAATACAATGGAATCAACAACCTGGCAACTAGATGACCAGGACGCAGTTGGGCCATGCAAAGCATTGTGAGGCCAGCAGGCTAGGGCAAGCCCACCTTAATATTTAAAAACTCAGTTTGGTTATAAATTTTAGTAAATATCTCGGGAAATAATCGACCAAATGTATAGAGGATTGGATTTTTGAAATCATAAGGAAATTTTCTACCAGAAGATGTGAAATGTCTCTGTTATTGTAACGTCAGCAACTGGGCAGCGGTGGCGTGAGATGGCACTGTGACTCATGCAGCAGTTTGATTTTCGTGGGACCATGTGAAAGGTTGCCATCTCCCACCCCCGTCCCAATGTGATTGGACATCTGTGAGGTGACACTGTGACTCATGCAGCAGTTTGATTTTTTTTTAATGTTTTGTGAACAGTTTTATTCAAAATCTGGGGAAATAATCGACTGAATTTAGAGAGGAGTGGATTCATGAAATCATAAGTTAAATTCCCTAAACATAGTTTAAAAATCTCCACCTTTTTGCGTCTGGTTTTCGAGGAGATACGTCACATCAAATGAACACACCACACAACCACACACAACTGCTTTTAATAGATACTAACCAATTTGGGTCTGTTCCCCCCAAAGGTGTGGTAGCTGGGGAGGGGTGGCTGGGGGGGGCGGGGGGCGGCATGCGGCGTCACACACACTAACTACGCCCCCGCACACACGCTAACTACCCCCCTTGATGGGGGAAAGAGAGAAAAGGGGGGGAGAGAGAGAGAGAGTGAAATGCAACCGTGCGTCACGCGTTCAGAATGTTCTGGAAATAAAGCATGCACGTCTCATGCGCAAAAGCTGTCGGCAGCTCTATGGAATTCAGGGAGCAGCCTGCTGCGTCACACACACATACTAACCACACCCCTCCCTCCAACCACCCCCCGTAAACCTCCTCTCCCACCTCTCCACCCCCTCACACTACACGAACACGTCCTGATCTAAGATGTCAATGGAAGACAGCAAAGTATTTTTTTTTTAGACTGTCTTTTAAATTAAAAGTTAATGTTAAAAATTAGTGATGTTAAGTGACAAATAATTAAATTAAATTCAATGAAAACCAATGGAATCTACAACCTGACAGCTCGGGGGGGCGGAGCCCGCAGACAGGCTGGGGGCGGGGCTGGGCGGGCCACCGCGGCTGGGGGGGCAGGGCCAGTTGGGCCAGGTGCAAAGGCATTGTGTAAGGGAGGGAGGGAGGGGAAGAGATCTCCCACCCCTGTCCCATTGTGATTAGACATCTGTGAGATGGCACTGCCTCATTCAGGTTTGATCTTAATTTTTTTTGATGTTTTGTGAATAATTTTATTCAAAATCTGTGGAAATAATTGATCAAACCTAGAGAGGAATTAGTTTTTGTGAAATCCTGTTAAATCCCTACCGAAATATGTAAATATTTCCGTTGGGTCTGTAAATATACGGTTGGGTCTGTTCCCCCAACGTGCAGTTGCGAGGGGAGGGGGGGCAACATGTGGCGTCACACACACTAACTACCACCCCGCACACATGCTAACTACCCCCCTTGATAGTATATTAATATTATTAATTTGCTCCTTTTAAATTAAATAAATTCTTCCCCAACGTCTCACCAACTTGTGATAAATGTCAGTTTCAAGAAGCGCACTCATTCATCTTTTGTACAAAAATTCAAAGGTTTTGGATTGAAATTTTCACAAAATTGTTTAAAATAAAAATGACACCAAAGCCAGAATGGATTATTTTTGGAATGACAGAAGGTAGTTCGGAATTAAAGGTGTATCAAAATAATCTATTTGATTACGGCTTAATAATAGGAAAAAAGCGAATCTTAAAATTCTGGAAAAATGTCCTCTATACCAACATTAAATAAGTGGATTTCAAGCTATGTTTGAAACAACTACCACTGGGGAAGATATGGAGACTCTCTGCCCTCTTCCTGCCCTGGCAGGAAAATCAGGAGATTGTTTTCTATCCAGACATGGGTCCTGCATTCCATAGAATTGCTCTCTACAAGATATGGGCAGGGGCAAGCAGCACGAATTACCTCGGTCTTTGGTAGGGGGGGGAAATGAAAAACTATCGAGAATGGGGTCGATTCTTCCTTTTTGCATGCGATAGATATAATATAAGTAAAACGATAGTAATCTTGTGACTGTGGGTCTTCTACTGTAAAACCCACTACTCTACTCTACACTTACCTCGGCTTTTTCTTCTTCTTTATTTTTCCCTCATCTCCTCTCCTCATCCTTTTTCATTTCTCGCTCTTTTTTCTATTATTCTTATCTTTTTATTCCTTTTTCTCCCTTTTCCTTCTTTTTTTCTGTCTTTTCTTGCTTCTTTTTTTCCTCTTTTTTTTCCCTTCTCCTCACTTCTCATATTTTCTCCCCTCTTATTCCTTTCTTTTCTCTTTCTTTTATTCTTTTTTTTCTCTCTTTTTCTACTTTTCTTTTCCCTCCTCTTATCCCTTTTCTTTCCTCCTCATTTTTTTTTCTTCTCCTAACTTTCATCCTCTTTTTCTCTTCTTTTCTCTTTTTTTTTTTCTTTCTTCCCCTCTTTTTCTTCTCTCTCTCTCTTTTATTCTCTCTTTTCTTTTTTTTCTTTCCTTCTATTTTCTAATTTTTTTCTTCTATTCTTTTTTTTTCGTTCTAGGGGGGTCGATCTTTAAAAAAAAAACAAAAAAAACTTTTAATCAAAAAAATTTAAATTTTTAAAATTAAAAAAAAATTAACAATAATAAAATTAAAATAAAAAATTAATTAAAATCATAAATATAATCCGACCGATCCTTTTAATTTCTTTTAAAAATAATAATTAAATTTCTTTAATCAATCCAATCTAAAAATTCTAAATCCAAAAAAAAAAAAAATTTAAAATCTCAAAAATAAAATTATAAAAAATTAAATAAAATATCTTCAATCTTTTTTAAATAAAAAAATAATAAAATATAACTTTAAAAAAAATTTAAACAATAAAAAAAAAAAAAAAAATAATTAATAAAATTAATAATATCAATAATAAATTTTCAAATAAATAATCAAAAATTTAATATAAATAAAAATTAAGAAATAAAAAATTAAATTACTCAAAATATAACTTCTAAAATTAAATAAATTAAAAAAAATACTATAAAAAATAATTTAATCAAATCTAAATTAAAAATTAATCCCCCTTTATCCTCAATTTCTTTGTCCAAAGGGAAGGGTGTCCAAGGGTTCTTATGTTGTCCAAGGGGGAGGGTGGCTCCCCCCCCCCCCCCCCCCCCCATGGCCTACGCTCTTTCACTTTCACAACTCTCCTTCACCTACTTTACTCTCTTTGTTTCATTCTTTTTCTTAAAACCATAGAATTATGTGGTACAATGATTGGGGGGAGGGGTGAGTGAGAGAGGGGAGAGAGTGAGATGGGAAGGGGGGGAGAGGGGGTGGAGATTGGAGAGGGGGATGTGGGATGGGATGAGGAGAGAGTGCTGGAGGGGAAGGGGTGGGAAGAGTGGGAGTGAGGGGGAGAGGGTAGCAGGGAGTGGTGCAAGAATATGGGACGGGGTGGGGAGGAAGGGTGCAAAGGGGTTGGGGAGGGGGGGCGAGAGGGGATGGGAGGGGCGAGGAGAGGGTTGAGAGAAGAGGGAGATGAGAGGGGAAGAGGGGGGAAGGGGAGGAGGAGAGGTGGGGAGGGGGTGAGAGAGGGTTCGTGGAGGGGGTGGGAGGGGGGAGAGAGGATGGGGGAAGGGGAGAGAGGGGGGAGAGAGGGGGAGAGAGGGGGGAGAGAGGGGGGGAGGGGTGGGGAGAAGAACAGAGAAGAAATATGTGTGAGGATAAAGTGATTAAACCACACTATTGTAAAGCTTTAAAAAAGGGATTCATAACCGATAGGGCCAGGAAGGGTTCTGACACAAGCTGTGTATAAAATTACCAGACCCATCCATCTGGGTGAATGAAGTGATAGCATTGTATAGAGGCGGTAAAAAGAGGGATGTTAGATAGATCCTCTATCTGTAGAATGGGGAGTGATAGATGGGAACCCTTGTCAAAGCCTATAGCTTAGCTTTAGGAGTTGCTGATATAGAAACTGAGAGATTCACTTGGTGGTGCGTAAAAACAGCATAGGTCAGGATGCTGCAAAAAATAAGAGATATGAAATTACAACACACCCCTGATCACGAAACTGCTCATTACCATGACAAGCATGTATGTTTGTGGGAGTACTGGGGGACGTACCTACGGTTTGTCCACCTCAGTGTACTGATTGAGCAATCAAAGGAGGGGGGTTGTATGTAGAATTTGTGTATAAAGGGGTTTAACCCGTCTGACGTCGGTGTGGCGCACTTGAAGCACCCGACTCTGCAAACGTCGAAATAAAGAATCTATTGCTTCACACGATTTAGTCCTTAGTAGTGAGTAATGCGCACATCGCATATCTCACAAACTGGGGGCTCGTCCGCGATCGCCACGCTGGCTGCTCGGGAGGCAAAGAAAGGGAAGGGAAGGTGCACCCTGCTGATGCAGCAGTCTCTGATCTCTTTGCTTGCCATCAGCGGTTTGAGCGAGTGGAAATTCGGCAAAAGACTCAGAAGCAAGAGGGTAGTGTAGTATATATAACTAAGGACGGTCGACGAGCTTATGCACAAGAACCCAGGTAAAGAAAACTGACTATTAAGTATTGCCTGGCGACCGGGTCTGTCCGGACGTGAATAGTCCGATCAAAATAAAGATTTCCGGAACGGGGAAATGAGTAAGAGTCCGTGGGAAACAGGACAAGGCTCACACTGGTGAAGAGCCCACATTCCACCTGATATCCATAGGGGCGTATGTGGGCAATCTTGGGGAGAAGGAAGCCCCGGGTTTAAGATTAAGGAGACTACGATAAGTTCTGTTATTTGATTGACCAAAGGAACCATAAGGGGAGTTCATCTGGTGCACTAACTGTACAGAATAATTCAGAGTATCTAAGAAAAACTAAGGAAAATCTCAGGCCCAAAGTTGTGGAGGACGAAAAGTTAAAAGAAAGAGAAGCACATGAAAGACCTGGTGTCATGGGACACCATTCATTGAAAGTAGGCATGCAGGTGAGCAGCTAGTGAAGATAGCGGAATGGATGTTGGCATTCAGAGCAAAAGGATTTGAGTACAAGACAGGAGGGTCGAACTGCAGTTTGTACAGGGTCTTGGGGAGGCCACAACCTGGAGTATTGCGTACAGTTTTGGTCCTCCAATCTAGAAGACATTCTTTTGCCATTGAGGAGTACAGAGAAGGTTTCCACCAGCCTATTCCTGGATGGCACGACTTCCATAAGAAGAAAAGACTGGATAGTCTCGGCTTGTACTCGCTGGAACTTAAAGATTGAGGGGTGATCTCATAAGACTTACAAATCTTAAGGGATTGGACAGGCAAAATGCAGGAATATTGTTCCCGATATTGGGGAAATCAAACAAGGGGGTCACAGTTTGAGGATAAGGGGGAAGTCTTTTAGGAACAGAGATGAGAAAAATTCACACAGTGGTGAATCTGTGGAATTCTCTTCCACAGAAAGTAGTTAGGCCATTTTTGCCATTCATTTAAGAGGGAGTTTGGATGTGGCCCTGGGGCGGAAGATCAGGGGAATGAGAAAGCAGTTGACAGAATAACTGAGTTGGAGCTCACCATGATCATAATTGAATGGGCGGTGCAGTCGAAGGCTGCATGGCCTGCTTCTGCCCTAATTTCTATTTTCTATGTTTCTATAAATAAATATTGATTGTTTCACACAATCTCATTGAAGTAAGAAGGGAACAATGTGATTTGTGTGTAAAAACGGTTCTTGTATGTAATGAAAAGTTTGTATAATGTGATATGTTGGTTGCTGAAGGCCACATGCTTAAGTAGGGGTGTGTGTTCCTTAAGAAAATTGTAAGCATTGGGGAGGTTATCGAACATCGGTAAAGGTAACGACTAACTGGTATCATCGCAACTTAAAAGGGAAAGTTGGAAAATGTAGGTTGCTTGGCTTTGTGATTTCTTTTCAGTAAAGTTAATTTGGAAATGGTTAGGTCGTATGTAATTAAACTAGGTATTGAATTTGGGAATGTAGATATGGTTTGAACAAAATTAAAATAAATTAATTGCTGAACAACAACCACAGCTTTTCTGGTGTGTTTAGAAAACATCTGGTTGGAAGAAGGGTAAATAAATAATGGGGCCCAGGGGAAAAAAAAGAGTTGGCAGAACTACGATTCATAATGGAAGTTTATTTACTTCAAAGGAAAACAGATGTCAACAAGCTGGAATAAAATCTGGAAAGGGTTGCAGGCTCTGGGGGTAGCAGCAACGCAGGTCAGCAGTTTACTAAAGGTTTAATTTCGTAACCCAATCATGCCAGATATTAGAAAAGAAACTGGCAAAATTGGAGATTGGAATGACAAACCATTAATCAATTCTTAACCAGAGGCTCAGACATGTAATGTGTATTGCGGGATGAGAAAAACAGAAGGAAAGGCCAAAAATGTGTTTGTCAGGCAGTACAGCAAGGGGTGAAGAAGAAGGAATAAGGTGATAGAAGGCCGGTGCTAAGGAGACCGGGGTAGGGAAGAGGCAGAGACAGAGGACGAGGAAGAGTGAATGGAGGACCGATGGTTGGGTCCCCGGGAAAACAAGAACAAGGATCAGATGGGGTGGTACACGGTGCCATCCGTGTTACATTGTAACGAGGAGGGTCATTTCAAGAGGGATTGTCCCAGCTACGACGGGAAGGTGTAGTCCCGTACACACTCTTGGATGAAGAATAGGGAAGTCGGGTCCTGCTTCCTGGGTGTATGGGATACACACGGGAACCTCTGGTAAAACTTGAAATTAAGGACCCCAGGAGAGCTCTAGTATTTATGGTTTTTTCCGGAGTGGAGATCAAGTGAAACTAGTACCAGAGAAATTGGAGTGGTGAAAAACAAGTCAGAATCTCGGGGATAGGGTGAAAGTGATGACTAGCCCCAGAGTAGAAGGGGTGTGGTAAAATATGAGAATCGAGAAGTCCGTGGAAGATTTTAAAAGGAAGGTGAATAAATTTGCAAAGGATGATAAACTATCTAAGATAAGAAATTGAGTTTAGAAAATGAGAAAGAAGGCAGATCAGAAAAGGATTAAAGTGGGAAGCACGGGATTAAATTGAAGGAGACTGCTTTAAAATGATATGATCAGCCAAATAGATTATCCTTTGGGGCACCCATAAACTGAGAGGATAAGGAAATACCTTACCCAATAGTTCCTGATGGGCAGGAAATGTATTTGGCTGGGAGGACATTATTGGCTATGGGAGGATTTGAAGCACTGTTGTGAAATGATAGGAACCACTAAACTGTCAAAACTCCTGAAGATGGCTGGGTATAAAAATGCTGTGAACAATGCAATAAACAATGGCGAATGTGTTTGACACATCAGGCAGGGGTATGGCAGGCCCTCAGACAAAAATCCAGCAGCCTATCTGGAAACAAGCTGAAAAGGTGGAGACCTGGAAACTGAACAAAAATAGAAAGGCAACCAGTGGAATGAACACTATATTTTGAAACCACTTGGTGGATGTCAATTCTCCCTAGTCAAGTCTAGATAGGAGGAGGTGGTGGGGATTGTAAACTTTAGTTTTTCCCCACCCCTGAATCAGTGATCATTGTCTATGAGGTTGAGAAATATCGGCAAAGCGAGAAAATGACTTGCAGACCAGCAGAAGAGTGCAGAGGAAAATGCCTGTAACTGTAACTTGGAGAGCTCAAAAAGAAAGAGCATGAAAAAGGAAAGACAATGTTATCAGTAAAAAGACCTGGTTGAAAAGTCTGAAATAAGTGCGATGCAACCGACACACAGTGAGTGCCTATGACAGAGCCAAAACAAGGGGCCAGAGATTCCATGGCCAATAATAATGTATTTGGAAGGTGTTTCCCATCAAATGCCACCATCAGAGTAAAATAAATCGGATAAAGCACAGACAGGACTTGGGGTCCCCAAGGAGAGGATCTCAAGGAAGAGGTCAAGGAAGCTATAAGGAGATGAGGTAATGGATAAGTTTTGGGGAATGTGAACAGGTACATATTCAGGAAATAATAATAATAATATTAAGATAATGGGGAACATAACTATGGTAAGACCATTAAAAAGCGGTATTAAAATACACCTAGTCTAGGATGCGGCAGGGTTTGGAAATACTAGCGCCGGGTTTTAATCAGCTTTTGTAGGCAGATTTGGAATGTTTGATATCGTATGTGGATGATTGTTGTTTGTTCCACAAGGAAGCAAGTGAGAGAGAGAACATTTGTAATTATCTGGAAAAGAGGGCACAGAGGTCATAATGTTTTCAAGGAAGAAGTTGTTGTTTGTCAGCAGCAGGTAGAATAATTTTTGGACGAGTAATGCTAAAGAGTAAAACTATAGCGCAGGCTCACAAATTGAAGGCATAATTAAATCCCAACCTCAGACCAGATAACAGATGATGCATGATCTTGGGAATGCAGATATAGTTCAGACTAGATTGGGAAGTATGTGTAAATTGTGATGCCATAAAAAATAATGTAGAAGAAGGACACACAAGTCGAGAAATTTTTAACAGTCAGAGCCTTAGAATGAAGGACAAAAAGGTTTTGCTTTGGATGTTTCTTGTTAAAGGGTCATAATAGCTATATGTAGGGTTTGAAGTATCCTCAGATGAATTAGACATTAAGGAACCAAATTGGTAGCTTGCCTGCAATCTTCTAGCTTCAATTGGCATAAATTAAGCTTTAAAACAGCATATTGTACATGGAGTATGGCACCTTTTGGAGCAGTAAGGGAAACAAGAGGCGTTGCGAAAAGCAAACGGAGACCCATGCAAAGGTAGCATGTCCCCCCTAGGAAATGTTGATGGGTTACCTTATTTGGAAAGATAGAAGAATACCCACCATAAGGCAGTATGTATTCTTAAGGAACTTTTACTGCAGGATCTCGTTCCCTACAGAATTAAAAGCTAAAGGATTATTGGCTCAAAGGCCCACACTCGACTCCAATACATGCGTAAAAGAGCCGGTACTGGTACTGGTCAAGATTGAAGAGGAATACGCCAGCCCCGTGGACCGGCCCATACCAGTATTAACTGACAACACGTGACAGCAATAGAACAAAAAAATAAAGGGGGACCCACGCAATCCGGATAAAAGACCCGTTGATCCACCCGCTCTGATAAGGAGGAACATGGATGGTGAAGCCAGGAAATAAGCCCCTAAACATTAACTTTTAGAAAAAAAAAATTAAATGTATAACTAGCAGTAGGACAGCAATTTATATTATTGTGTTGCCTGGCATGTAAATTATGGTAAAAAAGTATTAATAACTGTGAGAAATGTTATATCATCCGATCAGAACGGAGGCGACCAACCAATCATTTCCCTATCATCCCAATGTGAACGATGTCGTGCTATAACCTAGGAACAAACTATTTTGTGAGGACTGGGGGAAAGACGTATTATAGGGTAAGAATAGAGATATGTAGGAGGTTGTGGGTATGTTATACCTGCCCAAAGGGAGAGGGGGTGGAATGACTAGGACAGGACAAGTTTGGATCTCCCTTATCCCAGGGCCTAAATGGACATTAGATAAAATATAGAGGAATATAACAAAGTTTAACGGAAGTATAATC
>CM069163.1:1762549-1969373 GCA_035221665.1 Okamejei kenojei | reverse complement strand
TGTTGTGTGTGGTTGTTGGGGGTGTGTTGGGTTGATATGTTGGTTTTTGTGTGGTGGGTTTTTTTTTTTGTTTTTTTGTTTGTGTTTGACAGGATGGGAAAAGTGGAGTGGGGGGAGAGGGTAGCAGGAGTGTGCAAGTAGAGAAAGGAGTCGGGAAGGTGAAGAGGTTGGGAAAGAAGAAAGGGTGGAGGGGGCGCGGAGAGGGGTGAGAGAATGAAAAAGGAAGAGGGGAGCGAAGAGGGGGAGAGGAGAGGGAGTGGGAGGGGAGAGAAGGTGGGGGAGGGGTCGAGGGCGAAGGGCGGAGTGGAGGAGGAAAAGGGGTAGCGATGCCGAGGTCGGAGAGGGTAAGGGGAGGCGTGGAAGTGGAAGACGATAGGAGAGGTTAAGGGGGAGTGGTAATGCATAGGGAGAGAGTAGGGAAACAAGGGGTGGAGAGAGGTGAAGGTAGGGGCGAAGAGTGAGGCGGGAGCAGGGTTGGAGGGCGCGGGAAGGGTGCGTGAGAGGGGATGGGCCGGGGTAGACTCAGTGGGCGCGTGGGCGGGGTGGCGAGCGTGACCTGGGATGATTCCCGTGCCCTCGTATACGTGACATTGTTCCGGGGCCGTTCGCTGTGTCCGGGGTTGGCTCTCCATGGCCTTGGGGAGGGGCAGCTATTGCCGTTATATTTCTCAGTTATGTCGTCTTCGGTGGGCGCGGCGGATCTGTCGCTTCCAGTCTCGTTGCTTCGCTCTTTTATGGGCATATCGCCGCGCTTTTATTTTGCGTCTCAGATATGTTTTGCACGGTTTCGTTCTTGGCTTCTGCTCATTTTACTATTTGCCTCGGGTTCCTCGAGAGGCTTTCTTTTTTCCTCTATTTCTGTTCCTTGCTTCCGGTTACCTTTCTCGCTTGCCATTTTCTATTTTTCTCTTTCCTTTATATTTACTCTCGTTCAGTTGTAGTATTTCTTTAAGGTGCTTCTCTTTGATCTGCGCTATCGCATTCTCGTTCTTCTTAGCCTTTATTTTTATTCCCTCTTTCATTATTAACTTTTTCTCCTTTTTTTTGGCCGTGTTGTGTGTCTCCCATTTTCATTCTGTACTCTTGCCAAGTTCATATTTCTTTCTTTGTTCCTCTTATTAGTTTCTTTTTTCTCGTTTATTGCTTTCTCTATGCCCGTCTTTTTTCTTACGCTATTTCCTTTCCTTTTCATTCGCTGGTACTGTGCAAAGTGCATATGTAAATGAATCCATTCCATTGTAACATCTGTGAGCATTGGGCATTTGTGACATCACACTTCATCGCTGGAACGGATGTGGTGTGCGGTGTGTGTGTGTGTGTGTGTGTGACTCTCTCTCTCTCTCGTCTCTAAGAGAGAGATAGGTGGGGCGCGCGGTGGTGCGGGGATTGTTGTACCAACAGCGGATTCTCTCTCGCTCACAACTCGCTCACTCGTCTCTCTCTGTAGTGCGGAGTAAGTGTGAACGCGAAATGTGTCTAGCAACAAACGCGCTCTCTCTCAATCCCGGCTGTTTGACCGCGCGCGCTCGGCTCTCTCGCGCACCAGCGGAATCACCATGGATATCTAAAGAAGCGCTGCGCGCAAAGTCTATCTAGAAACAAAATCTATGCTCTATCTCGCTCGCTCCTGTGTGTGTCTCTGCACGGCTTGCACAACGATAGAGTGGATGTGGGAGAGGGAGAGGTGAGAGGGAGTAGATAGTGGAACCCTAGGGGAGCGGCGCTCGCCGCGCTGGTGTGTGTGTGAGTGCGAAGGATGTGTGTGGGCGCTCGGCGCCAGAGGTGGAAGGGAGAGGGAGTTGGAGAGGTGGAGGGGGAGGGGGAGGGGGGGGTGAGGGGGAGAGGGGTACTTCGAGCAAGCACCCCCGCCTTTCAATGTGATCCTGCTGATCATCCCCACTCAGTACCCCGTTCCTGCCTTCTCCCCATATCCCCTGACTCCGCTATTTTTAAGAGCCCTATCTTGCTCCCTCTTGAAAGCATCCAGAGAACCTTCCCACCGCCCTCTGAGGCAGAAAATCCCACAGACTCACCACTCTCTGTGAGAAAAAGTGTTTCCTCGTCTACGTTCCAAATGGCTTACTCCTTATTCTTAAGAGTAATACTTTTTATACTAATATTATACTAATATTCTTTACAGTAATAACATATCAAGGGGCACAACTGATATTCCACAAAATCAATACATAATCAATAAATAAAGTCATCAAATCTATATGTTATTATATCAACATAAAGTGTTATCTTGTTACTTTCTGACAGGTGCATAAAAATGACATCTAATCGTTTTAACAGAACCTGCAGCTTCACGTAAATAACAATTCTGCTTGAAATAAATGACGATTACGATTATAATAAATAATTAAATTAAGATTGGAATTAATCACGAAATACTTCAAGTTGATCTATTGTATCAATGATCATACAATTAGATTACACTGCACAGTAAGTTTTATTTTCCCTCACTTTCATTTCACAGGTAGCAAAAGCTTTTGAATGGCGAAAACTGTTAAAAGCGTCAAGTACATTGTTCTGTCCTTAGCTTCCTTCTTCAGTGAACCCTGGAATAATATATGTAATGCAAATTTACTACTGTGAATATCTGCTGTGGATTATAAGTGAGATTTCATTTTCAAATAGTTAACTCAAACTCAGTTCTGCACTAATTCCCTAAAAGAAATCAGTTAAAATAATTATTAAAAACTTTATTCAAAAATTCAGATGGAAAACTAGACAATTGGCTGAGCTCAGTATGCAATACAGACTGCAATACAGACGGGATGGTGGCGCAGCGGCGGTACAGAATGCGGCGGGACGGTGGCGCAGCAGTAGCGTTGCTGCCTTACAGTAGGTATGTTACAAAACTTACCTTCAGCGGCGCTGCAGTTCTGTCACTGGCCGTGTGCGCAGCTTTGGCGCCTTGGGGGGGGGGGGCGGAGCGGATTTTAAAATTAAAATGAAGGCAGTTTTCTCCTGCCTGCCCGAGATATATTTTCTCGGGCTACTACCTGATGCTGAAAAATCGTTCTGACTGCCGTTCTTGGAAGTTTAAAAAAAAACGCTGGACAATTTAATCACTGGAGTAAAATAAAAACCCACTTCTGACACCGTCAATGCCGACAACGGGACGGATCTCACGTAGGGGACAAAACATAAGGTAAGTCGTCTATTTCACATATAAACTTGCTTCTTAGGATTACTTTAATCAAAATTTCATTGGCGAAAATGTGATTAAGGCCCCATACGAACCGGCAGTGTTTTTCCTGCCGATATGGGGTTTCAAATCACAGTAAAACAACCGCAAACCGTCCAAACAATCGCTTTCCACAAAATCTCACTCACAAGGTGATTTAAATGCCCATTATTTTACAGGAGTTTTTTTTTTTTAATATCTTTATTTATTAGTGGTACTGTAAGTTACATCAGTGTACATCCCTTGTATAGTATTATAGTCATTGTACCCCTTAATTTTTTTAAAGGCTTTAGAAAAGAGAGAATAGAGAGAAAAATAGCAGCAGAGAAAGTAGAAAAGTGAAAAAGAGATGTGAAAGTGCAAAAGCGTGACAGAGGGAAAGGAACAACTCGACAGTTTTTCTGCCCCTTACCAAGACCCGACACCGGTACTTTTATGAGGTATTCTTGCACCTTATCCTTGTAATAGATTTCTAATGCAGACCACGTCTTATAGAAACAGTCTGATTTTCCTGCTAGTCGAGTCTAATATCTTTCCAAGTGTAGATGTTTTCAAACATAGTTGAAATCCACATATTGCTGTGGGACCGAGAATTTTTCCCAGAATTTTAAGATTAGTCTTTTTTCAGTATTAATCCTATATCAAATAGAGTCTTTTGAAACCACATTATTTCAGGCAATCTTCCGATATCCCGAAGATTATCCAGTCTATCTGCTTCCGGGTCAGTTTTATTTTAAATATTTTTGTGAACATTTCGAAATTTCAGTCCAAAATGTTTAATTTTTACAAAAGACAAATATTGCTATATTAGCTTCTTGACAATGACATTTATCAACATATAGCGTGAGACATGGGAAAAAGTTTAGCTTCTTTTAAGTTTTTGAATAGTATTATCTGTGTAAGATTTTAAATTGTATTTAATGGGTGTCTTACATTAATTGAACTTTTATCACTGTAATATAAATATTCTCCCACCTTTCTTTGGGAATTTTATAGTACACTTAATTATTTTCTCAGTCTCTCCTATACCATCTGTTTGTTGGTATTCCTGCATTTAGAATAATATTATATATATATATATATATATATATATATATATATATATATAATATATATATATATATATATATATAATATAAATATAGATATATATATATATATATATATATATAATGATATTAGTTTTGCTGATTCTGCCTTTGTATTCATTACTTCTTCCAGTAAGTCTGGAGGCATATTGTGATAAAAAACATTTTTACGGGAATTAAACACTAAATTCCTTCCATTGGCCTATAAATTCATGACAATGAGATTTACAAATCATGTTATATTGTGAATCATGGCTGATCATCTAACTCAGTATCCCGTACCTGCCTTCTCTCCATATCCCCTGATCCCCTTAGCCACAAGGGCCACATCTAACTCCCTCTTAAATATAGCCAATGAACTGGCCCCAACTACCTTCTGTGGCAGAGAATTCCACAGATTCACCACTATCTGTGTGAAAAATCTTTTTTTCATCTCGGTCCTAAAAGACTTCTCCCTAATCCCTAAACTGTGACCCCTTGTTCTGGACTTCCCCAACATCGGTAACAAACTTCCTGCATCTAGCCTGTCCAACCCCTTAAGAATTTTGCAAGTTTCTATAAGATCCTCCCTCACTCTTCTAAATTCTAGTGTGTACATGCCGATTTTACTTCGGAGTCACGTGAGTGATTCCATGAAGAACCCCGTTCAGGCCGCATGCGTGTCAGTACGTCAGCCGCATCGACGCACGGAGGCTGTGAGGAACAGGGCTCCTCCAGCGGTAGACTCCAGGTAAGTGAAAAACTTTCGCTGGAGTGTAAGTCCGTGCTGCGGTACGCTTATCTACCGATCGGTATGCAATGGACAAAACAGGGAAAGGGAAGCGGCGAGTCGCAGCCAGCCGTGGAAGTACGGGTTTGGAACCGCTGCCGCATATTCCTGTACAGTCGCCAGCTACAGATTTAGCGACTGCAGACTTAGTGCTACGCAGCACAGAGCCAGCGCCAGTAGGGCGTAAGGCACCTGAAAAGTCTGCTAGGCCCAGGGAGCCATGGGGATGATTCTTCACCGGGGCTGGATAGAGTGTGTTCACGCCTATCCCAAGTGGAAGAACTGTTGCACACAGTACTCCAGCAAACTACACTCCAGGAGGAGTGTCAGCGCCACTCAGAGTCAGAGGCGCCAGCAGCTACAGGGCTGCTGGATAACCCTTCACATATGGGGGAAGTGCAATGGGTCAGATTAGACCGTGACCCTAATCTGATGGCAGGTTCCAGCCAGGAGAAAACAATGGATTTACCAGATATTTTCCACATCTGTCACACCATTTGCTGTCCCATCAGAGCAGGAAGTCCGCTAGGAGAAGACGGCCGCTACAATAAATTATATGGGTTTCTCATCAGCTCCAAGGAGCTCACTAAGATGAGACAGACCAAAAAGCATGGCCTCCTAAAACTGGGTTTTGTTAAAAGTACCAACTGTTAAATCAGTCATATGGGTCAGAAGGACCCGCATGCAAAACCAAGAAATCAAGATGCAGAGGGTCCTAAAAGTTATTGGGCTCTGTATTACCATTCACAAGGACTATGATGAGGTATGTGACTAGAACACATCAAGAGGCTCTGGGGTTGCTAGTAGGCACCCATTTCGAGATTAACTGTATCAGGAAAAGGCTAGTTAGGCCCACCACTCAATCCAAGGTTTGCTGCACTTGCAAACTATCAAATATCCAGCCATCAACCTACTATTTGGCGCAGACCCTTGCTAAACAGGTCAAAGATTTGAATGAAGATAGCCAAAACGATGGGCCTGATGAGACCAATGGATGACTGGCAACCGCTTAAATACCTTATAGGAACCACCTCAGTTTCCGGGGTTACAACCAGGGACAGCCCGGTCATCATGCAGGGGCCGTGGTTGTACCCTTCCTTCGACGAGCACGACACCATGGGGCTCCGCCAGGAGCGGGTCGCAGGGGCACCAGTTACCAAGAGGTGGGTGGGCCTGGTTCTCATAAAAACATATTAATTATACACAGGAAAAATTGGTGGTTGATTACTGTCTATTCAATAAGAATGAAGCAGTTTACTTCAATCTGTTATCAGAGTGGGAATTCAAGGTTTCGGATTGAGTTCAATCCAAATGGTGAGATTGCCCTTCAACATGTTCCTACTAGAACACTCTATTTTTCCACAAGACAGAAGTAATAGAGTTTCAGGCGAACTTGAAAAGTTGTGTAACAAAGGGATAATTGGAGAGGACGTTCTCAAATCTGTCAATTTGTGGCAAATATTTTTCCCCGTCCCAAAAAGGACGGAGGATGTAGAATTATTTTGGATCTAACAAAATTAAATCCGTTTGTACTCTATAGACACTTCAAAATGGAAACGTTGGCTACCGCCAAACAACTGATTTCCAGAGGTTGTTATATGGCAACCATAGATCTGAAAGATGCATACTACTCAGTGCCTGTTCATTGCGAGCATAGAAAGTATTTAAAATTTACTTGGATTAATCAATTATAGCAATTTAAGGCACTGCCTAATGGTTTAATCTCAGCCCCTAGAATGTTAAAACCAATTTTGGGGCTACTTAGTGGTCAGGGTCATGTAATAATGGCCTATCTGGATTATATCTTAATTATCGGACAAACAAGGGAATTCGCTGAAACATCTGTGGCAGTTGTCAAATTCACACTTGAAAAACATTCATTTAGGAAAATTTAAATTGACGCCACTGACCACAATTGATTATTTGGGTTTCACAATTGACTCACTTAAAATGGTAATTACTCTGCCCAGGGGGAAAATGTGGAGCTCATTGAAGGTTGTATAAAACTTTTAAACGAACAACAACTTTCAATTAGACAAGTGGCCAGTCTGCTCGGGAAATTAGTAGCAGCATTTCCAGCAGTCCAATTTGGGCCTTTGCATTATCAGCACTTACAGAGAGCAATGGAACAGGCACTCAGGGTACATTTGGGCCATTATGATAGGCCCATGCAATTATCAGCAGATGCAGTTACTGATCTCAATGGTGGATCCAACATGTCTCCAGTAGTTTCAGCACAGTGGTGCTTGAACAACCGTCCATAGTTTTACAGACATATATCAGTTGCACTCGTGGGTGGTGCCACAGATACCTAAGCTCCCACAAGCTGTGGAGTAAGATGAGTAGGGAAGAAGCTTTATGTAGGTTCTGCAAGGGACACTTCCGGGGAATAAACCATTTAGAGCTTTTAGGAGCATTTTATGGGCTCAATAAATACATTGCGCCAACACAAGTATTTTTTAAGCGGTAACTAGGGAAATTGTGAGGATAAAGCTATAGTGGATGTTGTCAATATTTATACTCCTCCGGATATTCAGTAAGGATACCTTTGATCCCAAGGTTCCCCATGGACCCCAAGGTTGGTCAAGAAGTTCATGGTTTGGGTGTTAATGGCGGAGTAGTCAAGATGGATTCAACAGTGGCTGAATGGGAGATGTCAGAGAGTAATGGTGGATGGCTGTTTGTCAGGTTGGAAGCCGGTGACCAGTGGGGTGCCTCAGGGATAAGTGTTGGGTCCACTGTTGTTTGTCATGTACATCAATGATCTGGATGATGGGGTGGAAAATTGGATAAGTAAGTATGCAGATGATACTAAGATAGGTGGTGTTGTGGATAATGAAGTAGAATTTCAAAGTCTACAGAGAGATTTGGGCCATTTGGAAAAGTGGGCTGAAAGATGGCAGATGGAGTTTAATGCTGTTAAGTGTGAAGTGCTACATCTTGGCAGGACAAAATAGGACATACATGGTAAATGGTAGGGAATTGAGGAATGCTGTGGAACAGAGGGATCTAGGAATAACTGTGCATAGTTCCCTGAAGGTGGAATCGCATGTAGATAGGGTGGTAAAGAAAGCCTTTGGTGTGCTGGCCTTTATAAATCAGAGCATTGAATATAGGAGTAGGGAAGTAATGTTAAAAACTGTACAAGGGGCATTGGTAAGACCAATTCTGGAGTATGGTGTACAATTTTGGTCGCCTAATTATAGGAAGGATGTCAACAAAATAGAGAGAGTACAGAGGAGATTTACTAGAATGTTGCCAGGGTTCCAGCAACTATGTTACAGAGAAAGGTTTGAACAAGTTAGTTCTTTATTCTTTGGAGCGCAGAAGGTTAAGGGGGACTTGATTGAGGTCTTTAAAATGATAAAGGGATAGACAGAGTTGACGTGGATACGTTTTTCCCATTGAGGGTAGGGAAGATGCAAACAAGAGGGCATGATATGAGAATTAAGGGACAGAAGTTTAGGGGTAACGTGAGGGGGAACTTCTTTACTCAGAGGGTGGTGGCTGTGTGGAATGAGCTTCCAGCAGAAGTGGTGGAGGCAGGATCGATTTTAACATTTAAATGTAAAGTGGATAGGTATATGGACATGAAGGGAATGGAGGGGTATGGTCTGAGTGCAGGTAGATGGGACTAGGGGAAAACAAATGGTCGGCACGGACTGGAAGGGCCGAGAGGGCCTGTTTCCGTGCTGTAATTGTTATATGGTTATACGGTTATAAGTAGTCTGCATGTTCAGCTCCAAATTGATAACACTACGGCAGTAGCATATGCCAATCACATGGGTGGTATCAAGTCACTATCTTGTGACAAACTGGCAAACCAAATCTGGACCTGGTGTATTGACAAGCACATTTGGTTTTTCAGCTATTTATCTACCAGGGAGATTCAATACAGTAGCAGACACCAGGTCACAGAAGTTCCATGACAACATAGAGTGGATGTTGAATCAGGACGTATTCAATGAGATCATTGTCAAATATGGAAGGCCAGATGTCGACTTGTTTGCATCCAGACTAAACCACCAGCTTCCTAAATATGTGTCATGGGAACCAGATCCTGGGGCAGTAGCGATTGACACTTTCTCGCTGCATTTGGGTGGTATGATTATATATGCATTTCCATAATTTTGTCTCATAAATTGATGACTGCTTAAAATCAAGCAGGATGACACTTCAGGGGTACTGGTGATACCCGACTGGCCTACCCAGCCATGGTACCCTTTGATATTACAGCTGATGATCACAGCCCCTGATGGCTGTTCCCAAACAAAGGGATTTATTGGTGCATCCGGTAACTGGCGAATGCCATCCATTGTATGACCGTATTGATTTGTTAATTTGCAGATTTTAAGAAGGCCATATCTGGGGCGAGGATTGTTTGGTTGAACTGTGGGCATGCTCACTGCATCTTGGAGATCAAGTACTCAAAAGCAATATATTTGTTATGTAAAAAAAAGGGTTGTTTACTGTACACAAAGTAATATTAACTATTGTACAGCATGTATTTCGCATGTTCTAGAGTTCCTGTCAACCCTCTACTATGATGAAGGGCTGAGTTATAGTGCAATCAATACAGCTGGAAGTCATCATATTTAGTGATGAAGTCAGACAAACATTCTATTGGGTCTAACCCTCTCGGTTAATGAAAGGGATTTTTAATTCCAGACCCCCTAAACCTAGATATATGGCAATTTGGGATGTGAGTGTGGTCCTCAGACTACTGCGTGAGTGGGTCCCTGTCTCGTCTCTGTCTTTGACCAAAATCACCATGAAGGTGGCCATGCTCATGGCATTAGTATCAGCACAGAGAGTACAGACGTTACAAAAACTACAGCTAGATAGAATGGATATAGCTGCAGACAATGTTACGTTCTACATTTATGACCTCCTCAAACAAAGCAGGCCAGGCGTCACAGGGTTCAAAATAGTGTTCTCAGCATATCCCACGGATCCATCCCTATGCGTAAAAACACACATGATGCAATACATTGCAGCTACAGAGGCCTTGCATAACATGGAGACATGATTGTTGATCAGTTACAAAAAGCCACATAAGAGAGTGTCAGTTAATACTATTTCGAGATGGTTGAAACAAGTCTTGATTGATGCAGGTATTAACACTGATGTGTTCACATCTCATTCCACTAGGGCAGCAGCTACGTCGGCGGCCAAGGCGAGGGATGTGCCCGTCGACCATATTTTGGCGGCTGCCGGATGGGCAAATGAGCTGATGTTTCAGAGTTTCTATCATCGGCCGATTGCCGAACCAGGGCTGTTTGCCAATGCTATTTTAAGTTCTGTTTAAAGTGCCCCCTGGGATAGAGGTGTACCGTTGTTTTTGTTTGTTATTTCAAATAAACTTTGTTACTGCATTAAACGCAATGTCAATACTAATGCATTATTTTCTCATCCTAGTCAATCAATGCAGTGGGAAGCCAGGATTTGAAATCTGCGGCACAAAATCACAAAGCTTCGAACTCTTCACGGAATCACTCACGTGACTCCGATGTAAAATAGTAAGATTAAACGAGAACTTACCAGTTTGAAGTTTGATCTTGATTTTATGAGGAGTTACGTTGGTGATAACGTGCCTGCCACGCCCAACCCTCTCTCATAAAGATCATCTGGTAGTACTCGATTCACGCATCTTACTATGTCACTTCGGTGATTGTTATTTGTGATTTCATACCGCTGCTTTGAAGATTGATGCGCATGCGGCCTGAACGGGGTTCTACACGTAATCACCAACGTAACTCCTCATAAAATCAAGATCAAACTTCAAACTGGTAAGTTCTCATTTAACCTTACTAGTCCATCCTGTCTTTCTTCATATGAAAGTCCTGACATCCCAGGAATCAGTCTGGTGAACCTTCTCTGTACTCCCTCTATGGAAATAATGTCTTTCCTCTGATTAGGATGTTAACCTTTTCTTAAGAAATGGATAGATGTTTAGATCTAGTAATTGAATTTTGTAATTAGCTACAATTAGGTAGCTAACTAATTATATGCTTTAATTTCAGGTCTGATTGTTTCATATTTGTTTCAGAATGCTTCAATCTACAACTGAACATTTCATTCAGTTCTCTTAATTTATAAGAAAGTTATGGGCTTTTGACTGTCCTCGATCACAGCTTTTGAGTTAAGTCAATGGAAAAGCAATAGG
The DNA here is from genome assembly GCA_035221665.1 of Okamejei kenojei. Taxonomy (NCBI): domain Eukaryota; kingdom Metazoa; phylum Chordata; class Chondrichthyes; order Rajiformes; family Rajidae; genus Okamejei; species Okamejei kenojei. The sequence continues at coordinate 1,958,157 of CM069163.1, read as the reverse complement.
GAACAAGATGCTAATTTCAGAGTATGAAAATGGCCATAACTTTTTTAATACTGAAGATATGAAAGTGAATTAGGTGTCAAATTAAACTTCTTTTTATGCTTTAGCTGATGGGATAAATTGCAGACTTAATTTTTAAAATCTCAACATTTTGTAACATTGCTACTTACGTGCTTACAGGGGAGTTTGTACATTCTCCCTGTGACCGCATAGTTTTTCTCCGGGATCTTTGTTTTCATCCCACACTCCAAAGACGTTCAGGCTTGTAGGCTAATTGGCTCCGGTATAAATGTAAATTGTCCCTAGTGTGTGTAAAAGAGTGCTAATGTGCAGGGGGGCGCTGTTTGGTGCGGACTCAGTGGGCCGAAGGGCCTGTTTCCCCGCTGTATCTCTAAACTAAAATAACCTAAACTAACCTGCAAATGCTTTGGAATATAATCTGAATGTTCCGTAAATGATCCATCCGAGCTTTGACGGGCATGCATGAGCCAAAGTGTTGTTTTACATATCGATACTTTATCCAGTGAAAGGTACCCACTGATTTGTGTAAACAACCTTAATATAAAAGCTGTTACCCTGTGAATAAAAGAACATGTTATTTTAATAAATGTAAATATGGTATGGTTCAGTGGTGTGTAAACCAGTGACTATCCCTTTTTATTATTATGATCAGGAATTTAGAATTGCAGTTGTAATAAAATTAAAGTTTTTGAGTACCAGTCATGATCCTTTTCTTACTTTATAACTGTGACAGAGATATCATGGTACATTTATATATTTCACAGTTTATTGTTTCGGCCGAAAGCTAATCCATCTTTTTAGACTTTTCTTCAGGATCGAGAATGCTTCCACTTCAGTACTAATGAGGAGAAGGGCGACCTGGTGGCGCAACGGTAGAGTTGCTGCCTTACAGTGCTTACAGCCTCAGAGACCCGGGTTTGATCCCAAGTATGGGTGCTGTCTGTATTGAGTTTGTACGTTCTCCCCGTGACCGTGTGCGTTTTCTCCGAGATCTACGGTTTCCTGCCACGCTCCAAAGGCATATACGTTTGTAGGTTAATTGGCTTAGTATAATTGTAAATTGTCCCTAGTGTGTGTGGGATAGTGTTAATGTGTGGGGATCACAGTGCAGACACGGTGGGCTGAAAGGCCTGTTTCCCCGTTGTACCTCCAAACTAAACTAATGAAGACACCTGCCCATAGATACATTTTAACGTGAGGTGTCTATTGTGCATCAGATTTCACCTGGTCTTGAAGACAAGGAGATCCCACGTGGCCAGAAACCAGGCTCTGCCACAGACTTAGCACATAAAGACTTTTAGGCACGAGGAATTCTCACACACGCACATGTACACACACACTTTGTTGACCTGCATTTGGTTGTAAGCTACCCATGACAGCTCCATGAATAGGAGGTGCTGTCGTGCAATTTGCATGTGGCCTTACTCTGGCAATGGGGGAGGCCCAGGATAGAAAGATCTGTATGAGAATGGGACTGGCATTTTAACTCCACTCTCCATTCCTGTAATGACCTATCTGTCTTGGGCCTCCTCCATTGCCAGAATGAGGCCACACTCAAACTGAAAGCACAGTATGAACGTCACCCTCTCCTTCACTCCTCTCCTTCCCAGTGTGCACGCATTTCTCCCAATACCCCAGTTACCCTTCCATTCGCTCATCTCCCACCTCTCATCCATCCGTCCCGTCTACTAGTCCATTTCCCCTTTATCCCTCTCTCTACCCTCCCCCATCCCATTTCACTTGTATCCCCCCCTCTGGCTTTACATATCCTTCTCTTCCTTTATGTAGCACCTTTAGGCTTCCTTTTCACCTCTAGCTTTTGACACTATCACCACACATCCACAAATCGCACCCCCCTAACATGTGTCCACCTATCATTTGCCAGGCTTTGCTCTACGCCATCACTCTTTTCCAGGTTTTGCCCTGCTACTCCATCAGTCTGAAGGTCCCAACCCTAAACATTTTCTGTCCATTGCCTCCACAGATAGTGCCTGACCCACCGAATTTCCCCACACTTTTGTGTTTTTTATTTACTATCAATACTGAGTAGTGCTTACCAAGTGCTGGCCTCTCCGCCCTTCCACATGCTATACGAATCAACATTTTTGGTCTGGAAAGACATGATACTCGTAATACCTTTCCAAAATGAAATACAAAATGCAAAGATTAGTAGAAAATAAAAGAAGAAATACACAATGTACAAATAGGTCTCATCATACATGTGGGCTGTATTCCCTTACACATGAAATTGTGAACAGTATGTATGATTTAGCAATTTTATTTCAACATGACTCCTCCCTTCCTGGCACCATTATATACCTCCCTTCACCCCCTCCCCTTAATTATAGCAGATTTACACTATTATAATAATTATCTGCAGATGGTTTCTGTAGATCTGCTGTTATGATGGATAACATAACTTAGTACAAATATAGGGGTCAAAATTAGGTATAAGAATGAATAAAAAATAACTAAGAACTATAACACTGTGTTTAATCTTACACAATGTTTGCCTTTGAATATTTCCGACACCATTTTATTTATCCATAGCCGTTTCTCACTTTGCTTGTGAAATTTCAGCAAATTATCACCAGCTATTCCAATTTATTTCCTTCTTTTTTCCCCAGTAGGAGTATTGCCTCACAGCTCCAGTGACTCAGGTTCAGAACATAGGAAAGTACAGCACAGGAACCACCACCACCAGCTCTGGCCGTGTGTTCTAGACAACTGCCACATTTATGTGTGTGTAAAACACATTTCAGCCTGCATACCTCCTAAACTTTGTGTCTCTCAGCTTAAAGTCCCTGTGTTGTACTATTCTATATTCTATGCCCTCTAGTCTTTGACATTTCCACCCTGGGAAAAAGATTCTGATGTCTACCCTATCTACGCATCCCATAATTTTATGTACTTAATTTCAGGTCTCTCCTCAACCTCCAGCATTCCAGGGAAAACAATCCAAGTCTGTCCAACCTCTCCTTCTAAGTAATACCCTCGAATCTAGGCAGGATTCTTGTAAACCCCCAACATCTTCTCCAGAGCCTCTGCATCCTTCCTGTAATGGGTTGATCAGAATAGAACTCAATACTCAGCCTAAAAAAAGTCCTATAAAGCAGCATTATGACTTCCTGATTGAATGCCCCGACCAATGATGGCAAGCATATGCCTTCTTACAACTCTTATCTACTTGTGTTGCTACTTTCAGGGAGTTATGAAGACCCCAAGATCCCTCTGTACATTAATGTTGTTAAGGACTTGCCATTAACTCTGCACCTACCCCTTGCATTGGACCTACCAAAGTGCAACACACTTACCAAGTGCAACACACCTACCAAAGTGCAACACACACTCAGATTACACTCCATTTGCCATTTAATTTGTTGCTGATTATATTGTAGATTTTTGACAGCCTTCTTCAGAGTCCACAACTCCAGCAATCTTGCTGTCGTCAGCAAATGTACTTACCACCCATCCATATTGATGTCCAGGTTATTAATATATATTCCAAAAACAGAGGTCCCAGAACTGCTCTCTGCAGAACTCCACTGGTCACAGACCTCCAGCCTGTATAACACCCTTCCATCACAGCCCTCTGTCTTCTATCAATAAGCCAGTTTAGAATCCACATGACCAAGTCATTGTTAAACCCTTGCATCATCGTCTTTGAATCAACCTACTATAGGTGACTTTACCAAATACCATCTAGACAGGAACCACCACCTATACCCTCATTGATCACCTTTGTCACCTCCTCAAAAAACTTGATTAAGTTAGGAACACATGACACAAACTGCTTTGTACAAAGCCATGCTGCCTGTCCCTGATTAACCCATTCTCTTCCAACTGATGTAACCTTCTGTTCTATCCTTGTGGTGTTTGCACCTTTTCCCTGTGACTGCGCTGGCTTTCCCTAGGTTTTCCGGTTTCCTCCCAGATCTCATTAGTTCCTGTGAGTTACACTTAGTGAATAAGAAAGTCATGAAAGTGTGGGGATTGAGGAGCAGAGTGCGAGATATGTTACTAAGAACTACAGTGGCTTGCAAAAGTATTCATACCCCTTGAACTTTTCCACATTTTGTCACGTTACAACCACAAACGTAAATGTATTTTATTAGGATTTTATGTGATAGACCAACACAAAGTGGTGCATAATTGTGAAGTGGAAGGAAAATGATACATGGTTTCCAAATTTTATTACAAATAAAAAACTGAAAAGTGTGGCGTGCAAAAGTATTCAGCCCCGCTAAGTCAATACTTTGTAGAACCACTTTCGCTGCAATTACAGCTGCAAGTCTTTTGGGGTATGTCTCTACCAGCTTTGCACATCTAGAGACTGAAATTTTTGCCCATTCTTCTTTGCAAAATAGCTCAAGCTCAGTCGGATTTGATGGAGAGCATCTGTGAACAGCAATTGTCAAGTCTTGCCAGAGATTCTCAATTGGATTTAGGTCTGGACTTTGACTGGGCCATTCTAACACATGAATATGCTTTGATCTAAACCATTCCATTGTAGCTCTGGCTGTATGTTTAGGGTTGTTGTCCTGCTGGAAGGTGAACCTCCGCCCCAGTCTCAAGTCTTTTGCAGACTCTAACAGGTTTTATTCCAAGATTGCCCTGTATTTGGTTCCATTCATCTTCCCATCAGCTCTGACCAGCTTCCCTGTCCCTGCTGAAGAAAAGCATTCCCACAGCATGATGCTGCCACCACCATGTTTCACAGTGGGGGTGGTGTGTTCAGGGTGATGTGCAGTGTTAGTTTTCCACCACACATAGCGTTTTGCATTTATGCCAAAAACTTCAATTTTGGTCTCTTCAGACAAGAGCACCTTCCTCCAGATGTTTGCTGTGTCCCCCACATGGCTTGTGGCAAACTGCAAACGGGACTTCTTATGGCTTTGTTTCAACAATGGCTTTCTTCTTGCCACTCCTCCATAAAGACCCGATTTGTGGAGTGCACGACTAATAGTTGTCCTGTGGACAGATTCTCCCACCTGAGCTGTGGATCTCTGCAGCTCCTCCAGAGTTACCATGGGCCTCTTGGCTGCTTCTCTGATCAATGCTCTCCTTGCCTGGCCTGTCAGTTTAGGTGGACGGCCAAGTCTTGGTAGGTTTGCAGTTGTGCCATACTCATTCCATTTCCGGATGATGGATTGAACAGTGCTCCGTGAGATGTTCAAAGCTTGGGAAATTTTTTGATAACCTAACCCTGCTTTAAACTTCTCCACAACTTTATCCCTGACCTGTCTGGTGTGTTCCTTGGGCTTCATGATGCCCAAGGAACATTGTTTGTTCACTAATGTTCTCTAACAAACCTCTGAGGCCTTCACAGAACAGCTGTATTTATACTGAGATTAGACTACACACAAGTTGACTCTATTTACTAATTAGGTGACTTCTGAAGGCAATTGGTTGCACTGGATTTTATTTAGGGGTATCAGAGTAAAGGGGGCTGAATACTTTTGCATGCCACACTTTTCAGTTTTTTATTTGTAAAAATATTTGAAAACCATGTATCATTTTCCTTCCACTTCACAATTATGTGCCACTTTGTGATGGTCTATCACATAAAATCCTATTAAAATACATTTACGTTTGTGGTTGTAACGTGACAAAATGTGGAAAAGTTCAAGGGGTATGAATACTTTTGCAAGCCACTGTAAGTAGGTTAATGGGATCAGTGGGATTGCTCAATGAACTGGCACAGACTTGATGAACAGAATGGTTCCTGTGTAACAAGGAAATATGAGGAAAAGATATGAACTCTGATTAAAATTAAAATGACATGGTTCACTACTTGCTTATCATTGCTGCTGAGTTGCAAGTTGATATCCCTATCTACATTAAAAAAAACATTTACCATTAATTAATCTCCTTAACTCCCCTTGCAGGCCAACCACTTCTATGCTTAATTTATATTATTATTTTGATCTGTCTTAAATATGCTTCAATTCAAAACACCATTTTGCAATTACGATAATCTAAACACTATTTCTCGCTTGAAGGAAAAACTGCAATGTTACTGAGTAGAAGTTTCCAAGTGTCAGCGTCCTGACCATTCCACATGTTGAATTTGACCAAACAGATTAGATGCAGGAAGGATTTTTATCAATGGATAGGGAAGAGAGCAGGACCAGGGATCATAGGCTAAAGATAAATGGTAAGCAATTAACATGGAGATGTAGAAACATTTCTTCTCCAGGAGAATGGTGAATCTGTGGAATTATCTTCCAAAGAAAGCAACAGAAGCCAAATCCTTAAATGTATTCAAAGAGGAGTTAGATATTGTTCTCGGGGTTAGAGGTATCAAGAAATGTGGAGAGAGAGAGAGAGAGCTGGAGCAAGTTCCTGAATTTGGACCAACAGCCATAATTATGTTGAATGTTGGCAAAGCACAAAGGGCTGGATAGTCTATTCCAGCTTCTAGTTTCCATGTTTCTGTACAGGTTTGTACCATTTCCAAACTACATTGCTCTCTTCGGAACCAGGAAGGATTCGGAACTCAAAACACAATTCTGGGAAATTTGTCTGTTCATGTGATTTGTATTCTTGTCAAATAAATCCTTCCAGTCAACAAATCCTTCTCAGTCCATTGTTCCTGAGCATTACAATGAAACTAGTTTTCACCAGAGGCACAAAATACAAAGTGCTGGAGTAACTCAGCAATAGGCAGCACCTCTGCAGAACATGGATAGCGGTGTTTCGTGTTGGGACCTTTCTTCAGACCCAATGCAAAACATCACATATCCATGTTCTACAGAGAAAATGCCTGACCTGCTGTTACTCCAGCACTTATGTTCTTTTCTCAAACAGCTTCCATTCCTTGTACCTAATTTTTACTCATTGAATTACAGGTAAAGATTCTCAATAAGGTCATAAGGTCATGTGATAGGAACAGAATTAGGCAATTCGGCCCCATCAGGTCTACTCCACCATTCAATCATGGCTGATCTATCTCTTCCTCCTAACCCCATTCTCCTGCCTTCTCCCCATAACACATGTACTAATCAAGAATCGATCTATCTCTGCCTTAAAAATATGCATTGAAGGCCTCCACAGCCTTCTGTGGCAAGGAATTCCACAAATTCACCACCCTCTGACTAAAGAAATTCCCCCTCTTCTCCTTCTTAAAGGGTCCATTAATTCTGAGGCTATGACCTGTAGTCCTAGACTCTCCCAGTCGTGGAAACATCCTCTCCACATGCACTTTATCCAAGCCTTTCACTATTTGATAAGTTTCCAATACGATACGATAAAATGTTATTTATCCCTGGAAGGAAATTCGTCTGCCAACAGTCACAACACATAACAAGGTACACGAAAAACTGGAAATTAGAAGTGAAAAAAAAAGGACAAGCGACTGTTGTCTGGCTTCCGTGTGCACAGCGCCTTCATCGGAACAAATGAACAAACAAACAAATGCAGGCTTATCCCATGCGCAGAGGATTCTAAACCCCACACAAAGTCCTCCTTTGTTATCCCACCGTCCCTCATGGCGGTACCCAACGCTGAGTCCGCATTGTTCTTTACGGCGGTCCCCCCACGTCTGGTCCCCATTGTCTTCCCTCCCCCACTCACGCTCCAGTGCCACCGAGGCTCCTGCCGATGCCGAGGCCCCACCAGTGGCGAGGCTCCCGCTTCGGCCCGGGCAGGCCTTGCTGCCCAGCTTTTCCACAGTCCCCTGGGAGGCCTGTGGGGCGAGTCGGGCATGGTTGTTCGGTGGGTGGATCGGGTCCGCGCAGCTCCCCGGGACACTCTCATCGCGCAAATACATTCCTTATTTGTAAAAGTTATATATAGAAATATTACACACCACTTCTCATTTTTATCTTCATTTGCAGCTGAATCCACATGTTGTTTCCTCCCAGCGCATGCCAACTATTGGTCTTCTGCAAGTAGTTATAGATGAAGTAAAGTGGGGCAACACTCATTACCTCAGCTTCAGCAGAGCCCCTGGGTAGATCAATTAGTTTGTGAACGCCCTCAGGATCTAAAGCTATAGAGATTGCTGCACCAACAATGTCACCTGTTAAAATTCAAAAAGCAGTTATCGATACCTATTACAAAATACCAGAAATGAGTACTAGGTTATTAAGCACACGATAAAGCATTTAGCTCTGAACATCTTTCAGCTCTGATCGAGGCTTACACATGGAATAATTCACATTCAATTTTCTCTGAAATGGTGGGGATTTTTTATGCAATAGCTGATATAACCTGGTAGTCAGTACTTTGATTTCTCTAACTTCAAGTAACCCTTACATTCCCTTTCTCTCCATCCCTCCCCTACCCGTCGTACCAGCTTCAAAGTCGTCTTGTTGAGTCTCATTGTCTGTACTTTCTCACCTGGCACACCGCTGACAATGGCCTGTATCATCGTTACTTTTTTACATACTCTTTCATTAATTTGTTCTATATCTCTCTACATCACCGTCTATATCTCTCGTTTCCCTTCCCCTGACTCTTAGTCTGAAGAAGGGTCTCGACCTTAAACATCATCTATTCCTTTTCTCCAGAGATGCTGTCCGACCCGTTGAGTTACTCCAGCCATTTGTGTCCATTGCCGATACACAAGATTGATAGACGTTCTGTCACATCGCCAGAAATCAAAATAACAATGTTTAACTTTTTAGAGGCACCATTATGCCATGTCAAAACCATCATAAAAAAGCACTTACTACCCAAACATTTGTCCATACCTGATTCATCTTTGCTGTCTTATGTGTGTTGTGAGTGCGTTAGGCTATACCTCCAAATCATCTCCGATATTAATGGCTATCGACGTTGGACTTTGAGAATGTTGTAAAAACTGATATTAGGATACCTAAAACTGACCAAGGATCTGATGCCAACATGATCTGCTGAGTAATGTAGGCCACCAAATAAATGTATTAGGCATCTTTAGATGCTCTGTGTGAAACTTTGCAGAGCAAAATCATTTGTGAAGCCCGTTACCTCTCCCCCTCTAGCTGAGAATGAAGAGGCAAGCTACAGCAAAGATCTGGTGCCTATCCTGACATCAATGCAGCATATTTTCAAGCAGCAAGTTATTCATGCAATCACTGACCCACTGACCTACAAAAAATACACACATTACCTTGTGTGGATCTATTGAGTTCAACGCCAACCCCAAGCTCATTATCAACTCACAGGGCATTCTTTGTGAAAATATCCTAAACCCCTTTTACTTCGAAGTCACGTGTGTGACTACATGAAGAAGCCTGCCCGCCCGCATGTGCATCAACACGTCTAACGCATGGTGCACGACTGGCTGGAAGGAGCGTCACTCCTCTAGCGGTAAGTTTAAAACCCTGCAGGTAAGTTTCAAACTTATTCTGAGGTAGTTTTTTTGTGAAACATTCTCATCACAGAGTTCTATTTGCTGAACGAATAATGGAAAAATCCAGGGGGAAACCCAGACGGGCCGCGGGGAAATCAGCTACGGAGGACCCCGGGAGTGCAGGTAGCCGGCGGCCATCGAGTTCGCCGTCCGAGTCGCTGACAGTGTGGTCAGCGACTTCAGACTTGATGCTTGCCCAAAGCACTTCGGCAACCCAACATGTCACGCAAATTCAATGACAACACAGAATGGATGTTGGATCATAAAGTATTTAACAAAATTGTTGCTTGGTATGGAACACCGGATATCGATTTGTTTGCATCTAGGCTCAATCACCAGTTACCAAAGTATGTTGCATGGGAGCCAGACCCAGGGGCAGTGGCAATAGATGCATTCTCGCTACACTGGGGAGGAATGTTCTTTTATGTATTCCCTCCATTTTGCCTCATCTTGCTTGCAAAAAATCCAGCAAGATTCTGCTTCAGGCATTTTGGTAGTGCCTGACTGGCCTACGCAGCCATGGCTCCCGCTGATATTGGGAATGATAATAGAGCCTTATATGGTTATTTCGAAACACAAAAATTTGCTGGTTCATCCCGTGACTCGGGAAGGCCACCCTCTGCATGATAGAATCAATTTATTGATTTGCAGACTTTGAGAAGACCTTTCCTGGGGCTCGGATTGTCAGACCGAACAGTGGACGTGATCACTGCAGCTTGGAGAGATAGTACCAAGAAGCAGTATATCTCTTACTTCAAGAGATGGGAAGTGTTTTGTTTTACTTCCAACATAACGTATGATACGGCACGGATAACTGATGTCTTGGAGTTTCTCTCAAAACTGTTCTTTGACGAAAGATTAAGTTATAGTGCCATTAATGGCCCTGTCTCACTGTGCGAGTTGACCCACGAGGTACCCCGAGTGACAGACTCGTGGCTGTGCACGAGACTGCAAGTTTATGATCAAGTGTGTAATACGAGTTCCCACGAGTATGTCATTGCTGCGATGTTCCTAGTTCCTCTCCAGAGTTAGCAAGTTCCTCTCCCGTGACTCTTGAGCCAACCGTGAATGAAGGTATGTTTTAATAAAGCAACAATGTTAAAATACATCTCCATCCTGTGGTTTTGAGTTATTTCAGCGCGGCGGCATCTAATGATATGACCTACAATGGGAAAATGCGCATCCTCCAGTAACCAAGCATTTCTTGTTGTTTTATGTTTTTAAATACTTTTTTGCAATGGATCTCTATTTTAAATAATTTTAAAAAAGGAAGCAGCCCGGGTGACTGACATTGAGCGGCCGCCGGGACCCGACAGCAGACACACACACACACACACACACACACACACACACACACACACAGAGATACACACAGACAGCAGCTGGCCACCACTTCAGAGGAATGAAGCAGCTCGGGTGACTTTGAGCGGCCACCGGGACCCGACAGCAGACACACACACAGATACACACAGATAGACAGAGAGGGAGAGAGAGAGACACACACACACACACACATAGAGAGAGAGAGATACACACAGACAGCAGCTGGCCACCACTTCAGAGGAATGAAGCAGCTCGGGTGACTGAGCGGCCGCCGGGACCCGACAGTACACACACACACACACACACACACACACACACACACACACAGATACACACAGATAGACAGAGAGGGAGAGAGAGAGAGACACACACACACATACACACACACACACATAGAGAGAGAGAGATACACACAAACAGCAGCTGGCCACCACTTCAGAGGAATGAAGCAGCTCGGGTGACTGAGCGGCCACCGGGACCCGACAGTACACACACACACACACACACACACACACACACACACACACAGATACACACAGATAGACAGAGAGGGAGAGAGAGAGACACACACACACACACACACACACACACACACACACACACACACACACACAGATACACACAGATAGACAGAGAGGGAGAGAGAGAGACACACACACACACACACACACACACACACACACACAGATACACACAGATAGACAGAGAGGGAGAGAGAGAGAGACACACACACACACACACACACACACACACACACACACACACAGAGAGATACACACAGACAGCAGCTGGCCACCACTTCAGAGGAATGAAGCAGCTCAGGTGACTTTGAGCGGCCACCGGGACCCGACAGCAGACACACACACAGATACACACAGATAGACAGAGAGGGAGAGAGAGAGACACACACACACACATAGAGAGAGAGATACACACAGACAGCAGCTGGCCACCATTTCAGAGGAATGAAGCAGCTCGGGTGACTTTGAGCGGCCACCGGGACCCGACATCAGACACACACACAGATACAAACAGATAGACAGAGAGGAGAGAGAGACACACACACACAACTCAGCGGACCAGGCAGCATCTCTGGAGAGAAGGAATAGAGTCGAGACCCTTCTTCAGACTTACCCGAAATGCCACCCATTCCTTCGCTCCAGAGATGCAGCCTGTCCCTCGGAGTTACTCCAGCATTGTGTGTGTCTATCTCCGGTGTGAACCAGCATCTGCAGTTTCCTTCCCAATCCCACACTCTCGGCCCCGGGCGGGGTGGATGGAGCATCACACGTGGACACATCCCACCCACCACCCCAGACTTGCCCCTTCGGCAGGTCTTTAAGCCGTTCATTGAGACAGAGTGAAGCCACGGGGCAGGCGCCTCAGTAATAAAGGACAAGTGGCAGAAAGGCCGAAGATAGACACAAAATGCTGGAGTAACTCGGCGGGACAGGCTGCATCTCTGGAGCGAAGGAATGGGTGGCATTTCGGAAGTCTGAAGAAGGGTCTCGACTCTATTCCTTCTCTCCAGAGATGCTGCCTGGTCCGCTGAGTTACTCCAGCATTTTGTGTCTATCTTTGGTTCAGTCTTTACTCGAGCAAAAGAACAGATTATTAAAGTTCCCACGGTAGACTCACGAGACACTAAGATAAACGCACGGGGCCACTACGTTATTACAACGAGTTTAAATGTTTCCATTTTTAACTTGAACAGTTAATTTGACTCGTGGAAAAAATCAAACATGTTTGATTTTTTTCACGAGTTAACAAGTTTCCCGAGTACCTGCCGTTAGCGCCACGAGTCGATAAGTTGCTCGTGCGAGTTCCGACGTTCCCGCTACGTGATCACCACGAGTGAAAACTCGGGGTCACTCGTGGGCCAACTCGCACAGTGAGACAGGGGTTTAACTGTGCCAAATGTGCCTTGTCATCATACTTGTTGCTGGGATCGGGACACCACTCTGTCGGGTCTCACCTGCTGATATCCATATGAAGGGTATCTTTAACACAAATCCTCCCAGGCCCAGGTACACGGAGGTATGGGATGTTAACATTGTATTAACACTGCTTTGCCGGTGGGCTCCAGCTACATCCTTGTCTTTGGTCAGGCTCACATACAAAGTAGCTACGCTCATGGCGCTAGTTTCAGCGCAACGCGTCCAGTTGTTGCATAAGCTGCAGCTGGACAGAATGGTTATATTTACCAACAAAATAACGTTTTATGTACATGAGCTAATTAAACAAAGCAGACCAGGGGTGATAGGGCTAAAGCTGGAATTTTTGGCGTATCCCATGGACCATAGATTGTGTGTGGTCACACATATTCAACAATATGTTAAGGTTACAAAGAACCTGAGAGGCACTGAACTGCAATGTTTATTAGTCATAAAAAAACACACAGGAGGGTATCAGTGCAGGCCATCTCCAGGTGGTTAAGACATGTATTGGCGTGCAGGAGTGGACACTGATGTTTTTGGGTGTCACTCCACCAGGGCTGCAGCAGTTTCAGCAGCGAGGTTGATGTAGGTTCCGCTGGACCACATCCTAGCGACTGCAGGATGGACGAAGGTGCGGACTTTCCAAACATTTTATAATAAACCAATTGCCAGGCCGGGTTCGTTTGCCAACTCAATTTAAAGTTCTGTTCAATAATTTGCTTTCCCGGATGTAAGGGATCATTATTATTATTATCATTTGTTTATTAAAAGGCATGTTTTAAAGCTATGTCATGTCTGGATGCATTATCTTTTCAATCATTTCTGTTCAACTAATGCAGTGTGTTGCATGGACTCGTGTTCGCGGCATGAAATCACAGAGCTTTAAAGTCTTCATGTAGTCACTAACGTGACTTTGAAGTAAAATAGGAAGATTAAACGAGAACTTAGTTTGAAGTTTGATCTTTATTTCATGAGAAGTTGCGATGAGGGATTACGTGCCCTCCACTCCCAACCCTCTTCTGATAAAGATCATGTGGTAGTTCTAGTTCTCGAATCCTCCTATAATCAGTTCAGCAACTGTTTTCTGTGATTTCACACCGCTGCTTTGAAGGTTGACGTGCATGCGGGCTGGCGGACTTCTTCACGTAATCCCTCATCGCAACTTCTCATAAAATAAAGATCAAACTTCAAACTGGTAAGTTCTTGTTTAATCTTCCGAGTAAACCACACACCTGCTTGCAGCCATTTGTCACAGTTTCATTTAGTTTAGTTGACTCAGTCTGAAGAAGGGTCACGACCCGAAACGACACCCGTTCCTTCTATTCAGAGATGCTGCAAGTCCCGCTGAGTTACTCCAGCATCTTGAGTCTATCTTTAGTTTAGTTCCACATGGAAATAGGCCTTTCGGCCCACACCAGCCAGCGATCCCCGCACATTAATACTATCCTGCACACGCTAGGAACAATTTACACTTATACCAAGCCACTTAACCTACAAACCTGTACGTCTTTAGAGACATAAGGTCATAAGGGATAGGAATAGAATTAGGCCATTTGGCCCATCAAGTCTACTCCGCCATTCAGTCATGGCTGATCTATCTCTCCCTCTTACCCCATTCTCCTGCCTTCTTCCCATGACCTCTGACACCTGTATTAATCAAGAATCTCTGCCTTAGAAACAGGGCCAGATTTACGTATAAGCTTGACAAGCTTAGGGCCTCGAGATCAAGGGGGGCTTCGCAGGGCTCGAAATCTAGGCGGCCTCCGGCCAAGGCAGGACACCTGCAATTCAATTCTGGGCGGGTCCCCCTCTCTATCTCTCTCTCTCTCTCTCTGTCTGTCAATCTCCGTCTCTGCCCGCCATCCGTATCCGTGTCCGGGCCGCTTGCTCCTCATCCGCCGGCATAGCAGGCCACCTTGCACATGCGCACTGCTATGGCCAGCACATCCCCCCCCCCCCCCCCCCCCGCACATGTGCACAACCATGGCCAGCACATAATCGCTGCCCTGCACATGCGCATTGCCACAGCAACTGGTCGGCGCTGGGCACTTTCTCCCTCGCTTTGAATTGTGGGAGATCTGGCCGCCATTGCTGTCCAGTCGCCACCTCGCCACGACCGTTGAAAACCAACGCAGAATCACTCCCTGACCCTGGATCTGGAGTAACTCCCTGGAGTAACTCTTGCTTCTGGTTTCCTGGTCCACCATAAATATTCTAAATGGAATTTAAACTGGAGGTGGTGGAGGGCTGAACAATAACAGCCTATTGCATTTTATCTGTTTATTTATTGTGTATATATATATATATATATATATATATGGTCTATGGTATATAAACACACTGAACTTTTATCTCCTGTTCTGTGTTATGTTTACATATTCTGTTGTGTTGCAGCAAGCAAGAATTTCATTGTCCTATCTGGGACACATGACAATAAAACTCTCTTGACTCTTGACTTGGACTTAAGCAAAAAAGGGTTATTGGGGAAAAAAGAGGTACCTTAAATTTAGTTGCGTCTGGTTGGGTAACTATGGTAGGGTAAAGACTATTCCATGCTTTAATTGTGCGTGGGAACTCCATGGAGCAGTCAGCAACTCTGGATAGAAGCAATTGGGTGATGTTTCGGGTAGAGTCCCTTCTTTAGACTCCCTCTGGTTTTAGTGTTTTTAGTTTAATTTAAAGATTCAGCGTGGAAACGGGCCCTTCGGCCCATCGATTCCACGCCGACCACCAATCACCCGTACACTAGTGCTATCCCACACATTAGCGGAGTAAGTCAAGAGTCATGAGTGGTTTATTCTCTCACGTCCTAGTTAGAACAATGAAATCCTTACTTGCAGCTGCACAACAGAATATGTAAACATAGTACTCTGTAAACAATGTTATAAATGAGAAAACAAAACGGTGTATATTTATATATTAATATATAACTATATAAATATATATATATATATATATATATATATATATATATATATATGTGTGTGTGTGTGTATATAATATATATACCCACCCACACACAATTTTCCTCCTGTGATTAATAATGTTCTATTGTATAGTATTGTGTGTGTAGGAAGGAACTGCAGATGCTGGTTTAAACTGAAGATAGACACAAAAAGCTGGAGTAACTCAACAGGTCAGACAGAATCTCTGGACAAAATGAAAATATTACATTTTGGGTTGGGTCTGAAATAGGTTCCTGCACACCTTTGGAATGTGGAAGGAAACAAGAGCACCCGGAGAAAACCCATGCGATCAAAGGGAAAAGGAGCAAACTCTATACAGACAGCACCCATATTCAGGATCAATCCCGGGTCTCTGGCATTTTTAGGCAACAACTTTATGGCCAATGTACTGCCCCATAGTCTTGCACTTAATTAAAATGTACAGTAGCTGTAAAGAGGGACATAGCGTCACTTGGAGATTTAAAACTGAAAATGAATATTTTCATTTTTTTAGTAAGCAAAGTTATCAACGTATAATTTTTTGTGTGTTGTAAAACAAAATATAGTGGCACAGCTGGTAGACTTGCTGCCTCACGCGCCAGAGATCTGTGTTCGATCCATATAACAACCATATAACCATATAACAATTACAGCACGGAAACAGGCCCTCTCGGCCCTTCCAGTCCGTGCCGACCATTTGTTTTCCCCTAGTCCCATCTACCTGCACTCAGACCATACCCCTCCATTCCCTTCACGTCCATATACCTATCCACTTTACTCTTAAATGTTAAAATCGATCCTGCCTCCACCACTTCTGCTGGAAGCTGATTCCACACAGCCACCACCCTCTGAGTAAAGAAGTTCCCCCTCACGTTACCCCGAAACCTCTGTCCCTTAATTCTCATGTCATGCCCTCTTGTTTGAAACTTTCCTACCCTCAATGGGAAAAACGTATCCACGTCAACTCTGTCTATCCCTTTCATCATTTTAAAGACCTCAATCAAGTCCCCCCTTAACCTTCTGCGCTCCAAAGAATAAAGACCTAACTTGTTCAACCTTTCTCTGTAACATAGTTGCTGGAACCCTGGCAACATTCTAGTAAATCTCCTCTGTACTCTCTCTATTTTGTTGACATCCTTCCTATAACTAGGCGACCAAAATTGTACACCATACTCCAGAATTGGTCTTACCAATGCCTTGTACAATTTTAACATTACTTCCCTACTCCTATATTCAATGCTCTGATTTATAAAAGGCCAGCACACCAAAGGCTTTCTTTACCACCCTATCTACATGCGATTCCACCTTCAGGGAACTATGCACAGTTATTCCTAGATCCCTCTGTTCCACAGCATTCCTCAATTCCCTACCATTTACCAAGTACGTCCTATTTTGATTTGTCCTGCCAAGATGTAGCACTTCACACTTATCAGCATTAAACCTCCATCTGCCATCTTTCAGCCCACTTTTCCAAATGGCCCAAATCTCTCTGTCGACTTTGAAAATCTACTTCATTATCCACAACACCACCTATCTTAGTATCATCTGCATACTTACTTATCCAATTTTCCACCCCATCATCCAGATCATTGATGTACATGACAAACAACAGTGGACCCAACACAGATCCTGAGGCACCCCACTGGTCACCGGCTTCCAACCTGACAAACAGCCATCCACCATTACTCTCTGACATCTCCCATTCAGCCACTGTTGAATCCATCTTGCTACTCCGCCATTAACACCCAAAGATTGAACCTTCTTAACCAACCTTCCATGGGGAACCTTGTCAAAGGCCTTACTGAAATCCATATAGACAACATCCACTGCTTTACCCTCATCAATTTCCTAGTTACCGCTTCAAAAAATTCAAGAAGGTTTGTCAAACATGACCTTCCAGGCTCAAATCCATGTTGACTGTTCCTGATCAGACCCTGTTTATCCAGATGCTTTATATATTATCTCTAAGTATCCTTTCCATTAATTTGCCCACCACTGACGTCAAACTAATAGGTCTATAATTGCTAGGTTTATTCTTTGAACCCTTTTTAAAACAATGGAACAACATGCGCAGTACGCCAATCCTCCGGCACTATTCCCGTTTCTAATGACATTTGAAATATTTCTGTCATAGCTCCTGCTATTTCTACACTAACTTCCCTCAATGTCCTAGGGAATATCCTGTCAGGACCTGGAGACTTATCCACTTTTATATTTTTTCAAAAGTGTCAGTACTTCCTCCTCTTTGAATCTCATAGTTTCCATAGCTACTCTACTCTTTCCCCTTAACTCACCGAGTTCAATATCCTTCTCCTTGGTGAATACCGAAGAAAATAAATTGTTCAATATCTCCCCATCTCTTTTGGCTCTGCAGATAGCTGTCCATTCTGGTTCTCTAATGGTCCAATTTTATCCCTCGTTATCCTTTTGCTATTAATATAGCTGTAGAAACCCTTTGGGTTTACTTTCACCTTTCTTGCCAAAGCAACCTCATATCTTCTTTTAACCTTCCTAATTTCTTTCTTAAGATTCTTTTTACATTCTTTATACTCCTCTAGCACCTCATTTACTCCATGCCTCCTATAATTATTGTAGATATCTCTCTTTTTTTCGAAACAAGTGTCCAATTTTCCCTTGAAAACCATGGCTCTTTCCAATTTTTACTATTTCCTTTCAACCTAACAGGGACATAAAGATTCTGTACTCTTACAATTTCCTCTTTAAATGTCCTCCATTTCTCTTCTACATCCTTCCCATGAAACAAAGTGTCCCAATTCACTCCTTTAAAATCCTTACGCATTCCCTCAAGGTTAGCCTTTCTCCAATCAAAAATCTCCACCCTAGGTCCAGTTCTGACTCTCTCCATAATTATATTGAAACTAATGGTATTGTGATCACTGGTCCCGAAGTGCTCACCAACGCATACCTCCGTCACCTGACCTGCCTCATTTCCTAACAGGAGGTCCAGCACTGCCCCTTCTCTGGTCGATACCTCTATGTACTGCTGCAAAAAACTATCCTGCACACATTTTTACAAACTCCAAACCATCCAGCCCATTTACCAGAATGTGTTTCCCAGTCTATTTTTGGAAAATTGAAATCTCCCACAATCACTACCTTGTGCTTACTACTAATATCTGCTATCTCCTTACATATTTGCTCTTCCAATTCACGCTCCCCATTTGGCGGTCTATAATACACCCCTAAAAGTGTTGCTACACCGTTCCCCACTTCTCAGTTCCACCCAAATAGCCTCCCTAGACGAGCCCTCTAATCTATCCTGCCAAAGCACTGCTGTAATATCTTCTCTGACAAGCAATGCAACACCTCCCCCTCTGGTCCCCTCCAATTCTATCACACCTGAAGCAACGAAATCCTGGAATATTTAGTTTTCCAATCACAGCCCTCCTGCAACCATGTTTCACTGATTGCCACAACATCATATTTCCAGGTGTCAATCCAGGCTCTAAGTTCGTCCACCTTACTTACAATGCTCCTAGCATTAAAATATACACAGTTTAGAAACCCACCATCCCTTATTCTCGGTCTATTATCTTTTTCATCTTTCTCGCCTACATTTTGGATCCGAGTGCTTCCATTCTCTGCCTCTTGCCCCACACCCTGACCCCTAGCCCCCTCTACCCGAGTCTCTCCCCCCAGCCTTTCTAGTTTAAAGTCTCCCCAGTAGCCTTTGCCTGTCCTCGGGCACTGTATTTGTTGAATTTGCACATTCTCCCTGCAAGCGTGTGGTCCTCCCACATCCCAAAGACGCATTGGCTTTGTAGGTTAACTTGTCTCTGTAAAATTGCCCCTAATGTGTAGGGAGTGGGTGAGGAAAGTGGGATAACAAAACTTGTGTGAATGGATAGACAAAAATGCTGGAGAAACTCAACGGGTAAGGCAGCATCTATGGAGCGAAGGAATAGGCGACGTTTCTGGTTGAGATCCTCCTTCAGATTGATGTCGGGGGGGGGACACGAAAAAGAAAGGAAGTGGAGGAGACAGTAGGCTGTGGGAGAGCTGGGAATGGGAGGGGAAGGAGGGAGAAAGCAAGGACTACCTGAAATTGGGGAAGCCAATGTTCATACCGCTGGGATGTAAACTACCCAAGCAAATATGATGTTCCTCCAATATGCGGTGGGCCTCACTCTGGCCATGGAGGAGGCCCAGGACAAAAATGTCGGATTCGGAATGGGAAGGGGAGTTGAAGTGTTGAGCCACCGGGAGATCAGGTTGGTTATTGCGAACTGAGTGGAAGTGTTGTGCGAAGCGATCGCCAAGCCTGCGCTTGGTCTCACCGAGGTTGATCATACGCTGAATAATCCAACCACATTTTTATTTGGAAGTGGAAAGAAATAATAGAAAGTGCATTAATTGCAATATGTAAAGAGAGTTGAAATACTGTATTATAATTTTGCTGCATGTCATTGTGGTATATATCATGTCTTGATTGGTGAATATGTTTAGTTTGTGACATTATTTGAAGCAGAAATAATATATGTGAATGCTTCATTGAGCATAATTCAGACTGGTAACTACGCACTTCATCCGGGCACATTATCGCTCGCGTCATGCAAGCCGTCTTAAATTACCACCTAAACTATCATTTGGCAACATAAAAAGCTGCCAAGGTTGCCCAGCTGACAACAGAGAAAAAAAAATTAAGTGAGAGCCCTGCAAGGTGTATAGTATTTTTGACACTGTCATAGGCCTTTCTTACATATGCTGTCACAATGCATTGTAGTCTCTAAACAACCCTTCAGTAATTTTCCTTGCCCTCCATTTCATAATAATAGTGTTTTAAGCAAATAACTCAACACTAACACTAGCAATAAATAAATAAATAAAAAGTGCAGCTTTCCAGCCCCTTATCTCATTGGCCACGCTCGGCTGCAAATCGGTGTCAATCTGGTGGACCATCTTCCTCTAGTCAGGGGGGTGGGGGATTGGGAGGGGCCTCACAATTGGAACAACTTAGGGCCTCTCTTCATCTAAATCCAGCCTGCTTAGAAATGTGTGGAAGGAAACCGAAGATTTCATAGAAAGCCCACGCGGGCATGGGGGGAACGTACAAACTCTGTACAGGCAGTACCCATAGTTGGCATCGAACCCGGGTCTCTGGCGTTGCAAGTGCTGTAAGGCAGCAACTCTACCGCTGGGCCGCCCACTGCTCCACCGTGCTGCCCACAGTTATTAACATTCTTTGAATGTTACTAAATCTTTCTGATGTTCAGCGACATTCAAAAACATTCACAAATTGTTAGGAAATACACAACCAATTTTTAAAAAATATATAAAGTAGAACTCTTTAAATATATTGAAAAACCATTAAATATAAAACTACTAAACAAAATATAAAAACAATATTAACTAAAATCTATCTTAGTCTCTCACAAGAATGAGCAGAAATATTGTTTTGTGCCAAGTCTAACTTGAATGGATTCCACACAGGGACTGGGGGAGCTCAGTCAGGAACACAATGGGAACCAGCGGACAGGTACTTTTTGGCACTTGCACAGGCATACTTGGGAACTCATGAACTTCTGAACTTGCCAGTGCTTAGGTGTGAAATAACATGTTTATTGCTAACATTATTAATAACATGCTAAAAGCCACAAACCTGCATGATCCAGGTGACTGAATATGGACCGAGTGATCAAACTAAAGATCTGTAAAATTAATTAAATTGTAAAAGGCTATTACATGCTATTTGGTAATAATTCACTATTCCATGACCGGTGAAAGAGCAATGATAATACCTCGTAACGTTAACACATTTTTTGGTGTTGTATTTGGGAGAATATTAAACGGCGTCCTCACTGGAATTTCAACGCTTCTCACTAAACTGCCTAAAGGAATATGAAAAGTTAAACATTAGTCAAAACAGTTCTCAAAACAAGTTCTCTTATTAAATGTTAGATTGGAAAGAATAAAAAACAGACCCAAGAAACTGGCTGGATCCAATACGCGGGCAAAGTTTTTCTCTTTCTTGATTCCTTCGGGCTGTAGAATAAAGTAGAAACTAACAATGACAAACACAATCATATAAAATTATGTTTGCTTACAGAAGCAAAATATATTCATAAGATATTAATACGTAATAGCTGGCATTTACTTAGGAACCAAGGATAATGAAAGATGATGGGGCAGTGCTTCACTGAGAGGTTCAAAGTAATCAACCATCAGTTAAATTCAAAGTATTTACATAATTTTAATTATAAGATACAATTTAAACAGCGATTTGTATCTTAAAGATTTTTATTTCATCTTGGATTCACTTTATGTTCTGGAGGAGTGATGGCAGATGCTAAAAGCCACAAACCTGTGATATATAATAAATACAGGGACTCATAAAGTTTTAACAACATTAATCAACGATGAATAATTGAAACTAACTTGGTTAACATATATTTAAAATAAAGCTGTAAATATTAATAGAATATTGACTGGCCTTGAGGGGGATACGACATATATTGCCTGAAGTAGATTCATATTGCCCGAGTCGAAGACGAGGGCAATATGGATCTAGTGAGGGCAATATATGTCGTATCTCCCGAAAGAGGACAGTCAATATTGTTATTATTACCCATTATCAGACATCTAGAGGAAAATTTTAACATCTCAGCTCGGCGGACTTCCACGAAAAATTTAACCAAAATGGACGCGGCAGTCTTCCTGTCTGCCGTTTGAATATTCTAAATTTCCCACGCAGCGTCACGTTGCCGTCACGTTGCCAAGTTCCCGGATGTGAGACCAGGGGAATATAAGACTATATTCCCCGCTGTTTTAACAGGTAAAGTCCATAGGCGTTCGCAAGAAAGGGGAATATAAGAAAATATTCCCCTGTTACCCCTGCTGGCAGTAAAAACGAAGGGAATACAATTTCGTAAAAGCATACCTCAGATGGGTGATATGGGTAATAATCAGTGATATTACACAGACATTTTGAGATATAAAGTAAGAATAGAAGCCAGTTAATTTTTATTGAATTAACATGAATTCCTTTGTTGATATTTATAATCAAACTATTTACATCTAACGTCAAGTGTGAAGCTGATGCACTCTGTATCAGTTTGCAACTAATGACTAAATAATTTTATTAAAATAATTTACCAGTTCATCAGCAGCTTCGATGTAACATATACATGATCTTGGACACTAAAATATTTTACAACAACCCATGACACCTCAAATGGTCAAATGATTAAATGAACTGTGTGTAGGAAAGAACTGCAGATGCTGGTTTAAATCGAAGGTAGACACAAAAATCTGGAGTAACTCAGCGGGACAGGCGGCATCTCTGGAGAGACCCCTCTTCAGAGATGCTGCCTGCCCCGTTGAGTTACTCCAGCATCTTGTGTCTAAGAAATGAACTGTGTGATTCTATGATGCTCATACATAGAAACATAGAAGCAGAGAAAATAGGTGCAGGCGTAGGTCATTCGGCCTTTCGAGCCTGCACCGCCATTCAATATGATCATGGCTGATCATCCAACTCAGTATCCTGTACCTGCCTTCTCTCCATACCCCCTGATCCCTTTAGCCCCAAGGGCCACATCTAACTCCCTCTTAAATATAGCCAACGAACTGGCCTCAACTACCTTCTGTGGCAGACAGTTTTGCACCTATTGCCAGACAATCCTGGCACAGGTTTTATCAAGTGAACTACATTTATGTTCTTTGCAATCCAAACAAGCTTTGGACTTCACAGAATTCCACACATACAAATTTACAGCATGGTTAATGATTGAAATCGTTATCTATTGGAACACCAACTAATTGGAAGTCCCATTGCTTTCCCAGCAGAAATCAACTATAATAACAGATTGGCCTGGAACATTCCTATTGGCCAGTGGCTGTTAAAATGCTCAATGAACCATTAACTGTGTCATTTTAGGTTTACATATACAAATATGATTATTCTCTAATTTTAATTAATAATATGTGCTATAAAACAGGATCCATATTTTGGTTTGATTTTATTCTGCTCCATAGTTTTAATGAATACAGTTTGTTGTTTATTTCATGCATGAATAATAAAAAGAAAAGTAATAACATACCACCACACGCAATTTGCGGACTGTAATTTCACTCAGGACAGATTCAGCGTTCAGTGTGAAATTGATGTTGTGGACACCTAGTTTCAGAGGAAGTATAGTGAATGTGAATGGGAGTGCAGAGAAACCATGCATGGTTTTCCTGTGGCAAGTAGTCGTCTGCCTTCCTTCAGCACTTGTACGAGAGCCTTTAAATAAACATGTTCCCTCTTCTGTACTCATTTGCACACAAACCTTGAAATAAAACAATGCTCAATTAATTATTGGGATATTGGAATATTTTATTTTACAATTGAATGAATATAGCTCTGCCATTATTATTCTCACGTACAAGTCAAAAGTTAACGCTTCAACTGCCATTACATGTACATTGTTAGTAATACAGGTGTAACATAAAAACATTCTCAAAAAGCGGGTCAGACAGCATCTCTGGATAAAAGGATGTTTCGGGACCCTTCTTTAGAATTTTCCACAGCCTCCAACCTTATTGTTTCCCAGCCTGGCACGGTCCAGTTTTACTTATACTTAAAATCCGTAAACACAACTGCCCTGGCAGACCCATTGTTTCTGCCTGCTCCTGTCCCACTGAAATCATTTCCGCATACCTAGACTCCATGACTCCATCCTATCGCCGCCCCCCCCCCCCCCCCCGGTTCAATCTCTCCCAAGTTATGTCTGTGATACCTCACACACGCTTCATCTCTTTAATGAATTCCGCTTTCCGAGCCCCTACTCCCTCATTTTTACTATAAAACAGTCTGAAGAAGGGCCTCGACCCAAAATGTCTCGACCCTATTCCTTTTCTCCAGAGATGTTGTCTGACCCGCTGAGTTACTGTCTTCGGTTTAATCCAGCAGCTGCAGTTCATTCATACATTAAACCATTCTCATCAGGTGCAAGAGTAGTCTAGTTGACCCCTTGAACCTGCTGCACCATTAAATATCATCATGATATATTGTAACTTTTGATATATTGTAACTTTGACTTCACATTGTAGCCCATAATTAACAACCTTTCATCCACTTGCTTATCAAGAATCTATCTACCTTTCCCATAAAATTAAACACAAAAACATTGTTTCCACTGCCCTTTGTGGAAAGGTTCGAAAGATTCATCATTCTCTGAAATAAAAATTTTCACCTCACAATATTTTCTAACAGTAATCTCCAACTTAGATTCTCCAATAATTGGAAACAACCTCTTCATATCCACCCTGTCAAGTCTACTCAGCATTTCAAATGTTCCAATCACATTTCTCTATTTTGCCTAGCATGTCTGACTAAGAAAACTGAGCCAATCCAGGTTTTAGTCATAGTCATGCAGCATGGAAATAGGACCTTTGGCCTAAATTCCCCGTGCCAACCAACATACCACACCTACACTGGTCCCACATGCTAATGTCCCTCTAAATCTATCCATGTACCAGTTCAAATGTTTCTTAAATGTTGTTAGCCCTCAGGTTCATATTGAATCTTTCCCCCCTCACCTTAAACCTATATCCTCTGGGTCGTGATTCCTCTACTCTAGGTAAAAGGCTCTGTGCATCTACCATATCTCTTCCTATCATGACCCTATATTCCTCTATAAGTTCACACCTCATCCTCCTGCACTCCAATGAATGAAGCCATAGCCTGCACAATCTCTCCCCACAGCTCAGGGCCTTGAGTCCTGGCAACATCCTCATATATCTTCTCTGCATCCTTTACAGCTTAATAACATCTTTCCTGTAACAGGGTGACCAAAACTGAACACAATACTTTCTAAATGTGGCCTCACCAGTGACTGGTACAACCATAATATGACCTTTCAAATTCTATACTCAAAACTCTGACTGATGAAGGCCAATGAGCCGAAAGCCTTCTTGACCATCTACCTGTGACACCACTTTCAATTAACTATCTATCTGCACTCCTAGATCCCTCTCTCCAGAGCCCTGTCATTCACTCTGTAGGTCCTACCCTGGTTTGACTTCCCAAAATGTAACACCTTGCACTTACCTGTCTTAAACTCCATGAACCATTCCTCAGCCCTCCTGCCCAAACGATCAAGATCCTGCTACAATTTTTAACAACCATCTTCGCTATCTATATTACTACCCACTTTAGTGTCATCAGCAAACTTACTGATCATGTCTTGTATGTTCTCATCCAAACCACTGATATAGATGACAAACAGTAACGGGCACAGCACTGAACCCTGAGGCACACCACTAGTCACAGGAAAACAACCTTCCACCATCACCCTTTGCTTTCTTCCATGAAGCTAATTTTCTATCCAACTATCTCCCCTTGGATCCCATGTGATCTAACGGTTCAGAGCAGCTTACCATGCGGAATCTTGTCAAATACCGTGCTGAAATCCATGTTTTCAACATATACAGCTCTGCCCTCACCAACCTTTTTGGTCACATCTTCAAAAAACTTAAATCAGATTTGTGAGATGATCTCCCACGTACAAATCCATGCTAATTATCCCTAATCATCCCCAGTCCATCGAAATGTATTTATATCTTGTCCTTCAGAATACTCTCTAGTAACTTTCTGACCACAGATGTTAGACTCATTGGCTTGTAGTTCCCATATTTCTCCCTGCAGCCCTTGTTAAATAGAAGCACAACATTTGCTCCCTTCCAGACTTGTGTCACCTCACCCGTACTTGATGCTGGCTCATAAATCTCAGCCAGCGTACCTGCAATTTCCTCTCCAGCTTACCAGAGTGTCCTCTGATATATATGATCAGGCCTGGAGGTGTGTCTACATTCATACATGTTAGGATGTTCAGCACCTCCTCGACTAATACCGATTGCCCTGAAAACACTTCCATTGACTGCCCCAAGTTCCCGGGTCCTCATTTATTTTTCCACAGTAAAAAGAGAAATACTCATTAAGGACCTTGTTCATCTCCTGTGGCTCCACACAGAGTTGACCACTTTGATTCGTGAGGGGCTCCAGTCTCTCTCTGGTTATCCCTTTTTCCTTAATGTACCTGGGATAAACTCCCTTGGAATAATCATTAATATCATCTGCCAGAGGTATCTCCTGTCCCCTTTGTGCCCTCGTGATTTCCTTTTTTAGCTTGCTCCTCACTTCTCAAAACATCTCCAGGGATACACTTGATCCCAGCTGCCTATACCTGCCTCATACCTCCTTCTTATTCTTGACCAGAGCCTCAATTTCTCTCGTCATCCAAGCATCCTTACGCCTACCTGCTTTGGCCTTCACTCTAACGGGGAAGTACAGGTCCTGGACTCTTGTCAGCACAATGTTAAAACATCGCACTTTACGGACATTCCTTTTCCTTCACACATCCAGTTCAAAACAATCTGAGTGAGTTCCTGTCTAATACCCTCCCTGGCCCGCCTTGTCTCTATCCATAACTATCAGAAACCTAACAGAACAGTGGTCGCTGGTCCCAGAAGGTTTTTCCACAAACACTTCATCCAGTTGCCCCTTCCAATTCTCTAATAAATCACGTCTGAGGAAATGTTCCTGAACACATTTGACAAATTCTGCCCCAGCTAAACCTTTTGCACTATTATGTTCCCAGTCAATATTTGGAAAGTTAAAATCCCCAACTATGACAACCTTATTGGAAAAATAGAAGCATAGAAAATAGCTGCAGGAGGAGGCCATTTGGTCCTTCGAGCCAGCGCCGCCATTCATAATAGACAATAGGTGCAGGAATAGGCCATTCGGCCCTTCGAGTAAGCACCGCCATTCAATGTGATCATGGTTGATCATCCCCAATCAGTACCTCGTTCCTGCCTTCTCCCCATATCCCCTGACTCCGCTATCTTTAAGAGCACCATCTAGCTCTCTTGTAAGTATCCAGAGAACTGGCCTCCACTGCCCTCCGAGGCAGAGGATTCCACAGACTCACAACTCTCTTGTGATCATGGCTGATTATCCACAATAAGTAACCCGTGCCTGCCTTCTCCCCATACAGGCATGCCTTGATTCCACGAGTCCCTAGAGCTCTATCTAACTCTCTTTTAAACGCATCCAGTGAATTGGCCTCCATTGCCTTCTGTGGCAGAGAATTCCACAAATTCACAACTCTCTGGGTGAAAAAGGTTTATCTCATCTCAGTTTTAAAGGCCTCCCCTTTATTCTTAGACTATGGCCCCTGGTTCTGGACTCCCCCAACATTGGGAACATGTTCACTGCATCAATCAAGTAATCTTTTTTTGGAACTGCTTCCAATATATTTAGGCCCTTCCTTATATTTGGCGACAAATACTTTAAATATAGTTTCACCAGTGCTCTTCAAGATTGAAGCATGACTTCCCACCTTTACATTCAATTTTCCACACATTAAACAATAGCATTCAGTTAGCTTTCTTAGTTCCTTGTTATACCTTCATACCAACAATGTGGAACATAACAAGAATGTAAGGGGCTTAAATTAATTTCCTATTTCTTATTGGCAGTAAATTATAATAATAATAATAATAATAACTTTATTACGGACTCAAGGTCCAGACAAGGGGCAACATTACATTAAAAAATGCATTGCTTATCAAATATCATAAATATATATAAAATCATGGTAAATCACATAAAAACATCATAATTTATATATTTTAAAAAACCCCCACAATACTTAAGTTAAAAATCCAGAGTAAAAAATGATCTATGTCGTACAACGAGACAACGATACCAGTGTCTCCACAACTGGGATTTGCAGCGTGTAGTGCTAACCCTTATGTTTGTCAAGGCCACAATAAGCACATTTTTAGAGTCATTTATCCTGCAAATGAATTTATACATGTGGTGTCTTAGGATAGCTTCTAAAGTACTGACTCCTGCAGCCACAAACATATTACTGGCACTACACCATCTTGGTTGCCTTAGCAGTGTTCTCATGGCATCGTTATGTGCAACCTTTAGTCTCTGCATACTTGTCTTTAAATAGTTCGACCACAGGTGTGCAGTGTAGAGGGGTGTGCAGTATGCTCTAAATAGCGATATCTTCACCACATCTGCACATGCACCAAATTTACGCAAGAGGATATTCGCCTGTATATACAGCATGCGTCGTTACCTATAAATATCCTCATCATCTGTCATTTGTTCTGTAATAATATGCCCTAGATATTTTATCTTATTACAGACACTAAGATTGTTGTCAGACAATTTAAAATCAGGATATTTTAGGCTTTTATCCTCTTTGGTTCTACAGACCCTAACAGCACTCTTACTAGCATTATATTTAAAGCAACTTTGCGATTTGAGTTTAGTTTATTGTCATGTGTACTGAGGTGCAGTGAACAGCTTTTGGTGCATGCTACCAGTCAGTGAAAAGACAGTACATGATTACAACTTTGTAGGTCACCTTAATGCTGTTTATGAAAATTGCATAGATAACAAGATCTTCAACCATAAGATTCAAATAATATTGCTGTTAATTTTTCACATACTACTCTATGCTGCAATTTACATTATTGACTAGTGGGTGTTTCCACTAGTGGGAGAGTCTAGGAATAGAGGTCATAGCCTCAGAATTAAAGGATGTTCTTTGTGGAAGGAGATGAGGAGAAATGTATTTTGTCAGAGGGTGGTGACTCGGTGGAATTTTCTGCCACAGAAGGCTGTGGAGGCCAAGTCAGTGAATATTTTTAAGGTGGAGATACATATATTCTTGAATAGTACAAATGTCAGAGGTTACGGGGAGAAAACAGGAGAATGGGGTTAGGAGGGAGAGATAGATCAGCCATAATTGAATGGAGTAGCCTTTTTGGGCCGAATGGCCTAATTGTACTCCTATCACATGATTTTATGACCAAACTAGCTACTGGCTGTTGCTATTAAATGAATGGATGCTGCAATGAGGGGGGGGGGGGGTGGCTGTACCCCCAAGGTTCAGAGGGACTTTCACAGACTGAGAACTGCATAGTCAAAGGTCCATATGAACTGCAGATGTTAGTTTAAACTGAAGATAGACACAAAAAGCTGGAGTAACTCTGCAGGTCAGACAGCATCTCTGGAGAAAAGGAATGGGTGACATTTCAGATCTGAAAGATCACCTATTCCTTTTCTCCAACGATGATGTCTGACCCGCTGAGTTACTCCAGCTGTTTGTGTCTATTTTAGATGTTCTTTAATTATGAAACAGATTGTGACAGCCCAAAATCAAGATCAATTGTAAAGATGCAAATTAAAAATTCAGGAAGATCTTTACTTTAATATAATTATTGGTGTCTACTGTATATTATCAATGTGGACGGTGGGGCAGAAACCTTAATGGATTTGGAAAAGAATATAAATGTATTCTTGTCAACAAATTGGATTTGTGTCAGTGCAGCAAACAAACATCTCTCCAAATGAGATGAACATTTGGAAGGACTTAAATGGTTTGAAGCAATAACACATTTGGAAGATCTTTTCTTGCTTCCAACTATTACTAATTAACTACCGGCAATTCCTTTCATTCCATTTCAGACTTCAAATGAGCACATGGATGAAATTATAATACACATAAAAACAAAATAAGGAAGGACTTAACCAGATATAATGAGTCGCCACACCTAGCTAATGGCATAATACCACATTAAAAAATGAATGCGTATTTAAGACGTACCGTTATTCTGTCCATCTTATAATTGTACACAGAAACTCTCAGTTGCACTTGTTCTCCTCGCACAACAGAATAAGGTATTTTTGCTTTTAGAATTACATTTTGATGAACTGTAATTTTAATTGGCTCAGCGACACATATACCTGCATAAAAAATAAAAAGAATCAAGCATTTTGTGTGATGCTTAATATTAGCCAGGCTCTACATCTGTCCAACTGTTGACCTACCAGTATCAGAGATTCCAATTCCTTGGATTTCCCAAGTAGTCAGTGAATCGGGCAAAGTTTTTAACAGCTGTTTAGAATTTGAACTACACATAATGAAAACACAAAAGACAATATCAGTGTATATATGTACAGTACATCTACAGTATTTGAAAACCGCAGAACTCGTGTAATCGATCAATCTAATTTATTGTTTAATCCTCTATAATCTATATCATTGAGAAATAAAACAAAAACCAATCAATCAATGGGTAGATAGACATGTGGAGCTGTTTTGTTCGTGAATAGAGAAATATTATTTGAACAATACAAGATAAATAATACTCTTTGTGGGACATCATAACATTTAACCTGTGTAAGAGGGAACCGCAGATGCTGGTTTAAACCGAAGAGAGACACAAAAAGCCGGAGTAACTCAGGAGGGGCAGGCAGCATCTCTGGAGAGAAGGAATGGGTGACATTTTAGGTCGAGACCCTGTGTGGGCGCTGTCCGGTACGGGTATGGTTGTCCAGCCTGCAGCTGTCTGTCTTTTCTCTCTTTTTTTTATTTTTAGTTAGTTGAGTTTTTCTGCTTTTCAGAGTCCTAGCCATTTTTATGTGGGGGTGGGGGTGGGGAAGGGGGAAACTGCTTTCTAGGGTCCCTACCTGGTCGGAGAGGCAGCTTTCTCCGGGCTGCACCGTCGACCCGTCCTCGCGGCCTACCAGCGGGCCTGGAGCGGCATTTCCTGGGGGGACCGCCCAGAACCACGGCTTCGGCAGCGGCGCAGTGCTGGAGCGCCATCGCGGAGCGGAGCGGGCGATACCTTGCATGGGTCGCCGCGCTGGATTTCCGGTGAGCTGAAGACCGCAGGTGAACATCGCGGAGCTGCGGGACTGGGGGCGGCCGGTCGCGGGCGGCGGCGCAGAAATTTGAATCGGGAGCCTGGGATCTCTCGGCGAGATCCCCAGTTGCGAAGCTCCATCCAGCGCGGCCAGTTGGCGTCGGAAGCCGCGGTCTCCAGCAAGGAAGCGGCCGTTACAGTCACCCCGAGCTGCTGAGAGGGTTCTCCCGCCGCCGGAGCACCATCACCCGGCGAAGAAGGGCCTGGAACATCGGGCCCCATAGAGGTGACTGTGGAGGCCTCAATAGGCCCGACTATGGGTGAACTGGGGAGGGTGTCTGGACTTTGTGCCTTCCCTCATAATGGGAACCATTGTGGGGAGGATGTTTTTTATGTTTTATGTTAAATTCTTTATGTTATGTTTTATCTTTATCTATGTGCTGCATGGCAAGAGAAATTTCACTACACCAATTGGTGTATGTGACAATAAATGTCCTTTGTCCTTTGTCTTCAGACTGGTTAGGGATAAGGGAAACGAGAGATATAGATGGTGATGTGGAAAGATAAAGAAAGATATGCAAAAAAGTAACTATGATAAGGGAAACAGGCCATTGTTAGCTGTTTGTAGGGTGAAAATGAGAAGTTAGTGCGACTTGGGTGGGAAAAGGATAGAGAGAGAGGGAATGCCGGGGCTACCTGAAGTGAGATAGATCAATATTGATACCACTGGGCTGTAAGCTGCCCAAGCGAAATATGAGATGCTGTTCTTCCAATTTGCATTTAGCCTCACTCTGAAACTGGAGACCTAGGACCAAAACTCCGAAAGGTCTTTGTGCGAATGGGAAGGAGAATTAAACTGTCCAGCAACCGAGAGATCAGGTTGTTTCACGCGGGCTGAGCGAAGGTGTTCCCCGAAACGATCACCCAGTCTGTGTTTGATCTCGCCGATGTATAAGAGTCTACATCTTGAACAATGGATACAGTAGATGAGGTTGTGTGGGTGCGAGTGAACCTCTGCCTAACCTGAAAGGACTGTTGGGGTCTCTGGACAGTCGACGGAGGAGGTATAACGACAAGTGTTGCATCTTCTGCGGTTGCAGGGGAAGATACCTGGGGAGGGGGCGGCTTGTGTGGGAAGGAATGAGTTAACCAGGGAGTTGCAGAGGGAACGGTCTCTGCGGAAGGCGGAAAAGGGTGGAGATGGGAAAATGTGGCTAGTGCTGGGATCCCGTTGAAGTTGGCGAAAATTTCAGAGGATTATGTGTTGTTTGCGTCGGCTGATGCGGTGGAAGGTAAGGACTAGGGGGACTCCGTCTCTGTTGTGACTAGAGAGAGGGGGAGCAAGGGCGGAGCTGTGGGGTACCGAGGAGACATGAGTGAGGGCCTCATCTATTTAACATTTAACATTATTTGCTCCTATATTCGATTCCTCTTGTTATAAAGGCCAACATGCCATTCACTTTCTTCACTGCCTGCTGTACCTGCACGCTTACTTTCATAGACTGATGTACAAGGACCCCCAGATCCCGTTGTACTTCCCCTTTTCCCAACTTGACACCATTTAGAAAGTAATCTGCCTTCCTGTTTTTTCCACCAAAGTGGGTAGCCTCCCATTTATCCGCATTAAACTTCATCTGCCATGCATCTGCCCACTCCCCCAACCTGTCCAAGTCACCCTGCATTCTCATAGCATCCTCCTCACAGTTCACACTGCCACCCAGCTTTGTGTCATCTGCAGATTTGCTAATGTTACTTTGAATCCCTTCATCCAAATCATTGATGGATATTGTAAATAGCTGCAGTCCCAGCACCGAGCCATGCGGTACCCCACTAGTCACTGCCTGCCATTCTTAAAGGGACCCTTTAATCCCTACTCTTTATTTCCTGTCTGCCAACCACTTCTCTATCCATGTCAGCACTCTACCCCCAAAACCATGTGCCCTAATTATGCCCACTAATCTCCTATGTGGGACCTTATCAAATGCTTTCTGAAAGTCCAGGTACACTACATCCACTGGCTCTCCCTTGTCCATTTTCCTAGTTACATCTTCAAAAAATTCCTGAAGATTAGTCAAGCATGATTTCCCCTTCGTAAATCCATGCGGACCGATCCTGTTACTGCTATCCAAATGTGCGGCTATCTCATCTTTTATAATTGACTCCAGCATCTTCCCCACCACCGATGTCAGGCTAACTGGTCTATAATTCCCCGTTTTCTCTCTCCCGCCTTTCTTAAAAAGTGGGATAACATTAGCTACCCTCCAATCCACGGGAACTGATCCTGTCTATAGAACATTGGAAAATTATCACCAATGCATCCACGATTTCTAGAGCCACTTCCTTAAGTACCTTGGGATGCAGACCATCAGACCCTGGAGATTTATCAGCCTTCAGTCCCATCAGTCTATCCAACACCATTTCCTGCCTAATGTGGATTTCCTTCAGTTCCTCTGTCACCCCAGATCCTCTGGCCACTACTATGTCAGGAAGATTGTTTGTGTCCTCCTTAATGAAGACAGATCCAAAGTACCTGTTCAACTCCTTGTTCCCCATAATAAATTCACCTTTTTCTGTCTTCAATGGTCCAACTTTGGTCTTAACTAATTTTTTCCTCTTCACATACCTAAAGAAGCTTTTACTATCCTGCTTTATATTCTTGGCTAGCTTACCTTCGTACCTCATCTTTTCTCCCCGTATTGTATTTTTGGTTATCTTCTGTTGTTCTTTAAACATTACCCAATCCTCTTGCTTCCCGCTCATTTTTGCTACGTTGTACTTCTTCGCTTTAATTTTTATACTGTTCCTGACGTCCCTTGTCAGCCACGGTTGTCCCTTTCTCCCCTTGGAATCTTTCTTCCTCCTAGGAATGAAATGATCCTGCACCTTCTGTATTATTCATAGAAACACCTGACATTTTTGTTCCACTGTCATCCCTGCTAGTGCATCTTTCCAGTCAACTCTGGCCAGCTCTTCCCTCATGGCGCCATAGTCCCCTTTAATCAACTGCAACACTGACACCTCTGATCTACCCTTCTCCCTCTCCAATTGTAGATTAAACCTGACCATGTTATGGTCACTGCCTCCTATGGCTCCTTAACCTTGAGGTCCTTTATCAAATCCGGTTCATTACATAACACTAAATCCAGAATTGCCTTCTCCCTGGTAGGCTCCAATACAAGTTGTTCAAAGAATCCATCACAAAGGCACTCTACAAAATCCCTTTCTTGGGGTCCAGTACCAACCTGATTTTCCCAGTCTACCAGCATGTTGAAATCTCCCATAACACCCACAGCATTGCTTTTACTACATGCCAATTTTAACTCCTAATTCAACTTGCGCCCTATGTCCAGGCTACTCTTTGGGGGCCTGTAGATTAATCCCATTAGGGTATTTTTACCCTTACCGTTCCTTAGTTCTATCCATACTGACACCACATCTCCCGTTTCAATGTCATCCCTTGCAAGCGACTGAATTTCATTCCTCACCAACAGGGCAACCCCACGCCCTCTGCCCACCTGTCTGTCTTTTCAATAGGAGGTATACCCTTGAATATTCAGTTCCCAGCCCTGGCCCTCTTGCAGCTATGTCTCAGTAATTCCCACAACATCATACTTGCCAGTTTCTGAGCTTCAAGCTCATCCACTTTATTCCTTATACTTCGCACATTCATATACAGTACTTTGACCTCCATATTCAGTTCCCCCCTCACTATTGGCCCTTACCTTACTCTGTGGTCCATTCTCAAGTTTTCCTTCCCATTAATTCGAGAATCTTTTGTAATTTTTCCTGTAGCCACTTCCCCTTCAACTCTATCTTTATACTCCCAATTTGTCAATCCCTCCCACCTACTATTTAGTTTAAACCCACACGTGTAACCCTAGCCAACCCTCCTGCAAGAATGTCAGTCCCCCTCCAGTTAAGGTGTAACCTGTCCCTTTTGTAGAGGTCACCCTTACCCCAGAAGAGATCCCAGTGGTCTATAAATCTAAATCCTTGCTCCCTGCTCCAGCCCCTCAGCCACACATTCAGATCCCCTATCTCCCTGTTCCTGTCCTCACTAGCACGAGGTAATGGAAGCAATCCAGAGATAACCACCCTGGAAGTCCGGCCTTTCAGTCTTCTTCCCAACTCTCTGAACTCATGTTGGAGAACCTCCTTCCTCTTCTTCCCGATGTCATTTGTGCCTACGTGCACAACTACTGCCAGCTGTTCACCTTCTCTCTCTAGAGGATGTTCAGAATTCGGCTCGTGACATCCTGAACCCTGCCACCAGGGAGGCAGCAGACCATCCTCGCATCTCGTCTGCCGCCACAGAATCTCCTGTCCGCTCCTCAGACAATGGAGTCACCCACCACTAGGGCTCCACCCGACGTCGGTCTCGCCGGTCGACTCCCATCTCCAGGATTGAAGCGACCGATGTGTCCGCCGTTCGGACAGGAAACATTGTCTCCCGGACAGTTCCCAAGAGGGCGCATCTGGTTTCATTAGGCACAGCCACCTGAGTCTTCTGCACTCCACAATTTCCACCCTTTCTCTCCGTCACACACCTTGGTTCTTCCCGTAACTTCGGCGTGACTACCTCACTGTAGGTCCTGTCCAGGAAACGCTTGTTTTTCTGGATGGCCCTGAGGTCATCCAGCTGCTTCTCCAGTGTCCCAACACGGTCCTTTAGGAGCTGAAGCTGGATGCACTTGCCACAGTTGTAGCAGCCAGAGGCTCCATCTGTGTCCCTGGGCTCACACATTCTGCAAGCCTCACACTGTCTCATCTGCCCCGACATGTGTTCACCGTGCTCCGTCCTCGTGCACTTTATGTGTAGCCTCCTCTCCTGAGCCTCCTCACCAAAGACATTCGAGCCAAAGACTCACACTTTGCTCACAAGCACTTCCCTCACTGCCGCTCCCTAAGAGCCGTCTTGCGTATATTGACTGATAAATTGCCTAATTTACCAATTTACAAACCAAATTCATCAGTTTTAAACTGTTTTCCCCCTCTGACGCACTTCTAACTCTCCTCCCACTCGGGCTAGACCCAATCAGTGCTTTCTCCTCTTCTCTTTGTTGCTGTTCCTTCAAAATCCACGGGAGCTCTGAGTTAAGTCTGCCTATGCTTTGCCTCTCCTTTTCAACTGTTTTCCCCCTCTGACTCACTTCTAACTCTCCTCCCACTCGGGCTAGAGCCAATCAGTGCTTTCTCCTGCTTCTCTTTGTTGCTGTTGCTTCAAAATCCACGAGAGCTCTGAGTTAAGCCTGCCTGTGCTTTGCCACTCCTTTTCAACTGTTTTCCCCCTCTGACTCACTTCGAACTCTCCTCCCTCTCGGGCTAGAGCCAATCAGTGCTTTCTCCTGCTTCTCTTTGTTGCTGTTGCTTCAAAATCAACTGGAGCTCTGAGTGTAAAATGCTGGTTAAGGACTGTCTGATTTCTGATCTGTACCATAAACTGGTGTCTTCCCATAGATGCTGCCTTAACTTCTGATTTTTTTTTCTAGCACATTGGTTTTTAGACATGAAGCAGTACAGCACAAGAACAGGCCCTTTGGCCCACAATGTCTGCACTAAACATAATGCTAAGACCATCACTCACCTACCTGCATATAACCCATATCCCATAATTCTCTTCATATCCATATGCCTAACCAAAAGTATTTTAAACGCCACTAATGTATCTGCTTCAACCACCACCCCCAGCACTCATCACCCTCTGTGTAAACAACTTGCTCCACACATCTGCTTTACATTTGCTCCTCTCACCTTGAATCTATGTCCTCCGGTATTTGATTTTTCTGTCCTGGGAAAAGATTCTGACAGTCTCTCCTACCTATGTCCCTCATCATTTTATATACTTCAATTAGGTCTCTCTGTAACCTTCGGCATTCCAGAGAAAACAATCCAAGTGTCCATTTTTCCACGTAGTTAATACTACCCAATCACAGGCATCATTCTGGTAAACCATATAACCATATAACAATTACAGCACAGAAACAGGCCCTCTCGGCCCTTCCAGTCCGTGCCGACCATTTGTTTTCCCCTAGTCCCATTTACCTGCACTCAGACCATACCCCTCCATTCCCTTCACGTCCATATACCTATCCAATTTACTTTTAAATGTTAAAATCGATCTTGCCTCCACCACTTCTGCTGGAAGCTCATTCCACACAGCCACCACCCTCTGAGTAAAGAAGTTCCCCCTCACGTTACCCCTAAACTTCTGTCCCTTAATTCTCTTGTCATGCCCTCTTGTTTGAATCTTCCCTACCCTCAATGGGAAAAACTTATCCACGTCAACTCTGTCTATCCCTTTCATCATTTTAAAGACCTCAATCAAGTCCCCCCTTAACCTTCTGCGCTCCAAAGAATAAAGACCTAACTTGTTCAACCTTTCTCTGTAACATAGTTGCTGGAACCCTGGCAACATTCTAGTAAATCTCCTCTGTACTCTCTCTATTTTGTTGACATCTTTCCTATAATTAGGCGACCAAAATTGGACACCTGCACCGATTTGAAAGCCTTCACATCCTTCCTGGTGTGACCAGAATTGGAGCCCACAATACTCCAAATGCAGCCTGACCAAAGTCCAATGAAGTTGTATCATGACTTCCTGACTCTTATACTCAATGCACTGACCTATGAGAACAAGCATACCATATGTTTTCTTTACCAGTCTGTCGACGTGTGGCCACTTTCAGGGAGTTAGGGACTTGGACTCCACGATCTCTCTGTACATCAATGCTGTTATGGGTCATGCCGTTAATTGTAAACTTTCCTCTTACATTTGACGTTGGACAAAACGCATCTGCCATTTCTTGGCCCATTTCTGTAGCTGATCTACGGTGCATTCAGAAAGTATTCAGACCCCTTCACTTAGTCCACATTTTGTTACGTTACAGCCTTATTTTAAAATGGATTGTTTATTTTTTTAGCATCAATCTACATACAATACCCCAGAATGAAGAAGTCAAAATAGGTGTTTATAATCTTTTGCAAAATAATTAAAAATAAATCACTGAAATATCACATTTACAGAAGTATTCAGACCCTTTGCTATGACACTCAAAATTGAGCTTAGGTTCATCCTGTTTCCATTGATTATCCTTGAGATATTTTTACAACTTGATTGGAGTCCACCAGTGGTAAATTAAATTGATTGGACAAGGCAGACCAATTGAATAACTACTTTGGTTCTGTCTTCACTAAGGAAGACAGAAATAATCTGCCGGAAAAGCAGGGGACCGGGGGTCAAATGAGATGGAACTGAGTGAAATCCAGGTTAGCCGGGAAGTGGTGTTAGGTAAATTGAATGGATTAATGGCCGATAAATCCCCAGGGCCAGATAGACTGCATCCCAGAGTACATAAGGAAGTAGCCCCAGAAATAGTGGATTCATTAGTGATAATTTTTCAAAACTCTTTAGATTCTGGAGTAGTTCCTGAGGATTGGAGAATTTTTAAAAAGGGAGGGAGAGAGAAAACGGGGAATTACAGACCAGTTAGTCTAACGCCGGTAGTGGGGAAACTGCTAGAGTCAATTAAAGATGGAATAACAGCATATTTGGAAAGTGGTGAAATCATTGGACAAAGTCAGCATGGATTTATGAAAGGTAAATCATGTCTGATAAATCTTATAGAATTTTTCGAGGATGTAACTAGTAGAGTGGATAAGGGATAACCAGTGGATGTGTTATATCTGGACTTTCAGAAGGTTTTCGACAAGGTCCCACATAAGAGATTAGTATGCAAACTTAAAGCACACAGTATTGGGGGTTCAGTATTGATGTGGATAGAAAACTGGCTGGCAGAGGAAGCAAAGAGCAGGAATACACGGGTCCTTTTCAGAATGGAAGGAGTGACTAGTGGGGTACCGCAAGGCTCGGTGTTGGGACCCCAACTATTTAAAATATATAGTAATGATTTGGACGAGGGAATTGAATGCAACATCTCCAAGTTTGCGGATAACACGAAGCTGGAGGGCAGTGTTAGCTGCAAGGAGGATGCTAGGAGGCTGCAAGGTGACTTGGATAGGTTGCGTGAGTGGGCAAATGCATGGCAGATGCAGTATAATGTGGATAAATGTGAGGTTATCCACTTTGGTGGCAAAAACAGGAAAGTAGACTATTATTTGAATGGTGGCCAATTAGTAAAAGTGGAGATGCAATGAGACCTGGGTGTCATGGTACACCAGTCATTGAAAGTAGGCATGCAGGTGCAGCAGGCAATGAAGAAAGTGAATGGTATGTTAGCATTCATAGCAAAAGGATTTGAGTCAGGAGCAGGGAAGTTCTACTGCAGTTGTACAGGGTCTTGGTGAGACCACACCTGGAGTATTGCGTACAGTTTTGGTCTCCTAATCTGAGGAAAGACATTCTTGCCGTAGAGGGAGTACAGAGAAGGTTCACCAGATCGATTCCTGCGATTCATATGATGTCAGGACTTTCATATGAAGAAAGACTGGATAGACTCGGCATGTACTCACTAGAATTTAGAAGAATGAGGGGGGATCTTATAGAAACTTACAAAATTCTTAAGGGGTTGGGTAGGCTAGATGCAGAAAGATTGTTCCCGATGTTGGAGAAGTCCAGAACAAGGGATCACAGTTTAAGGATAAGGGGGTAGTCTTTTAGGACCGAGATGAGAAAAACATTTTTCACACAGAGAGTGGTGAATCTCTGGAATTCTCTGCCACAGAAGGTAGTTGAGGCCAGTTCATTGGCTATATTTAAGAGGGAGTTAGATGTGGCCCTTGTGGCTAAGGGGATCAGGGGGTATGGAGAGAAGGCAGGTACAGAAAACTGAGTTGGATGATCAGCCATGATCATGTTGAATAGCGGTGCAGGCTCGAAGGGCCGAATGGACTACTCCTGCATCTATTTTCTATGTTTCTATGTTTCTATGATGTGGATAGACACACACCTGTCTATATAAGGTCCCACAGTTGACGGTGCATGTCAGAGCAAAGATCAAGCCATGACGACAAAGGAATTGTCCATAGACCTCCAAGACAGGATTGTGTCGAGATACAGATCTGGGAAAGGGTATAAAACAATTTCTGCAGCATTGCAGGTCCCGAAGAGCACAGTAGCTTTCGTTATTCTTAAATGGAAGAACTTTGGAACCACCAGAACTCTTCATAGAGCTGGCCGCCCGGCCAAACTGAGCCATCGGGGAGAAGGGCCTTGGTCAGGGAGGTGACCAAGAACCCAATGATCACTGTGACAGACCTCCCTCTGTGGAGATGGGAGAACCTTCCAGAAGGACAACTATATCCGCAGCACTCCTCCAATCAGGCCTTTATGGTAGACTGAAGCCACTCCTCAGTAAAAGGCACATGCCAGCCCGCTTGGAGTTTGCCAGAAGGCATGAGAAAGAAGATTCTCTGGTCTGGTGAAACCAAGATTGGCCTGAATGCCAAACGTCACGTCCGGAGGAAACCAGGCACCGCTCATCACCTGGCCAATACCATACCTACGGTGAAGCATGGTGGTGGCAGCATCATGCTGTGGGGGTGTTTTTCAACTGCAGGAACTGGGAAAATAGTCAGGATCGAGGGAAAGATGATGGAGCAAAGTACAGAGAGATCCTTGATGAAATCCTGCTCCAGAGCGTTCAGGACCTGAGACTGGGGCGAAGGTTCCCCTTCGAACAGGACGACAACTCTAAGCACACAGCCAAGACAACACAGGATTGGCTTTGTGACAAGTCTGTGAATGTCCTTGAGAGGCCCAGCCAGAGCACGGACTTGAACCCGATTGAACACCTCAGGAGGGACCTGAAAATAGCTGGACATCGACGCTCCCCATCCAACCTGACAGAGCTTGAGAGGATCTGCAGAGAAGGGAGAAATTACCCAAATACAGGTGTGCCAAGCTTGTAGCGTCATACCCAAGAGGACTTGAGGCTGTAATCGCTGCCAAAGGTGTCTCAACATAGTACTGAGTAAAAGTTCTGAATACTTGTGATTTTTCAGTTATTTATTTTTAATTACTTTGCGAAAATTTCTAAACATCTGTTTTCGCTTTTTTATTATCGGGTATTGTGTGTAGATTGATGATAAAAAAATGAATTTAATCCATTTTAGAATAAAGCTGTAACGTAACAAAATGTAGAAAAAGTGAAGGGTCTGAATACATTCTGAATGCACTGTATATTTTGACAGCCTTCCTCACAGCCCACTACCCCAGTAATCTTGCTGTCATCTCTTGAAACAGAATATTTATATTTGAATAGAATAGTTTTATCCTTCCTCAGACAAATGTTTGCACTTTTGGAGTGCTATTGCCTGTGCAATTATATTTCCATCCAGATTTTTGCTTGCACATTCTTTGTCACTGTTTTATCAAAAAAATGATACTTTCATCCTGATGTATTGTGGTTGACATACAAAGCCAATACCATGATGCATGAGACAAAAATGCTTTGTTATTACCACATTCCTCTTCACAGCTATCAGTGAGCAGCTGTGATCTCTGTAACCAGTGATCTTTTTCTTGTTCACAAGAGATGTAGAAGTAATTGAAGGAAAAATAAGTTGAAAGGAGAACAGAAGTGTCAGAAGTAAAATCTATGAAGAAAGAAAGCCTTATGGTGGATCATTAATTATGAGAAACTGATTTTGTAACAAAGGACATGTAAGAAAAATGAAAGATGCACAACAATTTAAAACAGTGAAAGCTCAAAATAAGGTGATTACTTTTTGATCAATAATCCAAAGAACATTCTGAATTGTGAGAGGTCATTGTGTTTAAGTTTTGTGTGATATTTAAATAAAAACCTGATATCCAACGCGTGTTCTCTCAGCAGACTGTGACTTGTAGAATTCAATTCTAGGTTGCATGGTAACATCTCTATATAGAGTAGTAATGCAGAAAGTACCTTTGTGAAATTTTACGAACTTCCCACAGCCAACTCTCTGGAAAATAACTGCGGATTTTTGGTGGCTCCAATTCAAACTTATTGATCAGTTCTGGTTTTGGGATTGAAACAAAGTAATGAAGATGTGAACAAGAAATAGAACTTTCATTTTATCAGTTTGCAGTATTCTTGATATGCGTAATATACATTAAGATATAATCCAGTAAGGAATCCAGAATAATGGTCGCTTATATATTAAATAGTCCAAATATATTTAGGGATGAAAAGAGGATGAACTTTTTTCCACCCAAAGAGCAGTGGAACCAGGGAAATTGCTCCCTCAAAAGCCTATGGATGTTCAGTCAGTTAACAATTTCAAAGAAAAGATTGACAGATTTTTCTATTCGAAACTTCAGATATTCAGCAATAGCAAGCAAGTGAGGTCAAAGCATTAAAGAAGAAGGGTCTCAACCCCAAACATCACCCAAACTTCTCTCCAGAGATGCTGCCTGTCCCGCTGAAT
The DNA here is from genome assembly GCA_035221665.1 of Okamejei kenojei. Taxonomy (NCBI): domain Eukaryota; kingdom Metazoa; phylum Chordata; class Chondrichthyes; order Rajiformes; family Rajidae; genus Okamejei; species Okamejei kenojei. The sequence continues at coordinate 1,915,552 of CM069163.1, read as the reverse complement.
TACTCCAGCATTTTGTGTCTACCATCAATAACAAAGCATTGATCAACCATCTGAAAAGATCAACCATCATAAATGTCTCAACAAGCTAAATCGCCTTCTTCTACTCCATGTTCAGTGAAAGCAGAAATAGAGTCAGAGTCATACAGTGTGGAAACAGGCCCTTCAGCCCCACTTGCCCACACCGGCCAACATGTCCCATCTGCATTGGTCGCACCTGCCTACGTTTGGTCCGTATATCTCTAAACTGTCCTATCCATGTACCTGTCTAAATATTTCTTAAACGTTGCGATAGTCCCTGCTTCAACTACCTCTTCTGACACCTACCAACCTTTGCGTGAAAATGTTACTCCTCGGGTTCCTATTACATCTTTCCTCCCCTCACCTTATATCTATGTTCTCTGGTTCTTGATTTCCGTACCCTGGGCAAGAAACATTTGCATCTAACCAATCTATTCCTCTCATGATTTTGTACTCCTCTATAAGATCACCCCTCATTCTCCTGCGCTCCAATCCTCTTTTGAGGATGTGACAAGTAAAATGGATAAAGGGGTGCCAGTGGGTGTAGTGTATCTAGAATTTCAGAAAGCCTTTGATTTGGTCCCGCACGGGAGACTGGTGAATAAAATTAGAGCACATGGTATTGGGGGTAGGGTGTTGACATGGATAGAAAATTGGTTGGCAGACCAGAAGCAAAGAGTAGGAGTGAACGGGTCCTTTTCAAAATGGCAGGCAGTAAGCGAGTGGAGTGCCGCAAGGCTCGGGGCCGCAACTGTGTACCATATATATTAATGATTTGGAAGAGGGAATTAGAAGCAACACTAGCAAGTTTTCAGATGACACAAAGCTGGGTGGCAGTGTGAACTGTGAAGAGGATTTTAGGAGGTTGCAGGGTGATCTGGACAGGTTGAGTGAGTGGGCAGATGCGTGGCAGATGCAGTATAATTTAGATAAATGTGAGGTTATCCACTTTGGCGGCAAAAACAAGGAGGCAGATTATTATCTCAATGGGGTTAGGTTAGGTAAGGGGGGGGGGTGCAGCTAGACCTGGGCATCCGTGTACACCGGTCACTGAAAGTTGGCTTACAGGTACAGCAGGCAGTGAAGAAAGCTAATGGAATGTTGGCCTTCATAACAAGAGGATATCAGTATAGGAGTAAAGAGGTTCTTCTGCAGTTGTATAGGGTTCTGGTGAGACCACATATAGAGCATTGTGTACAGTTTTGGTCTCCTAATTTGAAGAAGGACATCCTTGAGGCAGTGCAGCGTAGGTTCATGAGATTGATCCCTGGGATGACAGGACTGTCATAAGAGGAAAGATTGAAAAGACTAGGCTTGTATTCACTGGAGTTTAGAAGGATGAGGGGATATCTTATAGAAACATAAAATTATAAAAGGACTGGACAAGCTAGATGCAGGTAAAATGTTCCCAATGTTGGGCGAGTCCAGAACCAGGGGCCACCGTCTTAGAATAAAGGGGAGGTCATTTAAGACTGAGGTGAGAAAAAACGTTTTCACCCAGAGAGTTGTGAATTTATGGAATTCCCTGCCATAGAGGGCAGTGGAGGCCAAGTCACTATACGGATTTAAGAGAGAGTTAGAGCTCTAGGGGCTAGTGGAGTCAAGGGATATAGAGAGAAGTCAGGCACGGGTTATTGAAGGGGACGATCAGCCGTGATCACAATGAATGGCGGTGATGGCTCGAAGGGCCGAATGGCCTCCTCCTGCACCTATTTTCTATATTTCTATGTTTCTATAAGATCCCCCCCTCATCAAGGGGTTTCTAAATTAAAAAAAAAGAAAAAAGAGAGAATGAAGAAAAAGTAAAATAAAAGAAAGAAAAGAACAGACCCCTAAACCCCTAAACTACCAAAGAAGTGCAAGAGGAAAGAAAAGAAATAAGAAAAAAGAAAATGGAGATACACCTTCCCCCCCCCCCCCCCCCCCCCCCCCCCCCCCCCCCCCCCCCCCCTCCCCCTCATCCCTAGCATAGGTTTTAAATTTGTGTTTAACCATTCTGTTGTTGCAGAAATTCAGTGAAAGGCGACCATGTTTTGAGAAATGTGTCTGCTTTTTCAGCCAGAACAAGCCCAATGTTTTCTAAATGTAGTGTCTCGGACATATCAGTGATCCACATCTTCACTGTGGGAACTATTGTCTTTTTCCAAAATTTGAGTATTAGTTTTTAGGCCGTAGTCAAGGAAACGTCTTTGAAATATCGTTAGCTTAGAACAGATTTCTGACATACCTAATGTGATCAGTTTTTATATCAGAAATTAATGCACCCAATTCGTCTTCCCATGCTCACCTATACATCTCAGAAGATGGGGTATGCGCAATTAAAAAAGTATTATAAATGTAGGAGATGCCACTTTCAATAAACTATGCACCTGTATTTTCCCCAGAGCCCAACTGTTCAATGTGTAGGTTCTCCCAAGTTAGTGCTCCCAAAATGCATTTCTCTATATTAAATTCCATCAGCCACTCCTCAGTCCATCTGCCAAACCGATCAAGATCCTGCTGCAATATTTGACAACCATCTCACTATCTACAATGTCTCCAAGTACAATGCACCCACCTCCCCCCCCCCCCATACCAACCTCACCCCACGCTCAGCTTTGAAATGTACACATAAATACGCTCTAATGCAATTAATTAAGTTATCGTGCACATCCTTCCAAATGGAGAGGCTTTTCAAACTGCTGTGTTCTTTCGCTCGATAGTGATGTCAGAGATAAAGAAACCTGGTGTGAAAACATCTGAAATGGTGTATGATTGAATGCAGAACCACTGGTGCCTGGTCCAGAGTGATGGATACATTTTATTGGCTAGTTTCCTCAAATAAGTAGAGGCACTAAATGAGTAGATATGCTCAAACTCCATTAACCTGCTTCGGTATTTTGGTGGTGCCAGGGCGACACATTGTCCAGATTTTTGGGATGTTTTCCTATTGATATCCAACACAGGTTAAATTTGTGTAAGAAAGAACTGCAGATGCTGGTTTAAATCGAACGTAGACCCAAAATGATGGAGTAACTCAGTGGGAAAGGCAGCATCTCTGGAGAGAAGGAATGGGTGACGTTTCAGATCGAGACCCTTCTTGAGATCCAAAACATACGCAGCAGTATAATAATGTTTTCAGTAAGTTTAAAGGGAACAAGTGTGAGTTTAATGTGACTGGAGAAAACAAGAACCCCCAAGTGGGGACTGGTAATAGCACATCTGCAAGCTTAAAGGATGCATGGGAAACAGATAATGCATCATAAGGATTTCTGAATAATTACATAGCAGATTATCAAAGACTATTTTGATGGGGACTAGTTTACAGATATCTCCAACTTCTCAGTCAATCAATGCTGGCAACTTTGTTTAATCAGGACAAGTATATTATTACTTAACTCTTACTTGTCATGCAACATTCAGCAAAAATAACTCAAAGTTCCAGCTCAAACACATTGCATTCTCTCCAACAGTTTGGTAGTTTACAGAAAGGTCATTATATTGATTTCAGAATAAAGCTTTAAATAATGTTAATAATATAGTACCTCCTTTCATGAGGATCTGGTGGCTCATTTCTCAATTCGACTGGATGTGCAGGTAAAATAATCTTCCCTATTCTAAGACTTACCCGTTCGTGCTAATGTCAGGGCATCTAAAGACTCCGACAGCAACTTCTGTGCATAAATGCAGCATTCTAAGAATATACTTTTGCATGGTGCAGGTAACTTGATTCTACTTGCTCTTTCAGAGCAAGATTGTTTTAGTGGGAAGTCCCTCATTCCATCTGTGCAACACTTCTGTTCAATGCGGTTGGTAAATTTGGCAACTGAAAATATAAAGGAAAATAAAATTATTGACAGCTTCACTTTTTTGAATTAAATTGAACTGAGTTGAATTGAATACTTTATTGTCACATGTGACAAGTCACAGTGAAATTATTTGCTTGCGTACCCAAGGTATGCAAATAGTCGCCATGTAAAGGGTGCTGACAAAGCACTCTGCCCAAGTCTTCCTTTGTTGTCTCCCCTCCCCCCCCCCCTCAAGGCGGTTCCCCCCACGCAGGGTCTTCCTTTGTTCCCGACGGTGCAAACTCCGTCTCTGTTCAACGAAAACTAACCAACGTAGACTCTCTTTCATTACAGCAAAGATGTATAAAAGCATCAATGTGGAGAAGCACAAGCCAATTTTGTGTGATGTCCACCACTGGGAAGATTCAATTGCATACAAGGTCCATGTTGTGATACGTGTGAGGTTAAGGATTACACATGCCTGGTACTGGTGAGCTAGCAGAGGAGGATAGATACCTTGCAATTGGCAGTGAGTGAGAAAACAGGGCTGATGGAATAAATACTGCTGCATGTCCTGCTGAGTTACTCCAGCACTTATGGTCAGGTTGGAGTTGGGGCCTACATATGATTGGGCATCAAGGGACAGAGTGGGATAAAGAGATGAAGTATGGAAAGTCACTGGAGATGGAAGGCATGGAAGTTACCTGCATATTGACCTGCTGAGTTGTTCCTGCACTTTGTGTTTTCATCAAGATTTCTGTATCTGCAGTTCCTCTTTCTCTTTTCTTTGCCTAAAGGGCCTGTCCCACTTACGCGACTTTTTCGGCGACCGCCAGCACGTCAAAGGTCGTTACAGGTCGCCGAAAATGTTCAACGTGTTAAAAATCCAGCGGCGACCAGAACAAGGTACGATTCTTTGGATGACTACTCACGACCATACAGGCTTCACCCCGCGACATGTCGCCAGGGTGTCGCCTGTATGGTCGTGAGTAGTCTCTTAGTTACCCAAAGAGTCGTAGCGACTTTCTGGTCACCGGTGAATTTTTAAGTCGCCAAAAAAGTTGCATAAGTGGGACAGGTCCTTAAGGCTGGAGCAGGCCCCAACTCTTTTGCTTAGACCTGTTTCGGTATGAGTGGCCTGTGAATGCACAAATAATTTTATCTAACTGGCATCAAAACTGATGCTGCATGCTGCCCAATGCACGACATATACTCAGAGGATCTGGATCAGATTTCAGTAAATAATAACTTGTTGAAGCCAACCCATTCAAATAATTTTCTGAATCTTTGAAAGTGGATAGGAATGTAATCTCATTAGAAAGTGGATAGGAATGTAATACTGCCCACTGGGTGTATCCACTGACATCCTATTTTTTTCAAGTCTTCAATTGCAATTTATGTTAAACATTCTCATCTCCCCTCTGGTTCTACACTGATCATTACATACAAATTTCCAGACGTATTGATTGTATTTTGAACTATTATGTTTGAGTTTAGTTTATTATCACATGTACCAAGTTACAGTGGAAAGCTTTTGTTGCATGCTAACCACTCGGTGGAATGACAATAAAATATTATAATCGAGCCATCCAAAGTGTACAGATACATGATAAAGGGAATAATGTGAATAATGTTTAGTGCAAGATAAAGTCCAGTAAAGTCCAATCAAAGATAGTCCGTAGGTCTCCAATGAGGTAGCTAGTGGCTCAGGAGTGCTCTCTAGTTGTTGGTAGGATGGTTCAGTTGCCTGAAAACAGCTGGGAAGAAACTGTCCCTGAATCTGGGGGTGTTCGTTTTCACACTTCTATACCTTTTGCCTGATGGGAGAGGGGGGAAGAGGGAGTGGCCAGGGTGCGACTCATCTTTGATTATGCTGCTGGCCTTGCCGCGGCAGCGTGAAATATAAATGGAGTCAATGGAAGGGAGGTTGGTTTGTGTGATGGTCTAGACTGTGTCCACTATTTTCTGCAACTTCTTGCAGTCTTGGATGGAGCTGTTCCCAAACTATGCTGTGATATGTCGCAATAAAATGCTTTCTATGGCGCATCTGTAGAAGTTGATGAGGATGTGGATTCCAAGTTAAATATAGGTAAAAAACTGCCGAATGCAGTTATCTTCCAATCGTTGAAGGACAAGGTTTAGAAATGTGTTGCATGTGAAGTATGGGAGAAAGGAAAGTTATTAGAACTAGGCCCGGTCAAACCAACATCGATAGCAGCAACCTCTGAAAAACATGGCTGGGGCTGGGTCGAGGGGTGCAATATGGGCCTCGAATCTTCCCAGTGGGGGACCTCACACAAAAATGGATTGTGCCTTTCCACATTGACACATCTTTGCTGGTCACATGGTTTTAATTTTCCCTCACTGGGGAAGAGAATTACACAATTAATGTTTGAATGGCAAAACATGAATTGCTGGAGGAACTCAGCGGGTCAGGCAGCAGCAACATAATCTGTCCATTCACTCCACACATGCTGCTTGACCTCTAGTACTTAATGTTTTGTTCAAGAGTCCAGCATCTGCAGATTCTTATGACTAATGTTTCAGTGGGTTTGCAATGACTGCCAATCCATTAGCACTTGTATCTCAAGATGAATCATCTTCAAATGAAGAGAAGAAATAATCTATTGTCCAATTAAATATAAGATGTATCAATAGAAAACAACAGTTGTTTATCATTGCTCTACAGGTATGTTTCTGTTAACTCTCCCTCCAATTCCCACATTGACCTTTCTGTCCTGGGCCTCCTCCATTGTCAGGGTGAGGTCCAGCGCAAATTGGAGGAACAGCACCTCTATTTTGCTTGGGCAGCTTACACCCCAGCAGTATGAAATATTGACTTCTCTAACTTCAAGTAACCCTTGCTTTCCCTCTCTCTCCATCCCCTTCCCCTTCCCAGTTTTACTGTCGACTACATTTTATCTCTGTTTGCTTTGTTGTTACCTTCTCCCAACTAACAATGATCTATTCTACATTTTCCTTGATCTCCATTCCCTTTGTCCTGTTTGCACACCTTACATTTCCTTATCTATACACTTCCTTATCAGTCTGAAGAAGGGTCTCAAGCCCAAATGTCACCAATTCCTTCTATCCAGGGATGCCGACCTGTCCCGCTCCAGTATTTTGTGTCCATTTCTATAAATTGATGATTTTACTATAACCTTACTTTTTTCATGTATTTTAGTCGTCGTCATCGCATTTCGCCTTGGTCGCAAAATAGCATCACATTTTGCTTCTGTAAAAGGTTAAAACAGAGACAAAACTTCAGTTCTAAAATGTTTATTTAGGGCAAATTCTGGGTTTTCTGCAGTTTGATTCTGAGCAAACAATTTCACTAAATCATCAGAAGGAACAAAATAAATAATGAATGTCATTCAAAAAATGCAACATTCTCAACTTCAGTTTCAACACTGAAACCTCAAAATCTCTGAGACTTCTGACCATTGCACTGGTGAGCATAGAACATACACTGCATCTTCCATTGCACGCTGTTGCTGGACTGCAGTCAGAGTACTGTGGTAGAACCCAATCCTGCTCTTAAAACTACGGCGGGATTGGCAAGCATATTCACTTCAATTGTAACTCTAGCCAATGGATAAGACGGTCAGGAGAAATTAAATATTTTCTTTTAATTGCTGCTATGACACGATAGGTGCATTCCTAAAAAAACATGTTATAACAAATTACGATATAAGGACAATTTTATCAGTGGAAAAAATTGAGCTTTTGGGGGAAAGAGAGTTTCAAGCTCACAATAACCATGTTATTTTTCTCGTAGACTTTCAAAACGAAAGCTGTTTTCAATAGCAATGTTTAATTTGTTCCTTCAAGCTTATAAACTTTAAAGGCTGTAGATTACGTTGTCAATAGAAGCGTTGGTTATCAATTTGCTACCCATGATGAAATTAGCAGCTTGTGTTCTTCAGGTACATTGGTGTCTGATGACAGCGGAGTGGTTAACTAGAAAATGTGTTTTGTTCCCTGCACTGTCTTTCTCAAAATCAACTTTCTTTCTCTATGTCAGTTTCCAAAATAACTTTAAAGTGATTCTCTAGTTGTCCATCGAAATCACATTATAACTAATTCAGCCTGCGTAGTGTAAATAATGTTCCCTAATTCATTACTTGCATTGATTCCAATTCATGTGATGGAAAGGTGCATTACAGCAGAACCATTGCCAGTCTTTTTAGAAGATTGAGGGGGAATTTCATAGAGGCTTACAAAATTCTTAAGGGGTTGGACAGGCTAGATGCAGGAAGATTGTTCCCGATGTTGGGGAAGTCCAGGACAAGGGGTCACAGTTTAAGGATAAGGGCGAAGTCTTTTAGGACTGAGATGAGAAAATCTTTTTTCACACAGAGAGTGGTGAAGCTGTGGAATTCTCTGCCACAGAAGGTCGTTGAAGCCAGTTTGTTGGCTATATTTAAGAGGGAGTTAGATGTGGCCCTTGTGGCTAAAGGGATCAGGGGGTACGGAGAGAAGGCAGGTACAGGATACTGAGTTGGATGATCAACCATGATCATATTGAATGGCGGTGCAGGCACTATGGGCCGAATGGCCTACTCCTGCACCTAAAAAATACTGTAAGTTTTTGAAGTAAAGAAAACCTTTTTTTAGAAAAATGTTTTGTGTGTTGATTTGATTGCCGGTTATTGTTAGACTGTGTATTGTATGCAGTACACCTTTAATGGTCTTCCTGGCCTTACAACTTCACATCAACCTCAACATGAAATAGTTCAGTTTCCTGAGAATGCAACTGTGCAAACCTACTCACCACTTTGTCCGAGTCATGGGTAAAACCATAGTGAATGTGCATTAAGGCGAGTGCAGACAGCCTGTCATTGCTCATGGAAGTCCTGGTGTGGTGATACTGGCGACGGACACTCCTGTACACTGCATATGTTGCCATTTAGCCATAAATCATGTTTTCCAGTTCCATTTTCCAAGAATGTAACTGCGCAAACCTAGTCATGGCTTTGTCCAAGTTATGGGCAAAATCATAGGGAATGTGGATTAATGTGACTGCAGACAGCCCGTCATTGCTCATGGAAGTCCTGGTCTTTCCTTCTTTGCAGATGTGAAAACGTGTTTGTCGTCGTAGGCTGGATCAAAGTAAGATGCCGAGCGAGATCATGCCCACTGCAAGCATGCCGCCTGAGGCGAGCATCTCTCTGCCGCTCAGGCTCATGTCCAAGGACCCCGGCTACCTCCGCAGTCAAATGGAGGGGGACAGGCGGGGTCGGCAGAGCGCTGTGGAGAGACTGGATGTCGACAAGGCCAAGAACTTGAAGAGCCAGACGGCGAGGGAGTGCAAAGTGGAGCCCAATGGTTTGGGCAGCTCTGCCCCCGAGGAAGGCAGCGGCAGCAGGGCCAGCAGCAGCATGAAGACTTACCTGGCCTCTGGCAGCCCCCAGCAGAGCGGGCAGCTGGGGCTCCCGCCTGGCATTGTGCGTTGCTCCAGCTCCAAGATTCGCTAGTCATGTACCGGCAGAAGTGTGAGTTTGTGCTAGGAGCGGCGGCCATCCGCAGTTTCAAGAGCCGTGGCAGCCTGGTCCGTTGGCTGCTGCCCAACTTTAGCGGCCGGGGTGACAAACAGCAAGGGCTGGCAACGGGAGCAGCAACGTCGGAAGGGGAGAATTAGCAGTGGGTACAGCACCCCAGGGTGAACAGGTAACCACACCAGCAGCACCCCAGGGTGAACAGGTAACCACACCAGCAGCACCCCAGGGTGAACAGGTAACCACACCAGCAGCACCCCAGGGTGAACAGGTAACCACACGAGCAGCACCGCAGGGTGCATAAGTAACCACATGAGCAGCGTCCCAGGGAGAAACAGCAGCCTCACCAGCAACACCCCAGGGTGCACAAGTAACCACACCAGCAGCATCCCAGGGTGCACAAGTAACCACGCCAGCAGCATCCCAGGGTGCACAAGTAACCATGCCAGCAGCATCCCAGGGTGCACAAGTAACCACACCAGCAGCATCCCAGGGTGCACAAGTAACCACACCAGCAGCATCCCAGGGTGCACAAGTAACCACACCAGCAGCATCCCAGGGTGCACAAGTAACCACGCCAGCAGCATCCCAGGGTGCACAAGTAACCATGCCAGCAGCATCCCAGGGTGCACAAGTAACCACACCAGCAGCATCCCAGGGTGCACAAGTAACCACACCAGCAGCATCCCAGGGTGCGCAAGTAACCATGCCAGCAACATCCCAGGGTGCACAAGTAACCATGCCAGCAGCATCCCAGGGTGCACAAGTAACCACGCCAGCAGTGCCACAAGAAGCAGCAGCAGGTCGCCCCAAGGAGCCGCTCAAGCGGCAGGTTGGTGAAGGCGGATTATGGCGCTCACACTCTGACCTCAGTTGCCGATTCTCCCGAGCCTGCTCGGGCTTGGACAGTTTCTTCGAGCACTGCGGACTCGAGCCTGAGGTGATCAAGAACCTGGCCAGAGAGCAGTTTGCCGACGCCGCCGCCTTCGAAAGCCTTGCCCTCATGTTTCGCAGCGTGAAAGGCCTGTCCCACTTGGGTGACATTTTCAGCATCTGATGCATGATGACGCATGTAGTGACGCGCAAAATCTGGGTGTCTCATCATGTCGTGCGCCCTGTCACGCTGACGTATGTGTTCTGCGGGTGACGACTGGTTAGGGTTAAGGGTTTAGGTTAAGGACCACAGATGGGCTGTAAAATATTCTTCCTTCAATGCATGGATTTTAAACATTAATATATTAAAATTAATACAATAAAATCAATTGTGCAAATGAAAAGATGTCTGTCCAGTTTTATTTACAGATGTATTGGTCTGCTTCCAGATCCAATCACCATCTCTAACTTTTCACTGGGATGGATTCAGTGAGTGTAGACTGAACTCCCCTCCCCTCCACCCCCCACTGCCCTTATTCTATTATTTCTTTCAGGGGGGGGACGGCTGGGTGAATCAGTGGGGGATGGATAAATGGCGGGGGGGGGCGGCTGGGTGAATCAGTGGGGGATCGATAGATGGTGGGGGGGGGGTGGTTTGAGAAGGCAATTGGTGCGGAATGGATAGATTGAGGCAGGGAATTAGTGTGTGTTGGTTGGAGTCAGTAAATTTGTGGGGGAGAGCGCGGGACATGTCAGTGGGGGAATGCAAGGTGGAAGGGGGGGGAATCAGTACAGGATGAATGGGGGGTGGTCAGTACAGGATGAATGGGGGTGGGTCAGTACAGTGTGGATCAGGGGTCTGTGCAGGATGAATGGGTGGTTCAGTACAGGATGAATGGGTGGGGAGCAGTGCAGGATGGATGAGAAGGGGATCAGTACAGGATGAATTGGGGGACGAGTGTAGGATGGATGTGGAGGTGGCAGGAGAATCAATGTGAGGTGGATAGGGAGAATAGGATGAATAGATGGAGAGGGGAGCACAGGGAATGTCAGTGAGGACTGAATAAAGGATGGAATGGGGATCAGTGTGGGGTGGAGAGGAGAGGTCCCAGGATAAGGGGGAGGGGGGTCGTACAAGAGAGAGAGAGAGGGGAAGGGGCAGAAGAGGTGGTGAGGAAGGAAGGTCAGCGCTCCTCGGACAGGGACGGCCAAGGCTGCGGAGCGATTATGCCGTCCCTGTCCACTGCCAAGTCCACTTGGGACTCCTCGCCACCGTCTCCCCTCCTCCACCAGCCAACAGGAAGGTATGGGGCCGAGCGGTGCATGTGCTTCAGACGGCAGAAAGGGGCCTCCCCCTTCTTTCCTCGCTCCCTCCCTCCTCCCAGCCTCAGCTTGCGGGAGGGGTTGTTTTGAAAGCGGTTGTGGTCGTTGGCACGGTGGCACGGTGCATGAGGAGGTGGAGCCGCCGTCCCCACTGCTGCTGCTGTGCGGGGCCCGTCATTCACTCCGACCCTCCGTCACCGCACTACAGCCGCCGCCGCCGACCAGAAATGATGGGGGGGAGGGGGGTGCGAGGGCCCAGCGGGAGGATGGGGGGTGCAAGAGCCCGCAGCGTGGGGTGGGAAAGGCGAGGGTGAGTTGCGAGGGAGGCGATGGCGGGGGGCGAGGGACCGGCGGGGGGGCGAGGGACCGGCGGGTAATGTGGACCCGATCTGAGCAGCGCCTGGTGTCGGGTCACGGCCGCTGCCAGGACTGGGTTCAGATTCCGATTCGACGGGTTCAGATCCCGATTCGACGGGAGAACGGTCTCCCCGGACCGACCGGCAGCAGTGGACGGGACCCACTGGCGAGGATCCGACGCCGCAGATGGAGCCCATGGACCGGGCGGGCAAACACCGCACCCCCCCCCCCCCCCCCCCGGGGAAACAGGAACTCCTTTTTTATTCCAAACCATCCAGCGGGTCGGATTGGACCCTTTGCGGGTAGTTTAATACCCCCGATATAAAATAAACAGTTTCCCCCTCCCTGCAATGCAACGCAATATTTCACGGTCCCACTCACCCAAACTAGGCCCGGAGCATCGAGGCGATGCATTGAAAAAGGGGGGTGCGGTCGCACCCAACGTACCCCCCCTTCGGACGGCCATGAGATTGATGATTAAAAAAAAGAATGTAATCCATTTTAGAATAAAGCTGTAACGTAACACAATGTGAAAAAAGTGAAGCGGTCTGAATACTTTCTGAATGCACTGTATGTGTGTGTGTGTACTTGTGAGTATGTGTATACATACAAACTGAACTTTTTTTGTTCTCTCTCATTTATCTTATTGTTGAGGTGGGAGATTGCAACCTTCACGGGGTCCGCCTTGTTTCAACGAATGCAATCAATCCGGCGTGCACAATCAAATAAGATCAAATAGAACAAGTTGTCCTACAACTTTAGGCTGTGCACGCCACACACAGGGAGAAGTGACTTCGTCTTTATATTCTGTTGTGCTGCAGCAAGTAAGAATTTCACTGTTCTATCTGGGACATATGACAATAAAACACTCTTGACTCTTGGAGAGGAAATGTTTAATGGGATGTGGAGCAATTAGTGTAGATGGGACTTAGAAACATAGAAACATAGAAAATAGCTATATTGAAATGGGCAAGTTGGGCCTAGGCAGCTGTTTTCATGCTGTATGACTCAGTGACTGAGGCATTGTGAGCCTATAAAGCAAGCCTTGCTAACTTTGAAACGTTGTAAATACAAAAGTCTTTGCTCCTTCGGTGCCACCAAGACTGGATAGAACCTTTTTTTTAAAGAAGGAACTGCAGATGCTGGAGAATCGAGGTACACAAAAAGCTGGAGAAACTCAGCGGGTGCAGCAGCATCTAAGGAGCGAAGGAGATAGGCGACGTTTCGGGCCGAGACCCTTCTTCAGACTGGTCAGGGATCAGGGAAACGAGAGATATAGACGGTGATGTGGAGAGATAAGGAACAATGAGTGAAAGATATGCAAAAAAGTATCGGTGATAAAGGGAACAAGCCATTGTAAGCTGTTTGTGGTGTGAAAATGAGAAGCTGGTGCGACTAGGGTGGGGGAGAGATAGAGATAGAGGGAATGCCAGGGCCCCAGGGCTGAGGGAGAGGTGGGAAGGGGAGGAGACAGCAAGGTTAACAGAATTGAGAAAATTCAATATTCAAGCCCAAAGGATGCAGACTCCCCAAGCGGAAATATGAGGTGCTGTTCCTCCAGCTTGCGGTGTTGCTCACTCTGGCCGTGGAGGAGGCCCAGGACCGAGAGGTCGGATGTGGAATGGAGGGGGAGTTGAAGTCTGAGCCACCGGGAGGTCGGGTTGGTTATTGCGGACCGAGCGGAGGTGTTCGGCGAAGCGATCGCCAAGCCTCCGCTTGGTCTCACCGATATAGATCATCTGGCATCTGGAGCAGCGGATGCAGTAGATGAGGTTGGAGGAGGTGCAGGTGAACCTCTGTCGGACCTGGAAGGACTGCTTGGGTCCCTGAAAGGAGTGGAGGGGGGAGGTGAAGGGACAAGTGTTGCATTTCTTGCGGTTGCAAGGAAAGTGCCCGGGGAAGGGGTAGAGTGGGAGGGGAGGGAAGAATGGACAAGGGAGTTGCGGAGGGAGCGGTCTTTGCGGAAGGCAGACAGGGGGGGAGATGGAAGATGTGGCGGGTGGAGGGGTCACGTTGGAGGTGGCGAAACTGGCGGAGGACTATATGTTGTATTTGCCGGCTGGTGGGGTGAAAGGTGAGGACCAGGGGGACTCTGCCCTGTTTGCGAGTGGGGGAATGGGGAGCGAGGGCAGTGTTGCGGGGTATGGAGGAGACCCTGGTGCGAGCCTCATCAATAGTGGGGGAGGGGAATCCCCGTTCTCTGAAGAATGAGGCCATTTGTGATGACCTGGTGTGGAACACCTCATCCTGGGAGCAGATGCGGCGTAGACGGAGGAATTGGGAATAGGGGATGGAGTCCTTACAGGAAGCAGGGTGGGAGGAAGAGTAGTCCAGGTAGCTGTGGGAGTCAGTAGGTTTGTAGTGGATGTCGGTCAGGAGCGTATCACCTGCAATAGAGATGGTGAGGTCAAGGAATGGTAGGGAAGTGTCGGAAATGGTCCAAGTGTATTTGAGTGCCGGATGGAAGTTGGTGGTGAAATGAATGAAGTCAGTCAGTTGTGTGTGGGTGCAGGAGGTGACACCAAAGCAGTCGTCGATGTAACGGAGGTAGAGGTCGGGGATGGGGCCCTGGTACGCCGAGAACAAGGATTGTTCGACGTACCCGACAAAGAGGCAAGCGTAGCTGGGGCCCATGCGTGTCCCCATAGCTACGCCTTGTGTTTGGAGGAAATGGGAGGAATCAAAAGAGAAGTTATTGAGGGTGAGGACCAACTCTGCTAGGCGGAGGAGGGTGTCAGTGGACGGGTATGGGTTGCTCCTCTGGTCGAGGAAGAACCGGAGGGCTTTGAGACCGTCCTGGTGGGGGATGGAGGTGTAGAGTGACTGGACGTCCATGGTAAAGATGAGAGGATGGGGGCCTGGAGAATGGAATGCACGGAGCCGACGGAGAGTGTCTGAGGTGTCTTGAACATAGGTGGGGAGGGATTTAACAAAGGGGGATAGGATGGCGTCAAGGTATGTGGAAATGTGTTCGGTGGGGCACGAACAGGCAGAGACAATGGGTCTGCCAGGGCAGTCGGGTTTGTGGATTTTGGGGAGAAGGTAAAATCGGGCCGTGCGGGGCTGGGAAACGATGAGGTCGGAGGCTCGGTGGGGTAGGGAGCCCGAGCTGATGAAGTTGGTTATGGTGCTCGAGATGGTGGCCTGGTGTTCGTCAGTGGGTCATGGTCCAGGGGTAAGTATAGAACCTTATTTGTATTGTATTCCAAGCTCTCTCCAAAACCCGAGACATCTTTTTAAATCATGTGAAAGGATATTTATTGTGAAGTATTGTTTATGTATAAGTTGCTCACTCTATCTGTAGGCTCTGAAAATAAATATATTTTGCTTTGTGAAAATGTAAATGCTATTAGACATATCACACTTATCTAGTTGCCTCCATATATAAACACAAATGACCTGGAAACTTTTTAATGTTTCTCAGGGACCATTTACACTAATGTTCCAATAAATTATTTTGTATAGCACACATAGATTTTACAATATGTAATAGAATTTCCAGATCATAACGTCCCTTAGAAAGTATGTGCATATATTTGCATACTTATTTACAAAATATTGATGTTATTGTTTAGTTACCAGTAACTGGCAAAGCTTTGGCATTGGCATTTGTCATAAACATCAAACCAGCATTCCTGAACACATCAGCGTTATTCGCTCCCCCTCCAGCTCCGCATCCAAGATCATGCTTCTCAGCATCAAGAAGTACCTGTATGAAGAATGACAATACTTAGAGTCACAGAGTCATACAGCATAGAAACAAGCCCTTTGCCCTAACTTGGCCATTTCAACCAAGATGTCCCATCTGTGCTTGCCCCACCCGCCTGTGTTTGGTCCACAAAGACATTTCCATACCCCGTAAAATGTTTTGTACTTACTACAGTATATGTGAATATTATTTGTTGTTTGTTCTGCATTAATACAGAGAGACCAGAGATGTAAATTATTCAGATATTCTCCTGGTCGGGTTCCCACACTCAACCTGCTGTAAGTTTAATCAAATCCAATAGGCTACACAAAGTGTAGCCCTTTATATGGACCACCTCACTCTCATTCAGAACTTTTTACAACACATTTGTTGGAGCAATCTATTGATGACCATTCCTATCCTCTATCCTATCCTAATGCCCCATTTCATCTCCCTTGCTTGGAGTTCATTTGCCTGTTATTATGTGCTGTTGAAATGCCCCTTGACGTTGGATCAATGCCACAAATAAAAAGCAAACAGCACATTTTAATAAAACATATAATGTTTCCTAGCCATCAAATAAAGAATGTACAGATATAATCATAGTTTATTTGGAGTCTTAGAATCATACAGCATGAAACAGGCTTTTCAGCTCAATTTACCAATGTCAACCATGATGCCCCATGTAAGCCAGTCCCATTAGCCTGCTTTTAACCGCTATCCCTCAAAATCCTTCCTTCAACACATCTGTCCAAATGTCTTTTAAATGTTATTGTAAATGCCTTAATTACTACCTTTTGGAAATGTCTCTGTGTAGTCACCACTGGCTTGGAGCAGAAAATAGATGAGTGACCACTGTAAAAGGGAATAGCAAAGAGTGCAGGAATTCTCTGTGGCCATTCACCTTGGCAACAGATTTCCTGTTTGGATATTATGGTAGAGGGGGATGGGGCAACAGACAGTGACCAGTCAGGGGAGCAGCAGCAGTCATGTTTGTGTCGTCGGGCCTAGTTCTGACGCACGGCGGGGAAAGGTGAAGCAGGCAGAGTGATAGTGAGAGATGTGCAGAGGGATCTTGGAGTCCATGTTCATAGCTAACTGAAGTTGGCAGCACAAGTAGATAGGGTGGTAAAGAAGGTGTGTAGTATACTTGCCTCCGTTGCTGGGGCATTGAATATAAGTCAGGAAGTTATGATGAGCTCGACAAGAGTTTAGTCAAGATTATTTGGAGTATTGTGTGCAGTTCTGGTCGTATATTACAAAAATGATGTGGAGACTTTGGGAAGGGTCCAGAGAAGGTTTGTTCTACGTTCTATTAGACCTATGAGTTAGGAGGACATACAGGAGATTCTGTGGCAGCAAACAAGATTCCAGGATATGTCTCAGAGTGTCTCAGAGTGGCTGCAAAACAATCCCATGTAGGGGGGTTCGGCTAAAAGACATTGTGCACATTGGCACACATGTTATAGTAGGAAAAGGCATGAGATCCTGCAGATTGAATACAGGGAGTTAGACAAGAAAATAAAAAGCAGGACCCTCAGGGTAATAATCTCTGGATTTCTCCCTGTGCCACATGCAAGTGAGGGGTAGAAACAGGGAGATAGGCCAGATTAATATGTGGCTGAGGTTTTGCTGCAGGGGCAGGGATTCAAATTTTTGACCTTTGGGATGTCTTCTGTGGCAGAGTTGATTTGAACAAGAGGTATGAATTACACTTGAGATGGAGGGGAACTAATATCCTGGCAGTCAGGTTTGCTAGTGCTATTCAAAAGTGTCTTTGGCAGGGAGACAGGATCCAATGCAAGTGTGAGGCAGGTGAGAGGCTGGAGGTTGGTAAGGAAAACAATGAAAGCAAGTTCAGTATATCATATATAGGAAAGAACTGCAGATGCTAGTTTAAATCAAAGGTAGACACAAAATGTTGGAGTGACTCAGCGGGACAGGCAGCATCTCTGGAGAGAAAGAATGGGTGATGTTTCAGGTCGAGATCCTTCTTCAGACTGATATATATCATTCTATCATCGGCAGATCAGGCATAGACTGATATATATCAATCTATCATCGGCAGGAGCATGGCATGGAACGAGGAAGTACTGTTGGGTTAGATTGGATTTCTTTCAATGCAAGAGGCCTGACAATTAAGGTGGTTGAACCGAGTGTGTGGATAGGTCTGGGACATTAAAGTTGTAATAGAAACCTGATTTAGGGTGGGACAGGACTGGCAGGTTAATGTTGCAGAGTTCAGGTGCTGTGGGCAAGTTGGAGGTGGAAGTAGGAGGGAGAGTTGCTTTAGTGATTAACGAGAACGTCACGGCAATAGCCCAAGATTACATTATAGATGTCCAGTGATGTCAAGTGGAGTTGATAAATAAAAAGGGGATAATCACCTTGTTGGGAGTGTGCTACAGGCCCCCAAATAGTCAAAGGGAAATAGAAGAACAAATATGCCAGGTGATTGCAGGCAGTTGCAAGACTAATAGGATTGACATTCGAGGGGACTGAAACCTTTCCAAAATAACTGGGGCTGCATAGCATCAAGGGTTTAGGTGGGGTGTTCAGGTAAGACTGCTTGGCATCATGTTCAAGTTCAAATGCATTTGTCACATGCACCATAAGGTGCAGTGAAATGTAATTTACCATGCAACGTTGCAATTAAAAAAGGACACAAAACACAACATAATTCAACACAGACATCCACCATAGCAACCTGTGGTGGAAGGCATTTCAGTTTAGAGCCCACAACTAGGCATTACCTGCTGATAGGAATTTGGGAAGGGCAAGTGACTAAAGTGTCCATGGGCAAGCCTTTGGGACTGGTGACCAGAGTTCTATTCACTTTAAAATAGCTATGGATAAGGACAGGCTGACCCACAAGTTAAAATTATTTATTGGGGAAAGGTCAACTTTGATGGTATTAGAAATGAACTTGCTAAAGGTAGGAAGGACACAGTGCTGGGATAATTTAGGGATTCAGGCAGCATTCTGCCTGAATCTCTAAATTCTGGAATTTCTGGAAAAGAAGGGTAGGTGACACTTCAGGTCGAAACCAGAAACACTAAAGATGATAGGAGTAGGTTGTTTGCGGATGAAGGGATGTCAGGAAAATGGGATGCTTTTCAAAGTGTGATGGTTAGAGTTCAAAAGCACGTTCCTGTTAGACTGAAGGGCAAGGCAAGTGGAAGTAAGGAAGCCTGCATAGCAAGAGAAAATGACGCTCTGGTCAGAAAAAGGAGGCAAGAGCCAGGTACAGTAGCTCGGATCAAGTGTATCGCTGGAGGAGGTTAGGCAACTGAGCATGTTTAAGAAGGAATTCTGGAGGGCAAGAAGGGGTCAGGGGGTAACTCTGGCAGGTAAGATAAAGTAGAACCCAAAGAAATTTAATGTACTCTAAGCGAAAGAGGGCAACGAGGGAGATTAGAGCCCCTCAGAAATCAAAGCTATCGATGTATGGAGTCACAGGAGATGGGCAAGATCATCAATGAGCATTTATCCTCTGTTTTTACCATGGGAAAAGGCGTGAAGAATCAGAAATTTGGGACTGTTAATGGAGAAGACTTGAAGACAGTCCGTATTTTGTTGAGAACATGCAGGAGGTCCTGAGCCTTAAGCACAGTGGTGCAGCTGGTGAAGCATCAGAAACCCGGGTTCGAACCTGATCTCGGGTGCTGCCTGCGTGGAGTTTGCGTGTCCTCCTTGTGACTAAGTGGGGTTTCCTCCGGGTGTCCCGGTTTCTTCCCACATCCCAAAAATGTGCAGCTTTGTGGGTTAATTTGCCTCTGTAAATTGCCCCTAGTGTGTAGAGGGTGGATAAGAATGAGGGATAACATACAACTAATGAGGAAAGGTGATCAATAGTCGACATGGGCTCCATGAGCAAAAGGAACTATCACCATGCTGCATCTCTAAAACAGAATCACAAGTAGATAGAATGATTTAGAAGACTTATGGCACGCTAGCCTTCAGGGAATTGAGGATAGAAGTTGGAACATTATGTTACAGTTGTGCAAGACATTGGTGAGACCACACCCTGGAATATTATGTTCACCCTGCTGTAGGAAAGCTGCCATAAAGCTGGAAAGAGTGCAGAGAAGATAAATGAGGATGTTGCCAGGATTCAAAGGCCTGAACAACAGGGAGACCAACGGGTCAGGACTTTATTCCTTGGAGGGCGGGAAGCTGAGAGGTAATTGTGCAGAGGTATATAAAAACATGAGGGAAATAGGTAGAGTTGTACTGCATGGAAACAAGCTCAACTTGCCCTTGCTGATCAAGATGCCCGATCTAAGTTGATCCCAATTTCCCAAGTTTGGCCCATATCTGTCTCAACTTTTCCTATCCATGCACCTGTCCAAGTGTCATTTGAATATTGCTATGGTAAGTGCCTCAACTACCTCCTCTGACAGATCATTACCATGAGACCCTTTTTAACTTTTTGCCTAGCTTCCAGTATTCACTCTGCAGGACCTCATCCCTTTTCCAATCTTTGCCTATGTGCACGACCACTGGCTGCTCCCCCTCCCCCTTGAGAATGTTATGCAGGCGGTCCATGACACCTTAGACCCTAACACCAGAGAACCCATACACCATTCTAGAGTCCCATTTGCTGCCACAGAATCTCCTATCTGTCCCCCTAATGTCTCCTATCCCTATAGCCTAATAACCTAATTTTATTTATTAATCCTGACCTCATAAGAAATCCATTTATTTAAACTCCTATATATCGGCGAAATCAAACACAGACTCGGCGATCATTTCGTTGAACACCTCCGCTCAGATCGCCTAGGCCTACACAATCTCCCGGTTGCTAAACATTTTATCTCCCCCTCCCATTCTTATACTGACCTTTCTGTCCTGGACCTCCTCCACTGTCAGTGAGGCCCAATGCAGATTGGAGGAACAGCACCTCATATTTCGCTTGGGCAACTTACAACCCGGCTGTATGAATATTGATTTCTCTAACTTCAAGTAACAAGTGCTTTCCCTCTCTCTCCGTCACCCTAGTTGACCGATTAGTTTCACTGTCCTCCTGATTAATTTTACTGATTGTATGTCTCATTGTCACCTTCCCCTCAGCAAAGAATGAACCATTCTACTTTTCCTCGTCTGCTTTGTCATTTTTACACCTTACCCTTCCATATCTCTAGTCACCCTTTCCCCTGACTCTTAGTCTGAAGAAGGGTCTCAACCCAAAACTTCACCCATTCCTTCTCTCCAGAGATGTTGCCTGTCCTGCTGAGTTACTCCTGCATTTTGTGTTAATCTTCCACTTCAATAACTAATTGGAATTACGATGCTGGTATTTAATCAGATATGAAAATCCACCTAACCTTTCTCATTGTTAATTTGCTTCCGATCTTTACTGCATACACAGCTGTGTCAATGGAAGATAATGCAACAAGTGAATCAGGTTGAGCATTGATTCTTAAAGTCATTGATTCTCCTGGTTTATATTGATCAATATCATTATCAACATTCAACTGAACCTGTAAATATATAAAAAGAAAGTATTCAAAATTCCTGCTAAAATTTCAGAACATTATAAGATCATTTTTTAAGAAAACCAATAATTATATTCATAAGCTGTGCTATACCAATACACTAAAATTGAAGATAGAAACAATAATACAATACAATGGGGGATGGGTGGTGGCTGCATTTCTAGAAAATGACCTGTATCATGATTATCGATAAGGTGTAGTAGATTCATCATCTGCATGTGTCAAGAAACACGAGATGTCAAACATAAATTTTATGTTTATTTATTCACATAAAATTCAGTAAGACTGAATTTCATTCCTTGCTTCAATTTTTTGGGCATGATGTATTATATTCTATATCATGGAACCTATGTTACTCGCACGGCTATAACACGCATTCTGAAATAAAAGAGTGTTAAGTGTTAAGCATATACAAAAAAGAATAGCTAGTAACCATAAATATTCCCTGAGGACTGGTTTCATCTGAAGGGATAGAATACAGTATAAGGAAAAACAGTTCACATTCAGAAGGAAGACACTGCTAGAAAGTTGAGACTATTGTGTTGGGGCACGTACGTTAGACTCCTATTTATTGGTTATAGACCAAGGGGGAACCGTTAGGTCCGTCCCCTCAACGTGCGGTTGCGGAGGGGGGCGCCTTCGGCGTCACACACACACACACTAACCACCCCACACACACACTCACACTGACCCCCCCTTGATATTATATTAATATTATTAATTCGCTCCTTTTACCCCATCCTCACCCTATCCACTCACGCAGGCACGCGAGAGAGGGGGGGGGGGGGGTGGAGATGGAGGGGGTAGAGAGGGAGAGGGAGGGGGGTAGAGATTGAGGGGTGTGGGGGCACGGCATCACAGGGGAGGGCTGGTTCCCGCATGCAATACTCCACCACTCACCCATAGGTCCCAATATTCATCACTTCCTAGAGAGGGGGACAGAGAGGGAGGGGGGGTAGAGAGGGAGGGGGGCAGAGAGGGAGGGGGGGGCATAGAGGGAGGGGGTGCAGAGAGGGAGGGGGTGCAGAGAGGGAGGGGGTGCAGAGAGGGAGTGGTCCAGAGAGGGAGGGCTCTCCACCTCCTCCCCCTCTCCATCCCCCCCCTCCCCCCCCCTCATTGCACAGTTCAGTTTATTCACAGCTTAGAATCACAGTTGTGGACTCTCCCTGACGATCTTCCAGAGTGACTTTTATAGTCCTCCCCCCCCCCCTCGGAAGGGGGGCTACTTTCATCGCGGTGATTGACAGGTGAGAGGACCAATCTGCTGATCTCAAGATTTTTTAAACACTCATAACTTATTTATATTTCATCAATCAGAAAGATCCTTGACGCTGCCTCAGTGGAGGAGGACTGTGAGAAAGGTGGCCAAAAATCATAGCGATATATGGTAGCGTTTTTTCTAAAATCAATATACAGCTTAGACAGGAAGTGGTCAAGATGAGACTTTTAGTTATACAGATAGATACACCATAATCCCATCGAAACACCAATAAAGCCCTAGACCTAGGTTAGCATCCACCTGTGCTACTGGATAGAACAAAACATCAAACACTGAGCATCAACCAATACAGCACATATGCCTGTGCATGATCCACGTCCTTCTATTCACTGCACTTCCACAAGCCTATCTGTAGATTTGTTATTGCATGTGAACCAATCCTAGTAGAATAGCATCACTAACCCCACCTTTCTGTATGATTAATACAAACACCCACGTCCTACACTGGTCAGTCTTGGAAGCGGTAACGATGAACTAACAACTAACGACCTGCTGTACAGTTATATAAGGGTGCTGATTAAAGATTATCTTGAACTTCAGACTGTGTAGAATACTTATTTACATGGTGTCAGTAGGTTTGGAGTAACCCACCGACTTTTATTTCTGTTCATCAGTTTTTTTTTCTTGCTTCACTATGGCTCAATCATGCAGAAAGCCTCCACAGCTTATCTTTGCTTCCGACATCGGCGAGCGATGGCAGCTCTTTGAGATTGACACTACGGACACTACATCAATATCATCCACCGAAATGAACCAGACGCTGTCAAGGCTTCCCTCTTTCTTAACCTGGTGGGACCTGAAGCCATGATGAGAGCTCGGACTTTTGAATACGCACCAGCTGTCCAAGATGACAACAATCAGGTAGTTGTGCCTGCCGAGTCTATGCATGACCCTAATGTTTTACTGCGTAAATTCCGTGAGATATGTGACCTACCGTCGAACCGCATTTTAGAAAGAGCAAAATTCTTTGCGAGACACCAGCTTCCTGATGAGCCAGTAGAGAGATTTATTTGTGATTTAAGATACATGGCTCAGAGATGCCGATTCGAAACCATGACGAATGAGCTGATAAGAGATAAACTAGTTTCTGGGATGATTGATCAGAAGCTAAGGACTGAGTTACTGCGGAATCCTGATTTAACCCTTGAGCAAACAACACATGCCTGTCGTATGTCTGAGTCTGTTGCTCCATTAAGTGAACAGCTTGACTCTGAGAAGACCATAAACCTGATGGGTTTCAACAGACTACAAACACCGACCGATAACAGAAGATTTATGACTGAGCCCCCTCAACAGGTTAATCGGGGATTCGCCAATGAGCCCCCTCGGAGATGTCCTAATTGTAACTACTTCCACAACAAGGGGCGAGCTACCTGTCCTGCTTACGGAAAGTCCTGCAATTATTGCAAGAAGATGAACCATTTTGCCGTCGTTTGCAGAGCCCGTGGGAAAAGACCCTCTAGTTCAGCGTCTAATCTACATCTGCTGCAACAAGACCAAACAACTCCTGCTTCTCAAGACCAGCTTGACTCTGATAAGAAATAATGAGGCCTTGGCTAAAGACAAATCCACTCTACATGCTTACGTGGGAGAAGGTTTGTATCCCCTGGGAAGAACCACTTTCAAATGTGCGCTGAAAAGCACTACAAGGAATCTGACCTTCTATGTTTTGAATTCTGACTCTGTGACTCTACATGCCAAGACTTAGGGCTGGTTTCCCTTGACCGGTCAGTTCACGAGCTACTGATATCTGTGGACCCAGTAAAAGAGTACCCTGATCTGTTCGACGGCAAACTAGGCAAGCTGCCTGTGACCTACACGAAATCCATCGACCCCAATGTTGACCGAGTTGTCCGCGCACCTCACCGTGTGCCACACGCTATGAGAGACAGGATTGAGTCTTAACTAAAGAACATGGTCTCCTTAGGCGAACTAGAAGAGATCAGTAAACCCACTGAATGGGTTTCCACGTGTTAAAGAAGGAACTGCAGATGCTGGAAAATCGATGGTTTACACAAAATGCTGGAGAAACTCAGCGGGTGCAGCAGCATCTATGGAGCAAAGGAGATAGGCAACGTTTTGGGCCGAAACCCTTCTGAGTTTCCACTATGGTTGCCACCCTTAAGAAGGATAAAAACGAGCTCCGCGTATGCATCAATCCAAATGATTTGAATGTTACCATCAGGCGTCCACATTATCCTACGAGGACTGTCGAGGACGTCGCTGCGCAGAGCCACCGTATTTTCAGTCCTCGACACGAAAAGCTCATTTTGGCAGATACCGCTACATGACAAGTCGTCAAACCTGACCACATTTGCCACTCCATTTGGCAGATTTAAATTTCTAAGAATGCCATTCGGCATTAACTCAGCCAGTGAAGTCTTCCAGAGAAACATGGAACTGCTGTTCCAGGGCCTCCCGTATGTCATCATTGTAGACGATATCCTGGTTTATGGCAAGGACACAGCGGAGCATGACAACAACCTAAAGCTTATCATGGACCAGGCACGTCAGAACAACCTGGAATTCAACCCTAACAAGTGCAAGTTCAGGGTTCCAGAGGTCACCTATGTCGGACATGTTTTCACTCCTGATGGTCTCAAACCAGATCCGAAAAATACTGCTGCCATCACAGTGATGCCAGCCCCCACCGACCTGTTTAGCCTGCAGCGATTCCTGGGTATGGTGAACTATCTGGGAAAGTTCATACCGAACCCCAGTGAACTGAGTTCGCCTCTGAGACAACTAACTCGAAAGGTTACTGCCTGGTTTTGGTTCCAGCATCACCAAATAGCATTTGATGCTTTTAAAATCGAGGCTAACCAGCGCTCCCACCTTGACATTTTTCGACCTGAAGTGCCCTGTGACAGTTACCTGTGATGCCTCACGATACGGACTCGGTGCGCTTGCCTACAATAATCTGCTGATGGGACTTTACGTCCTGTCTCCTATGCCTCCCGCACCATGACGGACACCGAACAGCGCTACGCGCAAATTGAGAAAGAGCTGCTGGCTGTGGACTTCGCTTGTTCTAAATTCAAGGACTTTGTCTTTGGGAATGTTTTCATGGTCGAGACAGACCACCAACCTCTGGTGACCATCCTCAACAAACTTATCCACGCAGCACCTGCACGTCTGCAGCATATGATGATGCAACTCTAGCGATTTGACTTCAAAATTGTTTACAAAAAGAGCAAGGACATGCTCGTGGCTGACACCCTTTTTCATGCACCACGGGATCCAACGAGCGACACCCCTATGAACGGGACGAGTTTACGGTTCTCAGCATAGACTTTGTTCCCACAAAACAATTGAATCGCCTAGCCCGAACACACAAGCTGCTGACGCCATCCTCCAGCTTCTCTCATCCATAATCAAGAGAGGCTGGCCAGACAAGCAATCCAGCACACCACTGGAGGTGCAGCCGTTCTTCTTGAACAACAAGGACAACAACATCCAGGACAACAAGACATCCGATACCGATTGCCCAACAGAAGCTGGTGCCACAGGTGCTGAAGCCAGCTACGATCCAGAAGCATATCCAGGAGAAACACGACATCCAGAAACAATCACATGACAAGTCCAGCAAACCACTTCAACCACTACTACTGGGCCAAGTCGTCCGTTTGCAAACTACTGTGGGACATTCCCGTCTATGTTACGTTGTTGGCCTGTCCAAAGAAACCCGATCCTACCTTGTTGACATCGATGGCACCTTGTACCGTCGGAGCCGCCTACACTTGCTGGCTGTGAAGGAACCACGTCCACCACCAGCTGATCCTTTTGTTCCACCTCTATTGTTCCAGCTGTCTGCTGCCGTGTCCACCTCCAGTTCCAGAATGTCCCTCACCCCACCACGACCAGCGGCTATGGCTAACAACAATGCTACCTCTCCCGCATGCTCCCCCTGTCAGTCACCACGGGTGTCCCCTGTTACTTTCTCACTTCCGGGTTCACCACCTCCCTCTAACTTTTCTGGCGAAGGGGGAGAGGGGTTGGTCCGTACATGTTCGGGCCGTATTAGTAGACCGCCTGACAGATATGGCGAGTATGCTTGAATTCTAGCTGCATGTGTGTTTAATTATATTCGCTCTTTATGGGGAAGGATGTAGATTGGTTATTGCATGTGAACCAATCATAGTAGAATAGCATCACTAACCCAGCTTACTGTATGATTCATACTAACACCCACTTCCTATACTGGCCTTGGAAGCTGTAACGATGAACTAACAACTAACGGCCCCCTGTACCATTATATAAGGGTACTGATTAAAGATGATCTTGAACTTCAGATTGTGTAGATTACTTATTTACACTATCTAAAAGCCTCTTTAACGCCACCATCATAACTGCCTCCACCAGCACCCCTGGCAATGTGTTCCAGGCCTCCACTACTCTGTGTAAAAAGCTTGCACGGCTCATCTTCATTAAATTTCCCCCCTCTCACCTTATTGCTATGCCCTCTGGTATTGGGCATTTTCACCCTGGGAAAAAGATTCTGACTGTCTACCCTATCTATGCCTCTCATAATTTTATGCACTTCCATCAAGTCTCCCCTCAACTTCCAATGTTCCAGAGAAAACAATCCAAGTTTACCAACCTTGTCCTGTAGCTGAAACCCTCAGATCCAGGCAACATTCTGATAAACCTTCTCTGCACCCTCTCCAAAGCTTCCACATCTTTCCTGTAATGGGGTGACCAGAACTGAACACAATACTCTCAATGTGGCCTAACCAATGTCCAATTGAGCTGCATCATGACTTCCTGACTATTACATTCAATGCCTCTTACAATGAAAACAAGGATAGTATACGCTTTCTTTACCACCCTATCTATTTGTGCTTCCAAGAAGGTGCCCAACCCAGCCACAGAAGCAGATCTACAATCACTAAACTACCACCTTCAGTGAGTTATAAACTTGGACTCCAAGATATCTCTGCACATCAATGCTGTTAAAGGTCTTGCCATTAACTGTATACTTTCCCTTACAATCTCCCAAAGTACAACACCTCACACTTGCACAGATTAAACTCCATCTGCCATTTCTCCACCCATTTCTGTAGCTGATCTACTGTATATCCCACCGTATCTTCTGACAGCCTTGCTCACTGTTTACAACACCTCCAATTGGTGCTGTCAGCAAACTTACTCACCAACCCATCTACATTTACGTTCAAGTTACTTATATATATATATCACAAACAGCAAAGGTCACAGCACAGATCTCTGCAGAACTCCACTGGTCACAAATCTCCAGCCAGACTATCACCAAGCCTATCACCAAACTCGCGGGACTTGGTATCAGCACTCATCTCTGCAACTGGATCCTGACCAACAGACCCCAGTCAGAGAGAATAGGGGACCAATCATCCTCAACACTGATGCTCCGCAAGGATATGTTCTCAGCGCCCTTCTTCACTCCTTGTGCACCCACGGCTGTGTAGCCATGTACAAGTCTAATTCAATTTTCAAATTCGCACCATTGTGGGCTGGATATCAAATAATGATGAGATGGAGTACAGGTAGATTCAGAACCTTATGTCCTGGTGTCAAGACAACAACTTTTCTCTTAATGTCAGCAAGACAAAGGAGATAGTGATCGGAGTTCAGGAAGTGAACATACCCCAGTTTGCATTGATGGTGGATGGTGCCGAAATAGAGATGGTTGAAAACTTCAAATTCCTCAGAGTCAATATCACCAACAATTTCTCCTGGACCACCCATCGGTCCACTGAGTCCGCACTGACAAGCGATCCCCACATACTAACACTATCCTACACACACAAGGGATAATTTACATTTATACCAAGCCAATTAACCTACAAACCTATTTGTCTTCGGAGTGTGGGAGGAAACTGAAGATCTTGGAGAAAACCCACGCAGATCACGGGGAGAATGTACAAACTCCGTACAGACAAGCACCCATAGTCAGGATCGAATTCGGGTCCCTGGCGCTGTAAGGCAGTAGCTCTACCGCTGCGCCACAGTGCAGCATGTAAATATCGGGTGGCGCGGTGCACTTGATATCTCGGTACACAAATGTGCAATAACAAACATAAACCTTAAGAAGAGCATATCATTCATAAAGTCTTGTGCTGTACATTTAATTACAATTATTGTGATTTAAATGGCACACATTCCACCTGGACTAGAAACTCAATTGTAACCTACCTGTTGTTTGCTTACGCAGTTCTCTACCACCTCAAACCATATAGAATCAACAACCAGTTCAGCAGCATTTTCTCCAGTTACTATATAATATGCAATCAGGCGCGCAGAAGGAATCATTTCCGTAGTGATGGGAATATTCAGGCTGAAAACCTGGTTGTCAGATGGACGGAATTTTGATCCAAATGAAATTATTTTTCCTTTTGATACCACCTAGATTAACATGAAAATTCACAGTATATAATATGATGTGAAATATATGAAAACACAATTACTGAGTGCAGATATTGTAATCTTTGACATAATCAGAGCACAGATCTATAATATAATTTAGAGAAACGAAAATTATAGCGAAATCTGTGGCAACCAAATTATTGTTTGGGCGACTTGTTCTGACACTGAATTTCCTTCTGAAGAAGGGTCTTGACCTGAAACTTCACCCATTCCTTCTATCCAGAGATGCTGCCTGTCCACCATCCACAGAGTTACTCCAGCATTTTGTGTCTATCTTTCCTTCCATTATGCTGAGTTCTTATTTTCAGTTAAATATAGATGGCAGGATCGAGAATGCACAATGTTGTCAATAGACAATAGACAATAGACAATAGGTGCAGGAGTAGGCTATTTGGCCCTTCAAGCCAGCACCGCCATTCAATGTGATCATGGCTGATGATCCCCAATCAGTACCCCGTTCCTGCCTTCTCCCCATATCCCCTGACTCCGCTAATTTTAAGAGCCCTATCTAGCTCTCTCTTGAAAGCATCCAGAGAACCTGCCTCCACCGCCCTCTGTGGCAGAGAATTCCACAGACTCACCATTCTCTGTGAGAAAAAGTGTTTCCTCGTCTCCGTTCTAAATGGCTTACTCCTTATTTTTAAACTGTGGCCCCTGGTTCTGGACTCCCCCAACATCGGGAACATGTTTCCTTGCCTCTAGTGTATCCAAGCCCTAAACAATCTTTTATGTTTCAATGAGATTCCCTCTCATCCTTCTAAACTCCAGAGTGTACAAGCTCAGCTGCTCCATTCTCTCAGCATATGACAGTCCCGCCATCCCGGGAATTAACCTTGTCATGGTGAAATTATTTTTCACTAGCAGAAGTAGGTCCTGCCAAAACACTAAGCAGGAAATACTTGGTTATTAAAGAGACATTTTCAATATTATGCACATTATTCTGCAATTGCATTCTGTGCAATTCATCGTGTACATGCATATACATCTCAGTGTTGTAGATCCTTGGGCTTTTGGCCATTAATGAGCATCATTGAAGAGACCACACATATCATGCTGTCAATGAGTTGTTGAGCACATTCTCCTCCCACCCCACATGTGTTCCCCCCCATCCATCATTTATTCTTTAGGTCAGTATTTTCCACATGAGCTTTCCCTCCAGGTGTGTTTTTCTTTGAGAAATAGTGGAGTGACCTTCAATCCATAAACAACTTATGTTTGTGATTAATTAACTCTGAAGCTCTTGACCACATCACTTTCAATTTCTGGATCCACTACTTTCACCTAATCTCACCCCCTCTCCTCCAGAACAGAAATAAACAAGGATAATTCCCAAAATGTAGTAACAAAGAACTGCAGATGCTGATTTATATCAAGAATAGGCACAAAGTGCTGGAGTAACTCAGAAGATCATGCAGCATCTATGGAGGAAATTGCTGGATGATGTTTCGGGTTGGGACTCTTCTTCAGATGTCTGAAGGAGTCTGAAGAAGGGTCGCAATTCAAAATGTCACCCACCCCGCTGAATTACTCTAGCACTTTATGTGCACCTTGATAGAGTTCTCCTGGTCCTCAAATTCCACCGTGCTACTTGAAAGACTTTTTTCACACAGAGAGTGGTGAGTCTCTGGAACTCTCTGCCACAGAGGGTAGTTGAGGCCAGTTCATTGGCTATATTTAAGAGTGAGTTGGATGTGGCCCTTGTGGCTAAGGGGATCAGAGGGTATGGAGAGAAGGCAGGTACGGGATACTGAGTTGGATGATCAGCCATGATCATATTGAATGGCGGTGCAGGCTCGAAGGGCTGAATGGCCTACTCCTGCACCTAATTTCTATGTTTCTATGTTTCTATGTTTCTATTCTGCACGAAATAGGTCATTTTCTGCAACTTCCGCCATATTCAAAGACATTCCATCACCAACCAGATACATCTTCAGCTCTCCTCCCCATAACAGCAATACATAGATATCATTCCTTTCCTGACTCACTGCTTCAATTCTTACAGCACTTTCTCTTGCAAAAGCAGGTGCTGATGCATTTGTCCTTTCATCTCTTCCCTTCCCGTGAACCGGAATCCGTATAGTCTTTCCAGCTGTAGCAGCAATTCACTTGCACTTCTGGCAATCCAGTGGTCTAGTGTGCTGCATTCAGAGTACACAATGTGGTCTTCCCCACACTGGGGATACTAAATCCAGATTGGGTGATGGAAACACATTTTGTTGCTGTGTATTGGGTATTGGTTTTGTGAATATTGGTGTGCAGCATGCAGGGGTGACCCGGAGCTTCTAGTCACCTGCCAATTCAATTCCTCATCCCATTCCCACCCTTACCCTTTGGTCTGCAGCCTCTGTACTGTCACAGAGAGCCCCAATGCCTGGAAAGACCATTTGGATCCCTAAAACACCATGTCTGTCTGTGCATACTGCAGGCTTCTGGACCATCTACCTTTAATATTAGCTCAGCTTTTTTAAACTTTCCTTCTCATTCATTTTTTCTCTCTCTGGGAATGAAGGACATGCCTCACCCGACCCGCTAGGATAGCATTTTGCAACTCGCACATTATTTTGTCTAGCTGCACCCCTTCACTCATTGACAAGATAACCTTGCTTACAGCTTAACCTCATGGTCACCCTGGTTTTACCTTGTAGACCCTCACCAGCCCTTGCTGCAGATTTACACATTTCCGCGCATCACCCCACAGGACCTCGTCTCAACCTCCGTCCATTCCCTGGCCTCCTCTGACTCCAATCCCCACCCTTGTTGTGTCTTCACCATCACCCCTGACCTCCCCATTTCCGATATGGAACGGTCTGTCCTCAACAGAGGCTTCACCTTTGTTCCCCTAGGCCCCACCTCAATGAGTTCCCCTACGCCCCCACCCAAGATGAGGTGTTCCATACCACGTCATCCAAGATGTCCTAATTCTTTACAGAATGGGGGTTCTCCTCTTCCATCATAGACGAGGCCCTCACTCATGTCCCCTCAGTACACCGCAGCTCAACCCTTGCTTCACCTCCCCTTAGTCGCAACAGAGACAGAGTCCCCCTAGTTCTTACCTTTCATCCCATCAGCCGTTACATATAACACATAATCCTCCGACATTTTTTGCCACCTCCAACGTAATCTGACCGCTATTCACATCTTCCCATCTCCACCCCTTTCCACCTTCTGCCAAGACCATTCCTTCTGCAACCCCCTGGTTAACTCATCCCTTCCCACCCAAACAACCCCCCTCCCCAGGTTCCTTCTCCTGCAACCACAGGAGATGCAACACCTGTCCCAATACCTCCTCCCTTAACTCTGTCCAGGGACTCTGAGTGTTTTCAGGTTAGGCAGAGGTTCACTTACACCTCCTCCAACCTCATCTATTGTATCCATTGTTCTAATCGAGAACTCTTATACAGTACATCGGTGAGACCAAATGTAGACTGGGCGATGTTTGATCTAAGTGGCAAATCAAATACTGCATCTGTTCATAGCACGACTCCCAGACAGAGCTTTTATGCTGCCTGAATATTGATTCAAATATGGCAATGTGAACTGTTTCACAGAGTTTCATCAGAAGTGTGATGGGCAGAACTCCATTGCATACATTCAGTGTTTGGCAACAATTGACAAATCCACAAACCAATATAAAATATTCCAAGATTTACGACATAAAAGCCATTCAAGCAAATCCATACGAGATACCTATGATCAATATTAAACCATTTTTACCTGATAGTGGAAGTGTGTTATTTTATTGAAGTATGGACTACTTGCAAAAAGGTTCACACGAAGATCTGTGCCAACATGGAATTTTTGGAAACCTGCCACCCACATAATGTATAAGTAGCTTTGAGATTGTGAGTGATAAACTTTTGCTGTGAATGTCTTGGAGACAGGGTTTTCATCCTCAAGAGCAGTCCGAATCTACAAAAAGTGAAATAAATTGGGCTTAAATATGTCTTGAAATTCCATGAGCATAAAATCTCACAACATCATCTATCTGCACAATAAAAATCTAATGTCTGCACTGATGATAACAACAAGAAAACTTTGGAACATATAACGGATTAAATTTTAAGTCCATGCATCTGACAGAAACAGTAACATATTTTAACACAGACTATTAAACTGCTCTTATGAGAATGAGAATTCCTTTAGGACGTGAAGGGAATGGAGGGGTATGGAGGGAATGGAGCAGGTAGATGGGACTAGGGGAAAACAAATGGTCGGCACGGACTGGAAGGGCCGAGAGGGCCTGTTTCCGTGCTGTAATTGTTATATGGTTATATGGTTATATGGTTTATCATGTGTGGAAAAACATTGCCCATACGCAGTAGATTACATCTTTTACATTTGTGTATCTGGGCATAATGATATAATTGGGCAAAAAAAATAACCCAGGTTTCAACAGGAAAAGTAGATAAAAAACAATAATTTATGCACAATACATCAGCATGTACCACCCTTCACTAACGGCTCCCAATTGAGGAAGCAATTATGAATCAACCAGATAGTTCTGGAGTCACATGTGAGCAACAATTGATAAAAAGGGCAGAAAAGGGTATATCGCATGGGATTCAAGGAGAGATAGTTGAATAGATAGCAAATTGGCTCCATAGAAGGAAGCAGAGAGTGATGGTGGAAAAATTGCTTCTCGGGCTGGAGGCCTGTGACTAGTGGTGTGCCTCAGGATTTGGTGCTGGGCCATTACTGTTTGTCTTCTACAATGATTTGGATGACAACATACAAATGTGAGTGCTTTTGCAGAAAGTGAAGATGGTGGTGAAAGATTGCAGCAGGATCTGGATCGATTGGCCAGGTGGGCAGAGGAATGGTTGATGGAATTTAATACAGAGAAATGTGAGGTGTTGCATTTTGTGAAGTCTAACATGGGCAGGACCTACACAGTGAATGGTAGGGCTCTGGGGAGTGTTGCAGAGAAGAGGGATCTAGGAGTGCAGGTACAAGGTTCATTGAAGGTCGAGGCGCAGGTATTTAAGGTAGTCAAAATTGCTTTTGGTATATTGGCCTTCATCAGTCAGAGTATTGAGTATAGAAGTTGGGAGGACATGTTGATGAGACCGCATTTATATTGTGTTCAGTTCTGGGCACCATGTTATAGGACAGATGTTCTCAAGCTGGAAGGGGTACAGAGAAGATTTATGAGGATGTTGCGATGATTAGAGGTTCTGAGCTATAGGGAGAGATTGAGTAGGCTGGGACACTATTCCCTGGAGATCAGGAGGATAAGCGGTGATCTTACAGAGGTGTATAAAATCATGAGAGGAATAGATCGAGTAGATGCACAGAGTCTCTTGCCCAGAATAGGTGAATTGAGGAACAGAAGCCATAGGTTTAAGGTGAAGGGGAAAAGATTTAATAAGAATCTGAGGGGTAACATTTTCACACAAAGGGTGGTGTGTGTATGGAACAAGCTGCCAGAGGAGGTAGTTGAGGCAGGAACTATCCCAACATTTAAGAAACAGTTAGACAGGTTCACAGATAGGACAGATTTGGAGAGATATTGACCAAATGCGAGCAGGTGGGACTAATGTAGCTGGGACATGTTGCCCAGTGTGGGCAAGTTGGGCTGAAGGGCCTTTTTAATTCTATAGATTACTGCACCAGTGTGAAATTAGAACCAAGTTATGCAATCAAAATATGCGGTTGTCTTGTCAGATTGACACGTCTTGCGTTACAATAATGTTCATTTAGACTTTCAAATCAAATCCACATTTTAGAAACGTTCTTTGTTATCCAATGCTCATCTCAGATACGACACACAAAGAACGTTCACTGAGACATGCCATGGTAAGGTATGAGCTATTTGTTATTATTACCCATATCACACATCTGAGGTATGCTTTTACAAAATTGTATTCCCTTCGTTTTTACTGCCAGCAGGGGTAACAGGGGAATATTTTCTTGTATTCCCCTTTCTTGCGAACGCCTATGGACTTTACCTGTTAAAACAGCGGGGAATATAGTCTTATATTCCCCTGGTCTCACATCCGGGAACTTGGCAACGTGACGGCAACGTGACGCTGCGTGGGAAATTTAGAATATTCAAACGGCAGACAGGAAGACTGCCGCGTCCATTTTGGTTAAATTTTACGTGGAAGTCCGCCGAGCTGAGATGTTAAAATTTTCCTCTAGATGTCTGATATGGGTAATAATAACAATATTGACTGTCCTCTTTCGGGAGATACGACATATATTGCCCTCACTAGATCCATATTGCCCTCGTCTTCGACTCGGGCAATATGAATCTACTTCAGGCAATATATGTCGTATCCCCCTCAAGGCCAGTCAATATTCTATTAATATCCTGCTTATTGCCCTTTCCACACAAATGAAAGAAATGAAGGCCGATTACCCTAAACTACACTCACACACTTCATTCTGATTATCATGCCTATTAGCTACAGTATGCCTGCCTCTTTGTAGGGCATGTCAAACAATCCTTGTTCGAGACGTACCAGGGCCCCATCCCCGACCTCTACCTCCGCTACATCGACAATTGCTTTGGTGCTACCTCCTGCACCCACACACAACTCACTGACTTCATCCGCTTCACCACTAACTTCCATCCGCCACTCAAATACACCTGGACCATTTCCGACACTTCCCTACCATTTCTTGACCTCACTATCTCCATCGCAGGTGATAGACTTCTGACCGACATCCACTATAAACCCACTGACTCCCATGGCTATCTAAACAACACTTCTTCCCACCATATTTCCTGTAAGGACTCCATCCCCTACTCCCAATTCCTCCATCTACGCCGCATCTGCTCCCAGGATGAGGTGTTCCACACCAGGGCATCGGAAATGTCCTCATTCTTCAGGGAACGGGGGTTCCCCTCCCCCACTATAGATGAGGCTCTCACCATGGTCTCTTCAATACCCCGTGACACTGCTCTCTCTCCCCAACCCCCCACTTGTAACAAGGGCAGAGTCCCCCTAGTCCTCACCTTTCACCCCACTAGCCGTCACATACAACAAATAGTCCTCCGTCATTTTCACCACCTCCAACGTGAACCCACCACTCGCCACATCTTTCCATCTCCCCCCCCCCCCCCCCCCCCCCTCCCAGTCTGCTTTCCGCAAAGACCACTCCCTCCGTAACTCCATGGTCAATTCTTCCCTTCCCTCTCGCACCACCCCCTCCCCGGGCACTTTCCCTTGCAACCGCAAGAGATGCTACACTTGTCGCTTTACCTCCCCCCTCGACTCCATTCAAGGACCCAAGCAGTAGTTCCAGGTGCGATAGAAGTTCACCTGCACTTCCTCCAACCTTATCTATTGCATCCGCTGCTCTAGATGTCAGCTGATCTACATCGGTGAGACCAAGCGAAGGCTTGGCGATCGTTTCGCCGAACACCTCCGCTCGGTCCGCATTAACCAACCTGATCCCCCTGTGGCTCAGCACTTCAACTCCCCCTCCCATTCCGAATCCGACCTTTCGGTCCTGTGCCTCCTCCCTGGGCAGAGTGAGCACCACCAGAAATTGGAGGAGCAGCACCTCATATTCCGCTTGGGCAATTTGCCCCCTAGTGGCATGAACATTTACTTCTCCAATTTCCGGTACCCCTTGCTGTCTCCTCCCCTTCTCAGCTCTCCCTCAGCCCTCTGGCTCCTCCTCTTCCTTTCTCCTTTCTTCTCCCTGCCCCCCCCCCCTCCCCCCACCCTACATCATTCTGAAGAAGGGTTTTGGCCCGAAACGTTGCCTATTTCCTTCGCTCCATAGATGCTGCTCACCCGCTGAGTTTCTCCAGCACTTTTGTCTACATTCTGATTATCATAACAAGTACAATTGTGGAGACCACCATATTCCATCTTGAGGCTCAAATGTGGGAACAAATTGGGAACCAAATATGGGAAATTCTTAAAAATATGATCCAATATTAAAACATTGTCAGTGCAAAATAACACATAAGATCAATGGTTAGATTAAGATTTAATGACATTGGTCATGTTCCACAACCTATTGTTTCTTATCCTACATTGTTAATTATGAAATGTTATAGTTAAACATGCCAGTAATTGTCATAAACTATGTTTTAGTTTTAGGTTTTAAAGATGCAGCGCGGAAGCAGGCCCTTCGGCCCACTGGGTCCGGGCCGACCAGCGATCCCCACATATTAACACTATCCTACACCCACTAGGACAATTTTTACATTTACCGAAGCCAATTAACCTACAAATCTGTATGTCTTTGGAGTGTGGGAAGAAACCGAAGATCTCGGAGAAAAGCCACGCAGGTCACAGGGAGAACGTACAAACTCTGTACAGACTGCACCTATAGTCTGGATCGAACCCGGGTCGCCTGGCGCTGTATTCGCTGAAAGGCAGCAACTCTACCGCTGCGCCACCGTGACTGCCCATTATGCTTTCTATCATCTGGATTAATGTTTCTATCATCTGGATTAAAATAGTGACCAATATCACCTTTACTAATCAAATCCCTGTACCACAGACTGCAAATTATGCTGAACTGTCTTGATTGGTATCTCGAGCTTTCATCTACTGACCGTAAATTCTAATTCTTGAAGATCTCCTGGAGCAGAGATGCTGAACAATACTGTTCCATCGACTCTTCCTGTCTGCTTCCGTCTTATCGAATCTGGTACAATCACTTCTTGTCTTTGACCATCATCAAAAACTGCATTGGCTGAGAGTTCAACCATAATTCCTCTAACCGGATTTCCTAAAATGTCTTTTACTTGGACCTGTTAAAAAAGTTAACATGAGATGAAATAGTAAGATTAAACGAAAACTTACCAGTTTGAAGTTTGATCGTTATTTTATGAGGAGTTACGATGAGGGATTACATGAAGAAGGCCATCCCCACGCATGCGCGTCAATCTTCAAAGCAACGGTGTGAAGTCACAGATAACAGCTTTTGAACTAACATAGTAAGATTATAGATGACTAGAACTACCAGATGATCGTTATATTACGAGGGTAGGGAGCAGAGGGCACGTAATCCCTCATCGTAACGCCTCACAAAATAACGATCAAACTTCAAATTGGTAAGTTCTCGTTTAATCTTACTA
Source organism: Okamejei kenojei (assembly GCA_035221665.1). Classification (NCBI taxonomy): domain Eukaryota; kingdom Metazoa; phylum Chordata; class Chondrichthyes; order Rajiformes; family Rajidae; genus Okamejei; species Okamejei kenojei. The sequence goes on along the minus strand of CM069163.1, from coordinate 1,877,803 downwards.
TTTTACTTCGGAGTCACGTGAGTGACTACGTGAAGACTTTGAAGTTCTGTGATTTCATGCCGAGGACGAATCCACGCGTCACAGCTGCATCAATTGGCCAGGACGAGTGAGAAAAATCAATGCATTCAAACATGACATGTTTAACAATACTAATGCTTTAATAACAGGAAAGAAAAATAAACAGTGACCCCTCTTATCCAGGGGGAAACTGTGAAACAGAACTTAAAACAGAATCAGCAAAACCCCCGGATCTGGCGATAGGCTTATTATAAAACCTCTGGTACGTCCTCTCATTTGACCATCCCGCAGCCGCCAGAATTTGGTCAAGCGGTACGTCCATATCCCTTGCTGCTGATGTCGATGCAGCCCTGGTGGAATGAGGTTTAAAAATGTCAGTGTCCACTCCTGCACACGCCAGAACCTGTTTGATCCATCTAGAGATGGTCTGCACCGTAACCTGTTTGTGAGGTTTGGTGTAGCTGACAAAGAAGGAGAGTTCCGAGCCTCTCAAGCTCCTGGTGACCTTAATGTATTGGGTTATGGATGACATAACACACACTCGTGGATCTGAGGGGTATGCCATGATACTCAACTTGCGCCCTTGTACCCCTGGCCTGCTCTGTTTGACGAGATCCCGAACGAAAAAGGTGACGTTATTGCAGGACGAACTCATACTGTCCAGTCTGAGTTTTTGTTGCATTTGGACCCGTTGTGCTGAGGCCAGGGCCATGAGCATAACTACCTTCAATGTCAGATGGTGTAGGGACAGGGATGAAACTGATGCCCACTGACGGAGCAGCGTGAGGACCATGCTGACATACCATATGTGTGAGTATCTGGGTCTAAGTGGAGTGGAGATAAAGACGCCCTTCATAAATTTGGTTATTAAAGGGTGGGACCCTACCGTGTTGTGTGCAGACCCCAGCCGTAAATAATTGGACAAAGCACTGCGGGTACTGTTGATGGCACTGTAACTAAGTTTGTTATCGTGAAAGAGTGACGATAGAAATTCCAAAGTATCAGTGATTGAAGCTGCGAGATATGAATATGAGAGCGGGGACAGTATGTCTCCCATTTTCTTATGTGAGAGATGTACTGTTTCTGAGTGCTCTTCCTCAAGGCCGCAGTGATAACATCAACGGTATGCTCTGAAACCCCGAGCCCCAGGAACGGTCTCCTCAGAATCTGCAAGCCAACAAATGTATACGGTCATGAAGAGGGTGGCTTTCTCCTGTCACTGGGTGTACCAGCAGATTTTGGGCACTGCCATAAAAGGCTGTGTGATTAAGGCTAGAACCAGAGGGAACCAATGCTGAGTAGGCCAGTCTGGCACTATCAGAATGCCAGTGGCGGAATCTTGCTGAATTATTGCCACACTGTGTAATGAGGCAGAATGGGGGGAATACATACACAAATTTACCACCCCAGTGTAGCGAGAATGCATCCACTGCTACTGCCCCTGGATCTGGTTCCCATGACACATAAATTGGTAACTGATGATTGAGCTGGGAAGCAAATAGATCAATGTCCGGTACACCATAACGAAGGACAATATCATTGAACACTGTGATTTAACATCCATTCTTTGTTATCATTGAACTCTTGTGACCTGATGTCTGCCATTGTTTTATACATTCCTGGTAAATAGATAGCTGAAACCCAAAAGGTTTCTTGCAATACACCAGTGCCAGAGGAGATTGGACAACCTATCACAGGATACAGACTTACTGCCATCCAAGTGATTAATGTACGCTACTGCGGTAGCGTTGTCAATCTGAAGTTGGACATGCACATGATGCCTGTTGGTACAAAAAGCCTTTAACCCATAATAATAATAATAACTTTATTACGGACTCAAGGTCCAGACAAGGGGCAACATTAAAAAAATGCATTGCATCTCAAATATCATAAATATATATAAAATCATGGTAAATCACATAAAAACATCATAATTTATATATTTAAAAAAAAACCCCACAATACTTAAGTTAAAAATCCAGAGTAAAAAATGATCAATGTCGTACAACGAGACAACGATACCAGTGTCTCCATAACTGGGATTCGTAGCGTGTAGTGCTAACCCTTATGTTTGTCAAGGCCACAATAAGCACATTTTTAGTCATTTATCCTGCAAATGAATTTATACATGTGTTGTCTTAGGATAGCTTCTAGAGTACTGACTCCTGCAGCCACAAACATATTACTGGCACAACACCATCTTGGTTGCCTTAGCAGTGTTCTCATGGCATCGCTATATGCAACCTTTAGTCTCTGCATACTTGTCTTTAAATAGTTCGACCACAGGTGCGCAGTGTAGAGGGGTTTGCAGTATGCTCTAAATAGTGACATCTTCACCACATCTGCACACGCACCAAATTTACGCAAGAGGATATTCGCCTGTATATACAGCATGCGTCGTTGCCTATAAATATCCTCATCATCTGTCATTTGTTCTGTAATAATATGCCCTAGATATTATATCTTATTACAGACACTAAGATTGTTGTCAGACAATTTAAAATCAGGATATTTTAGGCTTTTATCCTCTTTGGTTCTACAGACCATAACTGCACTCTTACTAGCATTATATTTAATGTCATGTTCCAAACCATACACGGAACATGCAGTAAGGAGCTGCTGGAGACCAGCGCTAGATGGACTAAAGACCACAAGATCATCTGCATACATAATATGGTTCACTAGAATATTACCAATCACGCACCCAGTGTTACAGGCTTTCAATTGTTTAGACAGATCATCAATATATAGATTAAAAAGGACTGGGGATAAAATTCCCCCTTGTCTAACACCATTGCTAACCCCAAATGGGGCTGAGACCCTATTGCCCCATTTTATTTGCATAGTCTGGTGGGCATACCAGTAGGCCAGTATTCTCACAATGTATTTAGGCACCCCTCTTTGACACATTTTACCAAACAGCTTTCTGTGATTAACACGGTCAAAGGCTTTGGAGACATCAATAAAGCACATAAGGATTGAAGAGTTTTTGCCTCTATATTTGTTTACAATCTCCTTTAGGGCATATATGCATAAGTCAGTGCCATGTTTATCTTTAAAGCCAAACTGGTTATCTGTGGAGTTAACAAACTCATGTATTCTATCCAGCAAAACTCTTTCTAATACTTTTGACAATATGCTGGCTAAAGCTATGGGCCTGTAATTATTTAAACTGCCTACTTTACCCGCTTTGTCCTTAATAACCGGCACTAACAGGACAGACAACATTGAGTCTGGTAACATGCCATGAATCATAAAGCCAGTAAAACAAATAGCTAGGAGAGGAGCTATCCTCATACACGCATACTTAAGATGTTCAGCAGAGATATGATCCAAGCCACTTGCTTTGTTGTTGGACAGCTTGTTCATGGCATGATACACCTCATGTGACATAATCACCATCGAGTCATTACTCTCAATATAGTCCACCCTATACAAGTCACCTTGGACACAGTTGAATAAAGTGCTATAATGTTGTCGCCATAACTCCGCGATATTAGCCGTTCCAGAGATTCCATCTACAGTACATGGTAGAGATGTTTTGCAACTGCTAAGAGCTCTCACTTCCTTCCAAAAATCTGTAGCATTGTTACTTAGCAGCTTCTTAGCCATGGAATCAGCCCTCATAGCTTGCTCATTTTTACAGATGAAGCGAACAGCATACTTATACCTTGCATTAGTGAGCTTCTTGTGCTCAAACACAGGCCCCTGTCTGGGTCTACCTGCCATAGCCCATGCTTTGGTGGCTTCACGGGCTTCAGTATGATACTCAGCTGCATACTTATTCCAGCCAGGTCTGATGTTATGTGTCTTATTTTTATGCTTGCAGTAGGGCTTACTGTCTACATATAAGGCGCTTACTATATCATTATACATGGAGCAGATATCTCTCCTATGCTTCATATCTTTACAGTTAACATTACTACATATTATTGCATCTTTAGGTAGATGAATATTGCTTAAGGATTTATCTGTATGGGCATAATAGGCTAGGATGTCTTCCTTTGTAAGCATTGACCAGTCCAGTTTTTCTGTATTAAGGCGATTTCTATCCCTGGATACCACAGGTATGTGTTCAACATTTATTGTCATAGCAACAGGTATATGATCAGTCATTGCTGCCCCGTACAGAATGCTCATACACCCCAATGAGGCATGTGCATCAGCTGTACTAATACTGTGGTCCAGCCATGATGTGGTGTGCCAGGCCTCACTAATGTAAGTATAGCTATCTGTAGGTAAAAGCACTTTGCTTGACAATATTAAATTATTATCTTGACAGAACTGAGCCATATGATTGGCAAATAATGAGTTCCTATCTGAGATATCTGCATTCATATCCCCAATGAAATATACACTACAATAATTATTGTTTTGAATGAAAGAATAGATGTAAGCAAGTCTATTTAAATATTCATCCTCATTCTGTTATACATTCAGGATAACAAATTCCTTGTGGTTGTGAATAAAGTGTATGGCAATGCACCAGTCAACATCAAGCCGAATCACATTTACTGATGAGTCAAGCTTCTTGTTCCATAGAATGGCCACACCACCTGGTATCCTACCTCTGACTATTCCCATGCCAAGGTAGTTGTAGACTCCCCACCCCATGAAAGTTGTCATTGAGAGAATTGAGTTTGTCCAAGTCTTGCTTCGCTAAGAATGTCTCTTGCATACATAGTATGTCACAGTTCTCCAGGAGGTTGTCAACAACTGAGTGGCGAGCTTTATCCCCTACGCTCTGGCCCAAACGCACGCCACGACTATTGTATGATAGTACTCTAATGTTCATTTAGTAAGACTAGTGAGTGCCCCTAGCACCAGCAGGTATACTCATTCCCCCTGTGGCAGGTGCAGTGCTTGATCCGATGACTCCAACCCTGCGCGGCTCGTAATAGCGCCGTACAAATGCCCCTTCTGGCCAGAGCTCCGGGTTGTACATTCCGCCAACCTCATTGCATTCCGCAGATACTTTAAATGAACTGTATCTACTGTGTACAGTGTCAATCTTTTGACAGGTAACCTCACGGCCAAGTTTTTCATTAAGATAGACAGATAAAGTTCTGACGTCTAGATCTGGTGAAAACATGGAGGCAAAAACACTCACCAGCTTAGTCTTAATCATTTTGATGTTGCCCGCAGAGTGCACCCAACAACGCTAAATAGTTAATGCCATGTGATTGAAGCATGGATGCTTCCTGCAGATCCCATCCGCCACCGCACCTTGAGACGGTATCGGTAGCACCCCAACCTAGTACACTGGCATCAATCTGCAGGATAACTGATGGTGTATTGACTAAAATGGTACCAGAGCAGCACTGAATATTGGCTATCCACCATTGTAACTTAGTCAGAGCGTCAGCTGGTAGCTGCATGGGTCTATCGAAACGACCTCTCTGAAGCTTAAGTGCCTGTTACTGGGGAACACTACCACTAATTTTCCAATTACACGAGCCACATGTTTAATAGAAGGGTGATTATCAACGAGATTCCTGCAGGCTTCAATTAACTCTAATTGCTTGTCAGAGTTACTGACATGTGTACTGAGTTAATGGTGAACCCCAAATAGTCAATTATCTTAGATGGTACCAATTTAGATTTAACTGGAAGGATGATGAATCCTATCTTTTTGAAAACAAGTTTTGTAGCTGACACAGATAATTCAGCTAATTCAAAAGTCCTCCCAATGACTAAAATGTCATCCAAATATGCCATGACAATATGATTCTGTGCTCTAACCCCAGGACTGGTTTGAGCAATTTTGGAAATAGTCTGGGAGCTGAGGTTAATCCGTTAGGCAAAGCTTTAAACTGCCACAACTGATCCATCCAGCTAAACTTAATTTCCTGTGCTGCTCATGAATGGCCACTGAATAGTAAGCATCTTTGAGGTCAATGCTTGCCATATGACATCCCCTGGAAAGCAGTGACAAATGTTTCCATTTTGAAGTGTTTATACAACACAAAGATGTTAAGCTCTGTCAAATCTAGGATAATTCTACATCCTCCATCCTTCTTTTACCTCGTAAAGATATTGGACACAAACAGATAAGACTCACACCTCGCCCTCCCAATTACACCTTTTTTGAACAAAGAGTCCAGTTCTTTTTGTGCACTAACACACTCCTGTTGTGAAAACACAAAAGTACGACCAGGAGAATGCTGAGCGGGTGGAGGCAAGTCGGAAATGAACTCAATTTGGAAACCTTGAATACTATGCAGTATAAACGGGGTTATATAAATGTTTTTTTTTTAATTTTCTTTTTTATTAGAAGCAATGATATGCCAAAAATAACATAATATATTTCCTGTACCACTACTTATTTTATACTTTAAAAATAAGAAGAATAGAGAGAGTTACATAGGATAGTACGTGCGTGAAAGAGTGATCAGGAAGAACCCGTAGAAGCGTAATACACAAGAAAGACTAAAAAAGAAAAACAAAGGAAAAGAAAGAAAACAAATAGAAGACACAAAATATGAGAAAGTAAAATAAGCTAAGATAAAAGGGATGTACCAACTTCGTATCTTTACACACCCCTCACCAGGTCCTGATACCATTTATTTTCAGAGTTGTGTTGCACCCTATGCTTGTAATAAGTCGATAAATGGAGATCAAATATTTTGGAAATGGTCTGATTTGCCTGCTAGGAGGAATCTCATATCTTCTAGGTGTAACATTTCGAACACATTTGAAATCCACATTTTTATCGTTGGTGTGGGAACGTTTTCCCAGAATTTAAGTATACGTTTTTTTTTGCCATTATTAAGCCATGATTAAGGAAGCTCTTTTGGAACAAAGTCAGCTCAAAGCTGGCTTCCATTGTTCCAAAAATAATCAATTCAGCATTCGGTTTCAAATTTATTTTGAATAATTTTGTAAAAAGTTCAAAGATTTCATTCCAGAATTTTTGGATTTTTATGCAAAAAACAAAGGAATGCGCTATTGTTGCTTCTTGGGATAGACATTTATCACAAATTGGGGAGACATTTGGAAAAAAATTACTCATTTTAGTTTTTGAATAATGTAGTCTATGTAAAGTTTTAAATTGGATTACAATATGTCTTACATTGACTGAGCATTTGTGCACATATAGCAAGTGTTTATCCCAACTCTCTTTCGAGATTTTTATAGCTAGTTCTTGTTCCCAATCTCTTCTAATTCTATCAGATGATGGTATTTCTATATTTAGGATAATATTATACAAATATGATATTTAATTAGTTGAATCTGCCTTTATATTAATTGCTTCGTCTAATAAGTCTGGAGACAAATTTTGATATTCTTGTGTATATTTTTTCAAGTAATCACGAATTTGAAAATATTTAAAATATTGATTACTTCACAAGTTATATTTAAGTTGTAGTTGTTGGAATGATAAGAAATTTCCATTTTCATACATGTCTCCAAATATTTTAATTCCTATTCTTTCCCAATATGTAAATGATTTATCAATACTAGAAGGTTTAAACGACGGATTATTAACTATAGGGGTGAGAAGTGATAAATTTTGTAATTTAAGGGTTAATTTTATTTGTTTCCAAATTCTAACAGTACTATGAATAATTGGATTTTTACTATATATTGTATTATTCAATTTTGTTGGTGAGAGAAGGATCGCTCCTATATTAAAAGGGGCGTAATCCTCTCTCTCCATTACTATCCAATCCACCCGCTAGGCAGAGTTGTCCAACAGGTGAATCACATTTTTGACGTTTGCTGCCCAATAATAATACAAAAAATTAGGGAGTGTTAACCCACCAAATTCTTTGGGTTGCACAAATGTCTTCTTTGAATTCTATGAGATTTATAGTCCCATATTACTCAGAGGGTGGTGGCTGTGTGGAATGAGCTTCCAGCAGAAGTGGTGGAGGCAGGATCGATTTTGACATTTAAAAGTAAAGTGGATAGGTATATGGACGTGAAGGGAATGGAGGGGTATGGTCTGAGTGCAGGTAGATGGGACTAGGGGAAAACAAATGGTTGGCACGGACTGGAAGGGCTGAGAGGGCCTGTTTCCGTGCTGTAATTGTTATATGGTTATATGGCTATATGAAATTTGTAATATCAGAATCCAGTTTTTTTTTTTTTACTTTTTAGGTAAATATATGGTTTTGATTGGAATAGATATAAAATTTGGGGTAAAAAGAAAATTTTAATGTAATTTTTAATATTTATTCGTCCTATTAAAGACATCGGAAGAGTTTTCCAAAACTTAATCAGGGCGTTTAATTTGTTAAGTAAGGGCATATAGTTTGCATTAAATAAAGATTTATATTTTCTGGTAATTTCAATTCCCAAGTATTTAAATTTTTCTATAGCAATTTTAAAAAGGAATTTTAGCAGATGTGTTGAGTCTTGAGGTTTTATCGTCATAATTTCACTTTTATTCCAGTTTATTCTATATCCTGAAAAGGATCCAAATTCCTCTATTAGATTTAATATATTTGGTATGCTGATTTGTGATTTTGTGATGTACAGTAGTACATCATCTGCGTATAATGATATTTTGTTATTTGAGCATTTTGTATTATAACCATGGATGTTCGGATGTGTTCTAATGCTTTCAGCTAGCGGTTCTATTACAAGAGCAAATAGCAGGGGTGATAGTGAGCATCCCTGTCTATTGCCCCTGGATAATTGAAATTTCTGAGACAACATGTTATTAGTTAATATTCTAGCAGTGGGCCTGTCATATAATAGTTTTACCCATGAAATAAAATTCTCTCCCATTTGAAACGTTTGCAATACTTTAACCATGGAGTCCCATTCCACTTGGTCGACAGCTTTTTCTGCATCCAATTAGATGACTGATAAGTCTTGTTCTTCAGTTTTATATGAATGCATTATATTAAACAGACTTCTCAGATTATTGCATGAGTATCTCTTGGGTATAAACCCCTTTTGATCCACATTTATGAATTTACTAACATATTTACTTAATCTTCTAGCTAATGTTTTCGCTAATATTTTTTGATCTGTAATGGCTCTGTATGAACCAGGGTCTTCTAAATCTTTATCTTTTTTAGGTATAAGTGTAATAGTTGATTCCGCTAATGTTTCTGGTAATATTTGTTCTTTGAAAGCATATGCATACATTTTATGTAAACGTGGTGAAATGATCTCATAAAATCTTTTATAAAATTCATTACTAAACCCATCTGGTCCTGGTGTTTTTGCATTCTTCAATGAGTTTATTGTTTCTTCTATTTCCTTAATTGAGATCTGTGCTCATAATTCCTCTTGTTCAATCAGGTTGAGATTTGAGAGATTACAGTTATCCAAGAACTCTATAACTTTAGTACTGTTGACGTTTTAGTTGTGTATAAATTTTGATAAAATTGAGCAAATCTTTTATTAATATCATTAGGTAGTGTTAACAATTCCCCTTTATCTGATTTAATCTTTAAAATCGTATGATCTTTTTCCCATTTTTTCAGCTGGCGTGCCAAACGTTTATGTGGTTTATCACCGAATTCAAAGTTTTCCTGTTTTGTAATTTGAAATAATCTTAGAACTTTTGCTGATAATATTTTATTTAATTTAAATTTCAGTATTGTTATTTTATTATGTTTATCTATAGTTGGCTCTTTAGCATTATCTAGATCCAATTGTCTAATTCGCTCTTCTAACTGCATTTGTTAATTCTTATTCTTTTTATTTTGAAAAGCTTGATATGAAATTATAGATCCTCTGATAAATGCTTTAAAAGATTCCCATAGTAAAACGAGTGAAATATCTGGGGTGTCATTGGTCTCAAAAAAAGTTTTTCGAGACCAATCTGTTGTTTTAAGTATATGTCACCTTGTGGGTCATTTAGGATTTGAGGATTAAACCTCCAAAATGATTTTTTATTAGGCATTCCTTCCAGTTTAAAAAAAAAGTTAATGGGGAGTGGTCAGAAATGATGCTGTTATGATATTTTGGGTTAACTGTGTAGGGAATTAGTTTTGTATCCACTAGAAAATAGTCAATACGTGAGTATGATTTGTGTATCGTTGAATGGGGAGTGCAGCGGAGAGATAAGACTTTGCCTTCCATCACAGTGAGGAGGAGATTCACTGTGATGGATGTTTGTGTAAATTGTGTTGTGTCTTGGTTCTTTTGTTTGCATGACTGCAGAAACTAAATTTCATTTGAACCTCAATGAGGTGCAAATGGCAATAAACGGTATTGTATTGTATTGTATTGTATTGTAATAGAACGAGTATTCCCTTCCAGCTGGGTTAGCGATCCTCCAAACATCTGTTATATTTGTGTTTTTAATGTATGTATTTAGTAATTCACTAGTTTTAGATTTTGTATTACCCCTATTTTGTTGTGTAGATTTATCCAGGTATGGATCTAAAACGCAATTAAAATCTCCCCCAATTATCACATTTTGATAATTAAACTCCGAAATTATATTCAGGTTTTTATTAAAAAATTGGGGGTTATCAAAATTAGGCACGTAAATATTTACCTTGGTAATTGGGGTAGCATGAATCTCTTCGGTAACTATAAGATATCTCCCTTCCTGGTCTGATATGATATTCTTTGATTTAAATGGTATACCTTTACGAATTATAATTATCGTATAATTTTCTTTTGTTTATCGTCTTGCATTTTAAATTACTTGGATACCTTTAAGTCATACGGTGCAACAGATACTTCAGGTTTCTGGGTGTTGGGGGAGTATTTACCGCTATTAAATTCTGTTGGTACATCCCTTTTAAAATTGTCCTTAAACGAAAAGACAAAAAAGTGAAAAAGTTATTGTGACAAAAAAATGTTTTAAAAGTGATATTACAGTGTCTAAAAATAGCAACACTGTAACAAATGAACCACCTAATGGTGGTAGTTACAAATTTGTTGACTTCCGTTGTTGTTAATACCCATTTAGCTGCGCTCCCTTGAGAAATCTTGCAAAAGGGAGATGGGGCCAATTCAAATCCGAATTATATATATCACAGTTACAATATATATATATATCTAATTGAGTCTTATCTAATCAAGTCTTCGGATTATATACCATTTACTTATGTTAACAGTTTTTACATTTGCTTCATATTCAGTAATAATAAACTGCTGGTTGGAAGGGGTTAACCAGAGTCAGACTCCTGGCTGTTGCCAAGGACCTGAATCTTCTCACCTCCTCCCAAGCATAATTAGAACTGAAGCCTCATATTATGAGTTAGTTTTTTAGTCTGTTATTAATCTATTTCCTTATATTTAGCCCCCCCTTACCCTCCCCGGAGGGGGGGCGAGTCAATCGTTATAATACATTATTACATTCAACCATTTTAACAGTTCCCATTAGATTCAATTACTGTTACTATGTTAATTCATTAGTTTCTGTGTTAGTGTAGAGTTAAAATTTTAAAAGACTTTAATTCAAAAGGTTTGTTTTGAAGTCCGTTTGTATTAAGTTCTCCATTCAGCCGCACCCTTGTTGCTCCGTATTTCATTCGGGATGAAACAAAGAATGTCCCTGATTTCACATTCCGAAGAAGATAAGCTGTCTAGACACCAGCACGTGAAGGAGTTGCGCCATCTTAGTCTTTTAAAAAGTCATATTTCTCAGCTTTCCCTTCGCCAATATCTAGGAATAAAAGGCAGTCCTGACAGTCGTCGTGATTTACTTATCAGCTATCTCTTTTACGATGTCTTGAGCATGTTTGTATCCTCTGGGTCAGTGAATGCACGTTCGGTACCATTATAGGTAATCCTCATTTTAGCTGGGTAGATTATCCCATATCTTAAATTTTGATTGCCTTTCAGGATCTGTCGTGTTTTAGAAAGCAGTTCTCGTTTTTTGACGATTTCTTGAGGATAATCTCTGAATAACTTGATGATCTCATTCCCAAACATCATATTCTTTCCGTATTGAATTTTTTTCATAATATCTTCCACCTCTGAAATGTCACGAAATTTCACTATGATCTGCCGTGGGGGGCTCCTGGCCTTGATTGTGCTCTTCGCACCCGATGTGCCACTTCTATTTTCGGTTCGGCAGGCAGGTTGAGTACTTGTTTAAGTAAGTTGGTAGCGAACTCACGAGGATCACTCCCCTCCTTTCCCTCTGTCACTCCAACTATTCTTAAATTCTGCCGTCTTGAACGTGCTTCCAAATCAAGGCATTTACCAGACATTTTCGCCAGTTGCCCCATGACACACTCTTGATCTTTCTTCATTCTCTTCATATCTTCAGCCATTTGTAGCATAGATTCTTCCATATTTTTCATAGCACTTATATGATGTAATGGTTTGGTGAACAGATTCAAACTTCTCCAAACACTCTTCTTCCACCCGATCAATTTTCACAGTTAATCCAGCTTCCACATCATCAATTAATTTATGTAACTTGCTCATTGAGTCAATAATTTTCTGATTCCCAATTTCCATGTTCTCCATCATACTTTTCATGTTCTCCATCATACTTTTATTCCCAGAGGCAACCTCACAACTTAAATCCCTTCCCGACTGCTTTATTTCTTTCAGCTCTTTATCCTTTGTAGCCATTTCAGTCCTTGCCCTTGCAGCCATTTCAGAGGCTAACTCGAAGTTTAAGTCTTCAGATATTTGTTGTTTTCTCAAAGGTTTTGTGACAGATCTTGTAGGGCTTTGGACAGGAATCAGTTTTTACATTTAAAAGTGCCTTAAAACACCGTTAGTTTCATGGCGATTTCTGATGACGTCATCAGCGCGACGTCAAACAGCTCCGGTAAGTATTTTTAAATCGGTCCCGTTCTCCAAACCGGCTTTTTACGCGAAAAATTGCGAATTTCGGGAGCGGAGCTAAATGCAGCGCCTGTTCAGTGCATCATGGCACCACTGGAAGTCCTGGGGTTAGATGTTATCCACTGCCATTCATGTAAGAAAAATTGCAATCTCCCCCCAACTTGTAATGTACCCATCGCAGTCTCACCTACCTTAGGGTTTACCGGCGGTGATGTCGCTGCTTCTGCCCCCGAGGTCTGGGGGGTCGGGCTGTTTGAGGGCGCCGCATCTTGAACATGGCCCGGCTTGGGCCCTGCCCTAATAAAGGCCTCTGTGTTCATTACTCTGCACCACGTCCACCATAGCCAGCGAACTGTTTGGTATGCACAGGACGGTAGGGGTACACTCTGCAGAAAGACGACCCCTTCAGAGGCACCTTCATGAGGCCAACAGTCTTAGACTCCTCATCGAGTTCTTTAACCTGTTTAGTCAGGTCTTCTCTGAACAGAAGGTTTGGGGGTTGAACATTCCCCGGTTTACATAGCCCAGCAAATTTAGGATTAATGGCAGGACGGATGGCATTCTTTCTAATACAATTAATTTCAAAATGTGCATTGCACATTAATGCCATCGCGTCCTCCTGTGTATCCGAGAGAGGCGCCCCCTCCACTGACCTTGCAAAGGCCGTGATGCCCGAGGCGAGTAGACGGAGTACTTTTTGTAGTTTAACTTCCTGGGCTCAGACGTCCCCTCCAATGTGCCCCCAAATAGACTGGTTTACAGTGGGGACACTCAGTGAGGCACAGTTTTGTGGAGTATTGTACCTGGCAGAGGTCTCCTCTATCGTCTGTTCTTGCAGTGGATGGGAAGCCATGTAATTTATGTTCTCGGTGAGCTCTGCATCCAATGGCTCACCGGTGAGGGCTGGGACTGCAAATCTGGATGCAATAGACAATACACCGATGGTCCCGGTAGCTCAACTGTGCCTCCGTACTCTGGGTCAGCATAGCACTGACCTTGTACGCTCCCGTCATCTGACAAGGAGATATTATGCAGCCCTGACACAGGCGCTGCTGCCTCAGGTTCTATAAACTTCCCGGGCTCTGATAGCTCCCCACAAGGCTCTCCAGATGGGCCAGCCTGCCGGTAACACTGACCTTAGAAGGAGGGAACTCGTCCACCCCCTGGCCCGACTCCTCGGAGTCCAGAGCCCTTACAGACGTTTTTCTCCCCCGTGGAGTGGCCAAGGTGCCTTCTGGCCGCACCAAGTCTGTGGCCACAATTTTTCACATCTCAATCCATAATGGCCAACTCCTTATTTTAGATCTAGCCCTTTGGACCTAGATACTCTTGCCAAGAGAAATCTTTACCCCACAACTATCTTTCAACTCTCGAAGAATTCTGTACATTTCAATGCAATCACCTCTCATTCTTCTGAATTCCAGAGAGTATAGACCCAGTCTGCCTAATCACTCCTCGTACAGCAGTGTGAACTTTCATTGAAAACAATATTATTTTGCTGTTCTAATCAAAAGTTAGTTTTGCTACGGGAGAAAGTTGGCTCAACGGCAGAGCAACTTAATTCAGTTAAAGGGAAAGTTTAACTCTCCTATCGGCATTGCTTTTGCAAAATGCTGTAAGCAAAGTCAAGTAGCAAGGGTCACAAACACTTGACAAACATAACTTGTTCATAAGTGATAGGAGCAGAATTAGGCCATTCGGCACATCAAGTCTACTCCGTCATTCAATCATGGATCATCCATCTTTCCCTCTTAACCCCATTCTCTTGCCTTCTCTCCATAACTGCTGACATCCCTACTAATAACTATATAACTATATAACAATTACAGCACGGAAACAGGCCCTCTCGGCCCTTCCAGTCCGTGCCGACCATTTGTTTTCCCCTAGTCACATCTACCTGCATTCAGACCATACCCCTCCATTCCCTTCCCGTCCATATACCTATCCACTTTACTTTTAAATGTTAAAATCGATTCTGCCTCCACCACTTTTGCTGGAAGCTCATTCCACACAGCCACCACCCTCTGAGTAAAGAAGTTCCCCCTCACGTTACCCCTAAACTTCTGTCCCTTAATTCTCATGTCATGCCCTCTTGTTTGGATCTTCCCTACCCTCAATGGGAAAAGCTTATCCACGTCAACTCTGTCTATCCCTTTCATTATTTTAAAGACCTCAATCAAGTCCCCCCTTAACCTTCTGCGCTCCAAAGAATAAAGACCTAACTTGTTCAACATTTCTCTGTAACATAGTTGCTGGAACCCAGGCAACATTCTAGTAAATCTCCTCTGTACTCTCTCTATTTTGTTGACATCCTTCCTATAATTAGGCGACCAAAATTGTACACCATACTCCAGAATTGGTCTTATCAATGCCTTGTACAATTTTAACATTACTTCCCTACTCCTATATTCAATGCTCTGATTTATAAAGGCCAGCACACCAAAGGCTTTCTTTACCACCCTATCTACATGCGATTCCACCTTCAGGGAACTATGCACAGTTATTCCTAGATCTCTCTGTTCTCTATTTGACACTTTATATGCGATTAAAGCTTTAAAATTACCAGCTTTCACAATATAGTTACATATTCTGATTCACACTTTTCCCCTCGAGGCCAATATCACTTTCACTGAACATTTTATGTTTTATTTCTCGACATTATAACCATATAACCATATAACAATTACAGCACGGAGACAGGCCCTCTCGGCCCTTCCAGTCCGTGCCGACGGAATCAAGAATCTTCTTCAGGTGCACAGTAGAGAGGATGCTAACCGGTTGCATCGTGGCTAGGTTCGGCAACTTGAGCGCCCAGGAGAGGAAAAGACAACAAAAAGTAGTAAACACTGCCCAGTCCATCATCGGCTCTGACCTCCCTATCATCGAGGAGATCTATCGCAGTCGCTGCCTCAAAAAGGCTGGCTGCATCATCAAGGACCCACACCAGCCGGGCCACACACTCATCTCCCCGCAACATTCAGGTAGAAGGTACAGCAGCCTGAAGGCTGCAATGACCAGGTTCAGGAATAGCTGCTTCCCCACAGCCATCAGGTTATTAAACTCAAATGAAACAAAACTCTGAACATTAATAGACCATTATCTGTTTATTTGCACCATATCTGTTTATTTATTCATGTGTGTATATATTTATATAATGGTATATGGACACACTGATCTGTTCTATATTCATGCCTACCATATTTTGTTGTGCTGAAGCAAAGTAAGAATTTCATTGTCCTATCTTGGACACATGAAAATAAACTCTCTTGAATCTATCTATCTCTGCATTAAACATGCCCATTTACTTGGTCTCCACAGCTTTCTGTGGCAATGAATTCCACAGATTCACCATCCTTTGACTAAAGAAATTCCTCCTCATCTCCTTCCTAAAGGAACGTCCTTTAATTCTGAGGCTATCTCTGGTCCTAGACTCTCCCACTAGTGGAAACATCCTCTCCACATCCACTCTATCCAGGCCTTTCACTATTCTGTAAGTTTTTACTTCCATTCAATTCAATTGGGAAAATCAGAAAGGCTTTACATCTCCAAACCTTCCTTTCCATTCTGTGTCCTTATGACATGTAACACTGAGATGCTAAAGAAGATGTCTACCTACATGATAGTAAATCAATTCAGTGCCATAGCTAGTGAATCCTATGAGCCCATGGAAGAAAAGCTGGTAAATACACCTGCACTGATACATTCTATTTCTTTTTATTATTGTCTCTTTCTTTCCAAATTTAATTTCATTTTATTTCTATTGCATTCATTATTTTGAAAAGAGTGACTGATGTCAATTGGAAGAATCAGTCATTACTAACGAATAGTGAAGTTAATATATATGAAAAACCAAAGAGTCTCAACAGCATAACTTCAGATACCAGGTTATATCTTATATATTATATATGCCGATAATCTGAATGTGAGTAATATGAAAAGATGGGCGTTTTGCAGGTTATCATGAGTCATCAGGTTTGTTTTACCATGAATTGTGGATTAGGCTCAGCATTCTTGTAGCAGAACATTTAAAGGTGGAACTATAAGGGTCACAACTATAATAGATGCAGGAGTAGGCCATTTGGCCCTTCAAGCCATTCAATATGATCATGGCTGATCATCCAAAATCAGTACTCTGTTCCGGCTTTTTCCTCATATCCCTGGATTCCCTTAGCCCTAATTTACTGTACATGGTATATAATGCGATAATAACATCAAATTTACCATCCAGCATTTTTTAAGATAATTTTTTTGTGGATTTAAATGTTTATATATTAGCATGAGCTTCAGTGTTAAAAGAAGTTATGAAAAGTATCTCAAAATGACTCATCTAGCACAGCCAAAAGCCCATAAGCATGTAGACCGTCAAACACCCATTTATACTAACCCTACGCTAATCCCATTTTAAATTCTCCCTACATGCCCACCAACTCTCCCTGCCCAGATTCTATTAATCTTGTGCACATTCCAGAGGCAATTTGTAGAGGCCACCTAATCTAGCAAGCTGCAAGTTTTTTGGTTGGAAGTAGACTAGAGCATCTGTAGACATCTCACGGAGTAACAGGGAACGTGCAAATTCCAGAGTGAATAGAGGGAACCAGGAAAAGAAGGTTTAAAAGCAGGATCTCGAGGGTAAAAACCTCCAGATTGCCCCCAGAGCAATATGCCAGTGAGTGTAAGAACAGAACAATAGGATAGGTGAACCTGTGGCTGAGGAGTTGCTGCAAGGGGTATGGATTCTGATTTTTGGACCATTGGGACCTCTTCTGGGGCAGAGGTGACCAGTAAAAGTACAAGACGGATAGGTTACACTTGAGCTGGAGGGAAACCAATATCCCGGTAGGCAAGTTTGCTAGCGCTACATGGGAGGGCTTTAACTAGATTTGGATCTGTCTTCACGAAGTAAGACATAAACAATCTCCCAGATGTGCTGGAGGACAGAGGATCTAAGGGGATAGAGGACTGAAATAAATTTTCATTAGGCGAGAAATAGTATTGGGTAGGCTAATGGGACTGAAGGATGATAAATCCCCTGGGCCTGATGGTCTGCATCCCAGGATCCTCAGGGAGGTGGCTCTAGAAATAGTGGATTTTTTTTTTTTTATTTTTATTTATTTCAAAATATACTTTATTCGAATGATAAATATATACAATACATTAACCTTGCGGAAAATCCATCCGACATTTTCGGAGGCTGTACAATAGATCAATACAGTTTAGACATTTTCTTTTTCCCAAGTTTCCACAAATCAGTCCCCCACTCATGCCACAATGGCGTGGGATACCTTCCCTTATATTGAGGGGCATCTCCACAATACTGTACCCCCCCAGAAATAGTGGATGCATTGCTGATCATTTTCCAACGTTCAATAGATTCTGGGTCAGTTCCTGTGGATTGGAGGATAGCTAATGTTATCCCACTTTTCAAGAAAGGAGTGAGAGAGAAAACGGGGAATTACAGACCAGTTAGCCTGACTTCAGTGGTGGGAAAGATGCTGAACAGAACAATAGGACAGATGAATCTGTGGCTGAGGAGTTGCTGCAATGTAAATTATTAAAGAGATAATAATGGGGCATTTGGATAGCAGTAAAAGGATTAGTCCAAGTCAACATGGATTTATGAAAGGGAAGTCATGCTTGACTAATCTTTTGGAATTTATAGAGGATGTGACAAGTAAAATGGATGAAGAGGTGCCAGTGGATGTATTGTATCTAGACTTTCAGAAGCCTTTGATAAGGTCCAGCACGGGAGACTGGTGACTAAAATGAGAGCACATGGTATTGGGGGTAGGGTGTTGACATGGATAGAAAATTGGTTGGCAGACCGGAAGCAAAGAGTAGGTGTGAATGGGTCCTTTTCAGAATGGCAGGCAGTGGCGAGTGGAGTGCCGCAAGGCTCGGTGTTGGGGCCACAACTGTTTACCATATATATTAATGATTTGGAAGAGGGAATTAGGAGCAACACTAGCAAGTTTGCGGATGACACAAAGCTAGGTGGCAGTGTGAACTGTGAAGAGGATGTTAGGAGGTTACAGGGTGACCTGGACAGGTTAAGTGAGTGGGCAGATGCATGGCAGATGCAGTATAATATATAAAAATGTGAGCTTATCCACTTCGGCAGCCAAAACGTGCAGGGGAGATTATTATCTCAATGGGGTTAGGTTAGGTAAGGGGGAGGTGCAGCGAGACCTGGGCGTCCTTGTACACCTGTCACTGAAAGCTGGCGTGCAGGTACAGCAGGCAGTGAAGAAAGCTAATGGAATGTTGGCCATTATAACAAGAGGATTTCAGTATAAGAGTAAAGAGGTTCTTCTGCAGTTGTATAGGGCTCTGGTGAGACCACATCTGGAGTACAGTTTAGAGTTTTGGTCTCCAAATTTGAGGAAGGACATCCTTGTGATTGAGGCAGTGCAGCGTAGGTTCACGAGATTGATCCCTGGGATGGCGGGACTGTCATATGAGGAAAGATTGAAAAGATTAGGCATGTATTCACTGGAGTTTAGAAGGATGAGGGGGAATATTATAGAAACATATAAAATTATAAATGGACTGGACAAGCTCAATGCAGGAAACATGTTCCCAATGTTGGGCGAGTCCAGAACCAGGGGCCACAGTCTTAGAATAAAGGGGAAGCCATTTAAGACTGAGGTGAGAAGAAAACGTTCTCGTGGAATTCCCTGCCACAGAGGGCAGTGGAGGCCAAGTCACTGGATGGATTCAAGAGAGAGTAAAGGGCCTGTCCCACTTATGTGTCCTTGGCATGTAAATTACTCGAGCTCGTGGTCGCGTTGAGCCGTGCCAGTCCCGCGCGATTTGATGCGCACGCACAGCCGTCTGGAGCGCGTGGCATCATTTGGAGATGGACACAAAGCTGGAGTAACTCAGCGGGACCAGCTGCATCTTTGGAGAGAAGCAATGGGTGATGTTTCGTGTCGAGACTCTTCTTCAGTCTGAAAAGAAGGGTCTTGACCCGAAACGTCATCCATTCCTTCACTTTAGAGATGCTGCCGGACCCGCAGAGTTATTCCTGCATTTTGTGTCCATCTTCAATTTTCTTTTGGCCCCACGCTGGGAGTACGAGTGGGGGCGGATCCGGATCGCAACGGCCGTGAGCCCCAGGCCGAGTTCGGCGATCGTTTGCCTACCTCTGCTGCTGTTGTAGGTGAGACGTTGTGTCACGCCAGGGTCTTGGGCCTGACCCACTTTGGCTGTTAGTTATGCGACAGGCCGTTGGCGTGCGAAGATTTTGTTCGCTACAAAAACTTTGGAGCCCCGCGCGATGTCCCACATAAATTTTGGAGCCCCACACGATAGTTGAGGCAGGTGAGAAGCTGGAAATTGGTACAGAGGTGATGAAAGCAAGTTCAGTAAACAGGATAGGCAGGAGCACAGCAGGTAATGAGGCATGACTGTTGGTTCAAGTTGCATTTATTTAATTGTGAGAGGCCTGACAGCTAAGGCGGATGAACTCAGGGCATGGATAGGTATGTGCAATGGGATGCTGTAGTCATCGAGTCATACAGCATGGAAACAGGCCCTTCAACCCAGCTTTCCCATGCCAACCAAGGTGACTCATCTGCACTAGTCCAAGCTGCCCATGTTAGGCCCATATCCCTCTCAACCTTTCTCATCCATGTACCGATTGAAATGTCCTTTAAATATTGTCATAGTTTCTGCCTCAACTACCTGCTCCGGCAGCTCATTCCATATACCCACCGTCCTCTGTGGGAGAAAATTGTGTCTCGGGATCCCATTAATTCTTTCCCCTCTCACCTTAAATTTATGTCCTTTGGTACTTGATTCCCCTACAGCAATGGGCTCAGCACCAATCCATGAGGCACATCATGAGACAGACTTGCACCTCTAAAATCAATCACCCTCTGCTTCCATGAAGCCAATTTTCTATCCATTTGGCTAGTTCTCCCTCTATCCCTTACAATCTAACCTTAAAGAGCAGCCTACCATGCGGAACCTTGTTAAATGCTTTACTGAAATCCATATAGATGTCTACAGCTCCTCCCTCATCAACCTTTTTGTTTATATCTTCAAGAAAATCAGATTTGTGAGACACGATCTCCCACGTGCAAAACCGTGCTGATTCTCCTTAGTCAGCTGTTGTCTATCTACATGCATGTCTATCTTATCCCTTAGAATACTTTCTATTAACATTCCGATCACACATATTTAACTCACTAGTTATAGTTCCCAGACTTTTCCCTGCAGCTCTTCTTACATAGAGGCACCACATTTGCCAACTTCAAGTCTTCCGGCATCTCACCCATATTTAATGATGACTCGTATATCTCAGCCAGGGCTAGTTCCCCACGGAGTCCTTAGATATATTTGATCAGGCCGGGAGAATTGTCTACATTCATACGTATCAGGAAGTTTAGCACCTCCTCAAACACAATACAGACTGTTCTCAAGACACCTCCATCAATTGTCCCAAGTTCCTCAGTCTTCATGTCTTTCTCCATGGTAAAAACAGAGGAGAAATACTCATTGAGGACCTTGCCCATCTCCTGCGGCCACACAGAGATGGCTTCTTTGATTGCTGAGGGGTGCTATTCTCCCTCGGGTTAGCCTCTTTCCCTTAATGTACCTATAAAATCTCTTTTGATTATCCTTAATATCATCTGCTAGAGCCCACCTGCCTCGCCCTTCAATTTAGCAGGAACATGCCTGCCCTAAACTCTCGTCAGGCCACTTTTAAAAACATCCCACTTTCCAGACGTTTCTTTTCCTGTAAACAACCTGCTTCAATTAACTGGAGTGAGTTCCAGTCTAATATCATCAACGTTGGCCTTGTCCCAATTTAGAATTTTAATGTGGAATACTGTTATATATGGAATACATGTTACAGAAACATGGCTAAGGGAGGGATAGGACTCGCATCTTAATGTTCCAGGGTACAGATGTTGACAGGACCTGAAGTGCTGAGCTATAGGAAATTGGGCAAGGTGGGACTTTAGTCCTTGGAGCACAGGAGGATCAGCGGTGATGTTGTAGAGGTGTATAAAATCATGAGGGGGATAGATAGAGTAAATGCACAGTCTTTTACAGGATAGGGAGATATAAAAAAAAAGAGGACACAGGTTTAAGATAAGGGGGCAAGATTAAACACAAACCTGAGGGGCAACTTTTTAACTCCAGAGTGGTGGGTGTATGGAACTAGCTGGCAGAGGAAGTAGCTGAGACAGATACTATAACGATATTTAAAAGACATTTGGATAGATATATAGGATAGCAAAGGTTTGTAGGGATATGGGCCAAACGTGAGCAAATGGGACTAGCTTAGATAGGGTATCGGACCAGTTGGCCGAAGAGCTGCCTGACTCTATGACTCCACCACTTAAGGTCAGGACTGAATGTATGTCGTTGGAGCTGTGAGGCAACAGTTGTGAAGCAGTAACACTGTGCCGCAAAACAAAAATCTTCCACCATGCTGAGTTGCTGATATGAAACCACTGGCATAAGATTCATTTACACCATACTATACTCCCTATAAAGCTGAACACTGAGAAATTACCTCAAGCAACGCACCATTTGAAGTAACCTACCCTTGTTATTGATTTACATTTACATTGAAGAGCAATAAAAATACTTTCAAAATTGAAAACACTGCAGCAGTTTTGGGCCAATGAAAGGAAAATAGTAAGATTAAACAAGATTACCAGTTTGAAGTTTGATTATTTTTATGAGGACTTACGATGAGCGATTACGTGAAGAATCCCGCCAGCCCGCATGCACGTTAATCTTCAAAGCAGCGGTGTGAAATCACAAGTAACAATAATTGAAGTAACATAGTAAGATTAGAAACCTAGAATTACCAGATGACCTTTGTGATATGATATGAGGGTTGGGAGCGGTGGGCACGTAATCGCTCATCATAACGCCTCATAAAATAAAGATCAAACTTCAAACTGGTAAGTTCTCATTTAATCTGACTATTTTACTTCGGAGTCACGTGAGTGATTCCGTGAAGAGTTCAAAGCTTCTGTGATTTCATGCCATTGATACGAATCCAGGCGTCTCACTGCATCGATTGACCCAGGATGAGTGAATAATAAACAATGCACTGAACCATGGCATTGATTTGAACACGTGAATGGTTTATTTAAGAAAAAAGAAAAAACAATAGCGACCCCTCTCTCCCAGGAGGACACTATGAAACAGAACCTAAAATAGCCTGTGCGAATACCCCCGGTCTGGTGAGCGGCTTGTCATAGAATGTTTGAAAAGTCAGTTCATTTGACCATGCTGCGGCCGCGAGGATATGGTCGAGAGGGATGTCCATTGCCCTCACTGCTGACGTTGATGCCACCCTGGTGGAGTGAGATTTAAAATTGTAAGTGTCCACTCTTGCACAAACTAGAACCTGTTTCAGCCATCTTGAAATGGTCTGTACCGACACTTTCTCGTGTGGCTTTTTGTGGCTGATAAATAATGCTGATTCTGAGGCTCTTAGTGACCTTGATATAATGTTGCAGGTGCGAGACTACACATAATCGTAAATCCGTGGGGTATGCCAAAAGATTAACCTTGAACCCTGACACCCCTGGTCTGCTCCGTTTAATTAAATCATAAATGTAAAACGTAACGTTATTCCCAGATGACACCATCCTGTCCAGTCGCAGCTTCTGCAATGTCTGGACCCGTTGCACTGAAACCAGCACCATGAGCATAACCACCTTTAGGGTGATTTTGGGCAAAGACAGGGATGTGGCTGGAGCCCACTGATGAAGCAGCATGAGTACCATGCTCACATCCGAGATTTCAGAGTACCTGGGCCTGGGGGGATTGGATTTAAAAATACCCTTCATAAACCGGGATACTAAAGGGTGAGATCCAACAGAATGTTGTTCCAACCCCAACCATAAATAAGATGACAGGGCACTCCTGGCACTATTGATGGCACTATAGCTCAACCCTTCATCAAAATATAGCGTTGACAGAAACTCTAGCACATCTGAGATGCGTGCCATATGATATGCTATATTCCCCCGTAAACAGAACACCTCCTATTTCCTGACATGAGAGATGTACTGTTTATTGGTACTATCCCTCCAGACCGCAATGATCACATCCACGGTACGATCGGATAGTCCAAGCCCCAGTTATGACCTGCTTAGAATCTGCAAATAAACAGATCAATACGGTCATGGTAAATGGTAGGGAATTGAGGAATGCTGAGGAATAATGTGTATAGTTCCCTGAAGGTGGAATCGCACGTAGATAGGGTGATAAAGAAAGCCTTTAGTATGCTGGCCTTTATAAATCAGAGCACTGAATATAGGAGTAGGGAAGTAATGTTAAAATTGTACAAGGCATTGGTGAGACCAATTCTGGAGTATGGTGTACAATTTTGGTCGCCTAATTATAGGAAGGATGTCAACAAAATAGAGAGAGTACAGAGGAGATTTACTAGAATGTTGCCTGGGTTTCAGCAACTATGTTACAGAGAAAGGTTGAACAAGTTAGGTCTTTATTCTTTGGAGCGCAGAAGGTTAAGGGGGGACTTGATTGAGGTCTTTAAAATGATGAAAGGGATAGACAGAGTTGACGTGGATAAGCTTTTCCCATTGAGGGTAGGGAAGATTCAAACAAGAGGGCATGACATTAAATCTTTATATATTAGCATGAGCTTCAGTGTTAAAAGAAGTTATGAAAAGTATCTCAAAATGACGCATCTAGCACAGCCAAAAGCCCATAAGCATGTAGACCGTCAAACACCCATTTATACTAACCCTACGCTAATCCCATTTTAAATTCTCCCTACATGCCCACCAACTCTCCCTGCCCAGATTCTATTAATCTTGTGCACATTCCAGAGGCAATTTGTAGAGGCCACCTAATCTAGCAAGCTGCAAGTTTTTTGGTTGGAAGTAGACTAGAGCATCTGTAGACATCTCACGGAGTAACAGGGAACGTGCAAATTCCAGAGTGAATAGAGGGAACCAGGAAAAGAAGGTTTAAAAGCAGGATCTCGAGGGTAAAAACCTCCAGATTGCCCCCAGAGCAATATGCCAGTGAGTGTAAGAACAGAACAATAGGATAGGTGAACCTGTGGCTGAGGAGTTGCTGCAAGGGGTATGGATTCTGATTTTTGGACCATTGGGACCTCTTCTGGGGCAGAGGTGACCAGTAAAAGTACAAGACGGATAGGTTACACTTGAGCTGGAGGGAAACCAATATCCCGGTAGGCAAGTTTGCTAGCGCTACATGGGAGGGCTTTAACTAGATTTGGATCTGTCTTCACGAAGTAAGACATAAACAATCTCCCAGATGTGCTGGAGGACAGAGGATCTAAGGGGATAGAGGACTGAAATAAATTTTCATTAGGCGAGAAATAGTATTGGGTAGGCTAATGGGACTGAAGGATGATAAATCCCCTGGGCCTGATGGTCTGCATCCCAGGATCCTCAGGGAGGTGGCTCTAGAAATAGTGGATGCATTGCTGATCATTTTCCAACGTTCAATAGATTCTGGGTCAGTTCCTGTGGATTGGAGGATAGCTAATGTTATCCCACTTTTCAAGAAAGGAGTGAGAGAGAAAACGGGGAATTACAGACCAGTTACCCTGACTTCAGTGGTGGGAAAGATGCTGAACAGAACAATAGGACAGATGAATCTGTGGCTGAGGAGTTGCTGCAATGTAAATTATTAAAGAGATAATAATGGGGCATTTGGATAGCAGTAAAAGGATTAGTCCAAGTCAACATGGATTTATGAAAGGGAAGTCATGCTTGACTAATCTTTTGGAATTTATAGAGGATGTGACAAGTAAAATGGATGAAGAGGTGCCAGTGGATGTATTGTATCTAGACTTTCAGAAGCCTTTGATAAGGTCCAGCACGGGAGACTGGTGACTAAAATGAGAGCACATGGTATTGGGGGTAGGGTGTTGACATGGATAGAAAATTGGTTGGCAGACCGGAAGCAAAGAGTAGGTGTGAATGGGTCCTTTTCAGAATGGCAGGCAGTGGCGAGTGGAGTGCCGCAAGGCTCGGTGTTGGGGCCACAACTGTTTACCATATATATTAATGATTTGGAAGAGGGAATTAGGAGCAACACTAGCAAGTTTGCGGATGACACAAAGCTAGGTGGCAGTGTGAACTGTGAAGAGGATGTTAGGAGGTTACAGGGTGACCTGGACAGGTTAAGTGAGTGGGCAGATGCATGGCAGATGCAGTATAATATATAAAAATGTGAGCTTATCCACTTCGGCAGCCAAAACGTGCAGGGGAGATTATTATCTCAATGGGGTTAGGTTAGGTAAGGGGGAGGTGCAGCGAGACCTGGGCGTCCTTGTACACCTGTCACTGAAAGCTGGCGTGCAGGTACAGCAGGCAGTGAAGAAAGCTAATGGAATGTTGGCCATTATAACAAGAGGATTTCAGTATAAGAGTAAAGAGGTTCTTCTGCAGTTGTATAGGGCTCTGGTGAGACCACATCTGGAGTACAGTTTAGAGTTTTGGTCTCCAAATTTGAGGAAGGACATCCTTGTGATTGAGGCAGTGCAGCGTAGGTTCACGAGATTGATCCCTGGGATGGCGGGACTGTCATATGAGGAAAGATTGAAAAGATTAGGCATGTATTCACTGGAGTTTAGAAGGATGAGGGGGAATATTATAGAAACATATAAAATTATAAATGGACTGGACAAGCTCAATGCAGGAAACATGTTCCCAATGTTGGGCGAGTCCAGAACCAGGGGCCACAGTCTTAGAATAAAGGGGAAGCCATTTAAGACTGAGGTGAGAAGAAAACGTTCTCGTGGAATTCCCTGCCACAGAGGGCAGTGGAGGCCAAGTCACTGGATGGATTCAAGAGAGAGTAAAGGGCCTGTCCCACTTATGTGTCCTTGGCATGTAAATTACTCGAGCTCGTGGTCGCGTTGAGCCGTGCCAGTCCCGCGCGATTTGATGCGCACGCACAGCCGTCTGGAGCGCGTGGCATCATTTGGAGATGGACACAAAGCTGGAGTAACTCAGCGGGACCAGCTGCATCTTTGGAGAGAAGCAATGGGTGATGTTTCGTGTCGAGACTCTTCTTCAGTCTGAAAAGAAGGGTCTTGACCCGAAGAAGGGTCTTAGTCATTCCTTCACTTTAGAGATGCTGCCGGTCCCGCAGAGTTATTCCTGCATTTTGTGTCCATCTTCAATTTTCTTTTGGCCCCACGCTGGGAGTACGAGTGGGGGCGGATCCAGATCGCAACGGCCGTGAGCCCCAGGCCGAGTTCGGCGATCGTTTGCCTACCTCTGCTGCTGTTGTAGGTGAGACGTTTTGTCACGCCAGGGTCTTGGGCCTGACCCACTTTGGCTGTTAGTTATGCGACAGGCCGTTGGCGTGCGAAGATTTTGTTCGCTACAAAAACTTTGGAGCCCCGCGCGATGTCCCACATAAATTTTGGAGCCCCACACGATAGTTGACGCAGGTGAGAAGCTGGAAATTGGTACAGAGGTGATGAAAGCAAGTTCAGTAAACAGGATAGGCAGGAGCACAGCAGGTAATGAGGCATGACTGTTGGTTCAAGTTGCATTTATTTAAATGTG
The DNA here is from genome assembly GCA_035221665.1 of Okamejei kenojei. Lineage (NCBI taxonomy): Eukaryota > Metazoa > Chordata > Chondrichthyes > Rajiformes > Rajidae > Okamejei > Okamejei kenojei. The sequence continues at coordinate 1,850,510 of CM069163.1, read as the reverse complement.
AGAGGCCTGACAGCTAAGGCGGATGAACTCAGGGCATGGATAGGTATGTGCAATGGGATGCTGTAGTCATCGAGTCATACAGCATGGAAACAGGCCCTTCAACCCAGCTTTCCCATGCCAACCAAGGTGACTCATCTGCACTAGTCCAAGCTGCCCATGTTAGGCCCATATCCCTCTCAACCTTTCTCATCCATGTACCGATTGAAATGTCCTTTAAATATTGTCATAGTTTCTGCCTCAACTACCTGCTCCGGCAGCTCATTCCATATACCCACCGTCCTCTGTGGGAGAAAATTGTGTCTCGGGATCCCATTAATTCTTTCCCCTCTCACCTTAAATTTATGTCCTTTGGTACTTGATTCCCCTACAGCAATGGGCTCAGCACCAATGCATGAGGCACATCATGAGACAGACTTGCACCTCTAAAATCAATCACCCTCTGCTTCCATGAAGCCAATTTTCTATCCATTTGGCTAGTTCTCCCTCTATCCCTTACAATCTAACCTTAAAGAGCAGCCTACCATGCGGAACCTTGTTAAATGCTTTACTGAAATCCATATAGATGTCTACAGCTCCTCCCTCATCAACCTTTTTGTTTATATCTTCAAGAAAATCAGATTTGTGAGACACGATCTCCCACGTGCAAAACCGTGCTGATTCTCCTTAGTCAGCTGTTGTCTATCTACATGCATGTCTATCTTATCCCTTAGAATACTTTCTATTAACATTCCGATCACACATATTTAACTCACTAGTTATAGTTCCCAGACTTTTCCCTGCAGCTCTTCTTACATAGAGGCACCACATTTGCCAACTTCAAGTCTTCCGGCATCTCACCCATATTTAATGATGACTCGTATATCTCAGCCAGGGCTAGTTCCCCACGGAGTCCTTAGATATATTTGATCAGGCCGGGAGAATTGTCTACATTCATACGTATCAGGAAGTTTAGCACCTCCTCAAACACAATACAGACTGTTCTCAAGACACCTCCATCAATTGTCCCAAGTTCCTCAGTCTTCATGTCTTTCTCCATGGTAAAAACAGAGGAGAAATACTCATTGAGGACCTTGCCCATCTCCTGCGGCCACACAGAGATGGCTTCTTTGATTGCTGAGGGGTGCTATTCTCCCTCGGGTTAGCCTCTTTCCCTTAATGTACCTATAAAATCTCTTTTGATTATCCTTAATATCATCTGCTAGAGCCCACCTGCCTCGCCCTTCAATTTAGCAGGAACATGCCTGCCCTAAACTCTCGTCAGGCCACTTTTAAAAACATCCCACTTTCCAGACGTTTCTTTTCCTGTAAACAACCTGCTTCAATTAACTGGAGTGAGTTCCAGTCTAATATCATCAACGTTGGCCTTGTCCCAATTTAGAATTTTAATGTGGAATACTGTTATATATGGAATACATGTTACAGAAACATGGCTAAGGGAGGGATAGGACTCGCATCTTAATGTTCCAGGGTACAGATGTTGACAGGACCTGAAGTGCTGAGCTATAGGAAATTGGGCAAGGTGGGACTTTAGTCCTTGGAGCACAGGAGGATCAGCGGTGATGTTGTAGAGGTGTATAAAATCATGAGGGGGATAGATAGAGTAAATGCACAGTCTTTTACAGGATAGGGAGATATAAAAAAAAAGAGGACACAGGTTTAAGATAAGGGGGCAAGATTAAACACAAACCTGAGGGGCAACTTTTTAACTCCAGAGTGGTGGGTGTATGGAACTAGCTGGCAGAGGAAGTAGCTGAGACAGATACTATAACGATATTTAAAAGACATTTGGATAGATATATAGGATAGCAAAGGTTTGTAGGGATATGGGCCAAACGTGAGCAAATGGGACTAGCTTAGATAGGGTATCGGACCAGTTGGCCGAAGAGCTGCCTGACTCTATGACTCCACCACTTAAGGTCAGGACTGAATGTATGTCGTTGGAGCTGTGAGGCAACAGTTGTGAAGCAGTAACACTGTGCCGCAAAACAAAAATCTTCCACCATGCTGAGTTGCTGATATGAAACCACTGGCATAAGATTCATTTACACCATACTATACTCCCTATAAAGCTGAACACTGAGAAATTACCTCAAGCAACGCACCATTTGAAGTAACCTACCCTTGTTATTGATTTACATTTACATTGAAGAGCAATAAAAATACTTTCAAAATTGAAAACACTGCAGCAGTTTTGGGCCAATGAAAGGAAAATAGTAAGATTAAACAAGATTACCAGTTTGAAGTTTGATTATTTTTATGAGGACTTACGATGAGCGATTACGTGAAGAATCCCGCCAGCCCGCATGCACGTTAATCTTCAAAGCAGTCGTGTGAAATCACAAGTAACAATAATTGAAGTAACATAGTAAGATTAGAAACCTAGAATTACCAGATGACCTTTGTGATATGATATGAGGGTTGGGAGCGGTGGGCACGTAATCGCTCATCATAACGCCTCATAAAATAAAGATCAAACTTCAAACTGGTAAGTTCTCATTTAATCTGACTATTTTACTTCGGAGTCACGTGAGTGATTCCGTGAAGAGTTCAAAGCTTCTGTGATTTCATGCCATTGATACGAATCCAGGCGTCTCACTGCATCGATTGACCCAGGATGAGTGAATAATAAACAATGCACTGAACCATGGCATTGATTTGAACACGTGAATGGTTTATTTAAGAAAAAAGAAAAAACAATAGCGACCCCTCTCTCCCAGGAGGACACTATGAAACAGAACCTAAAATAGCCTGTGCGAATACCCCCGGTCTGGTGAGCGGCTTGTCATAGAATGTTTGAAAAGTCAGTTCATTTGACCATGCTGCGGCCGCGAGGATATGGTCGAGAGGGATGTCCATTGCCCTCACTGCTGACGTTGATGCCACCCTGGTGGAGTGAGATTTAAAATTGTAAGTGTCCACTCTTGCACAAACTAGAACCTGTTTCAGCCATCTTGAAATGGTCTGTACCGACACTTTCTCGTGTGGCTTTTTGTGGCTGATAAATAATGCTGATTCTGAGGCTCTTAGTAACCTTGATATAATGTTGCAGGTGCGAGACTACACATAATCGTAAATCCGTGGGGTATGCCAAAAGATTAACCTTGAACCCTGACACCCCTGGTCTGCTCCGTTTAATTAAATCATAAATGTAAAACGTAACGTTATTCCCAGATGACACCATCCTGTCCAGTCGCAGCTTCTGCAATGTCTGGACCCGTTGCACTGAAACCAGCACCATGAGCATAACCACCTTTAGGGTGATTTTGGGCAAAGACAGGGATGTGGTTGGAGCCCACTGATGAAGCAGCATGAGTACCATGCTCACATCCGAGATTTCAGAGTACCTGGGCCTGGGGGGATTGGATTTAAAAATACCCTTCATAAACCGGGATACTAAAGGGTGAGATCCAACAGAATGTTGTTCCAACCCCAACCATAAATAAGATGACAGGGCACTCCTGGCACTATTGATGGCACTATAGCTCAACCCTTCATCAAAATATAGCGTTGACAGAAACTCTAGCACATCTGAGATGCGTGCCATATGATATGCTATATTCCCCCGTAAACAGAACACCTCCTATTTCCTGACATGAGAGATGTACTGTTTATTGGTACTATCCCTCCAGACCGCAATGATCACATCCACGGTACGATCGGATAGTCCAAGCCCCAGTTATGACCTCCTTAGAATCTGCAAATAAACAGATCAATACGGTCATGGTAAATGGTAGGGAATTGAGGAATGCTGTGGAATAATGTGTATAGTTCCCTGAAGGTGGAATCGAACGTAGATAGGGTGATAAAGAAAGCCTTTAGTGTGCTGGCCTTTATAAATCAGAGCATTGAATATAGGAGTAGGGAAGTAATGTTAAAATTGTACAAGGCATTGGTGAGACCAATTCTGGAGTATGGTGTACAATTTTGGTCGCCTAATTATAGGAAGGATGTCAACAAAATAGAGAGAGTACAGAGGAGATTTACTAGAATGTTGCCTGGGTTTCAGCAACTATGTTACAGAGAAAGGTTGAACAAGTTAGGTCTTTATTCTTTGGAGCGCAGAAGGTTAAGGGGGGACTTGATTGAGGTCTTTAAAATGATGAAAGGGATAGACAGAGTTGACGTGGATAAGCTTTTCCCATTGAGGGTAGGGAAGATTCAAACAAGAGGGCATGACATGAGAATTCAGGGACAGATGTTTAGGGGTAACGTGAGGGTGAACTTCTTTACTCAGAGGGTGGTGGCTGTGTGGAATGAGCTTCCAGCAGAAGTGGTGGAGGCAGGATCGATTTTAACATTTAAAAGTAAAGTGGATAGGTATATGGACAGGAAGGGAATGGAGGGGTATGGTCTGAGTACAGGTAGATGGGACTAGGAGAAAACAAATGGTCGGCACGGACTGGAAGGGCCGAGAGGGCCTGTTTCCGTGCTGTAATTGTTATTTGGTTATATGGTTATATAATGGATGTTGTTCCCCAGTTACAGGGTGCACCAGTAGATTACCACATTTCGGGACAGTCATAAACGGCTGTGTTATTATTCCCAAAACGAGTGGGAACCATGGCTGAGTAGGCCAGTCGGGTACTACCAACATCCTGAGGCGGAGTCCTGCTTGACTTTGAGCAGGCACCGACTGATGAGGCAAAATGGGGGAAATGCTTATAAAAATATTCCACCCCAGTGTAGCGAGAATGCATCCACCGCTACTGCCCCTGGGTCTGGTTCCCATGAAACATACTTTGGTAACTGGTGATTGAGTCTGGATGCAAACAAATCGATATCTGGCATCCCAAACCGAGCAACAATATCATTAAATACATCATGATTCAACATCCATTCTGTGTTGTCATTGAATTTGCGTGACCTGGTGTCCGCCACCATGTTGAATCTACCTGGTAGGTAGATAGCTGAAATCCAAACGTTTCTTGTAATACACCAGTGCCAAATAAGGTTAGCCAATCTATCACAAGATTCCGACTTGATTCCACCCATGTAATTAACATATACCACTGCCATAGTGTTGTCAATCTGAAGCTGGACATGCAAGTGATGTATACTGGTACAATAAGCCTTAAGACCATAGAATGCTCCCAACAGTTCTAAATAATTAATCCCATATGATTGCAGAATAAATGCCTCATGCTTATTCCATCTGCCTCCACAGCTAGAGATGGTATCAGTAGCACCCCATCCTAGGGCACTGGCATCAGTCTGTAAAACAACTGAAGGTATCTCAATCAGAACTTTACTGGAGCAACTCGAAATGTTCAATATCCACCACTGCACTTCATCAATGGCTTCAGCTGGTAATTGCATGGGCATGTTAAAATGACCTGCATTTATCCTGAGTGCCTGTTCCTTTGCACGTTGTACATTTTGGTAATGCAAACGTCCAAACTGTGCAGCTGGAAAGGCAGCCACTAATTTGCCAATCAAACTGGCCACCTGTCTAATTGAAGGTTGCTGCTCCACCATGAGCTTATTACAGCCTTCAATTAAGTCTAATCTCTTGCCCCTGGGCAGGTTCACAGACATGTGAGTTGAGTTAATAGTGAATCCCAAATAATCAACGACTCTAACTGGTATCAATTTGGCTTTAACTGGATGGATAAGGAACCCTAATCTGTCAAACATGAGTTTAACTGCTGAAACAGATAATTCAGCTGCTTCCCGAGTCTCCCCTATGATTAGGATATCATCCAAATAAGCCATTATAATGTGACTCTGAGTAGCCCCAATACTGGTTTTAACAGTTTTGTAAATAGTCTAGGGGCTGAGGTTAACCCATTAGGCAATGCTTTTAATTGCCATAATTGCCTCATCCAGCTAAACTTCAAATATCTCAGATGATCCTTATGAACAGGCACTGAATAATATGCATCTTTAAAATCTATACATGCCATATAACATCCTCTGGAAATCAGTTGTTTGGCAGTAACAAAGGTTTCCATTTTGAAATGTTTATACTGCACAAAGAGATTAAGGTTCATTAAGTCAATGATGATTCGACAACCCCCATTCTTCTTTGGCTTAGGATAAATATTAGGCGCAAATTGGTGAGATTGGTGAACCGTTTTCTCAATTACCCCTTTTTTGTATAATTTTTTTTATTTCAGCTTGTACCTCCAAATTTTCCTGTTGTGGACTTCCGGTGGCACTAATGGTGGAGTAAGGTGAGTGCCAGCTACCTCCATGCGAAAAAAACGGAAAAAAAAACGGGAACTAAACATAGAACTGACATGCAGAAATCGCTCTGGCAGCCTGTGTGACATCATCAGACCGTGACTGGAGTCCTAATGTCGGTAGCACGCTCCCCCACAAAGGAACCGACTAGAAAAACTACAAGAGGAAAACAACCGAAGGAGGAAGAAGGCCGAAGGAGGAAGCCTCGGGCTCAGTTTTAACATCGTCCCAGGAGGACGTCTCAGTGGCCCAGAAGATATACATAAAGAAAAGTGAAATGGATGAACTTCGCAACAGCATTACAATGGAAATTGCAAGTATAAAATAAAAATTGATAAGTTTTAAAAACAAATTGAATATTAAAGAAATTTTGAAAAGTCTTAAAACAGGGATTAAAGAAGATTTCTTAGAGTTTGAAAATAAAATGACTACTCTTGTGCGTACGAAACTGACTAACATGAAGGAGGAAATGTCAGCAAATTTCGACTTACAAATTAATAAAGTATACGAGAAAATTAAGTCGAATGAAACCAACACTAATGATAATCTGGAAGCGACCTTCACTACAATGCAGCAACAAATGGAGAAACAGGCTGACGCCATAACTCTTCTGGAAGTAACAACAGAGACACTCCTTGCTGAGAACAAGTGTTTATCAGATTTACTGCTTAAAGTAACTGAAACATGCATTGATTTGGAGGGTCGTCAGAGAAGACAGAATCTGAGAATCGTGGGCGTTCATGAGGGTAAAGAAGGAAATAAAGATTTCCGTGACTTTGCTGCAGACTTATTAAAAAAAAGTCCTGAATTTGGACCAAAAGCCCTTATTAGGGCGGGCACACAGAGTTCTTGGACGTCGCTCGGACTCGAATGCCCCCCCCAGGCAGCTGATAGTGAAGGTCCAATACGATCACGTGTTGGAGGATATCATGAAAAAAATTGCTGGCACAAGAAATCTTATGTTTGATGGAGACAAAATAAGCATATTTCGAGATTACCCTGCAGAGGTGGTCAGAAGGAGAGCGTTATTCAACGAGACAAGAGGGATTCTAAAGAAGATAGACAACTTGAAATATGGATTGCTGCACCCCGCAAGACTGAGAGTCACTTATCTGCAGAAGGAACATTTTTTCACTGATCACAAGAAAGCACTGGCGAATGCCCAGAAGATTGTGGGTTCGAGAGAGGATTGAATAACTTACATATAATACCATCATCTTGCTGCGAACAAATGGAACTTTAATTCGTTATATTCAAGGACTATTGAAAGCTGAAACGACGATCGTGCTGTCCCTCCTGTTATGGACATATTATTTTTTAAATATTTAGTACTAATTTTTACTAACAATTACTAAGCATCAAAAACACTTGTTATTATTATTGGAATAATTAGTTAAAAACATGATATGTTAAATATAAAAAATAAAAAGTTATAATTTAGATATCTTTTTAATTGGAATTTGTGATGTTCACCCTTTATCTACATTAGACTAACACTTGATTAATAACTAACTAAGAGAGTAATAGTCTCTCACTATATGATTACCAATACTCTGGACCAAAATAGTTTTAATATAATCCCGTAAATTACTCATATTCAAATTTGTTTTGTAAGCATGGAGCTAGGAATAATTTTTTTTTAAATCTACGGAAGTCTTTAGATGGACAGCCACGTTAATGTGGCTAGCACTAACTACACTAAATTTAGATGTAGTTTCTTCTTTCTTTTCACATTTTATTAATTTTCTATTTTTTTACTTTTTGTATTTTTTTACTTAATTACTATATTAAACTTGAATTTATTTACAAATATTATTTGTGGACACGTGTCCGTGAGGAGGATTTATTTGAATTAGATTTACAACTCGTCTGTCCTGTGTTCGGGTGGAAGGTCGGGTCTACGGTGCTGACCTATCTGCTCTTTTATAGACCACCCTAAAAGCAAGATGCAAGACGTAAATAAAAAAAACGGGGGTCAAGGAATTACGTTTTGTAGTTGGAATGTCAAGGGAATTAATGAGCCAATCAAGAGAGGTAAGGTATTAGCACACTTAAAATCACTCAAAGCAGATATAACGTTTCTTCAAGAGACTCACCTTAAAAAAGACGCACAACATAGATTGAAAGCAAAATGGATCGCGAAACATATCACTCTTCATTTTCCCATAAGGCCAGAGGTGTCACAATTTTAATTCATAAAGGTATATCTTTTAAACACATATCAACTATAGCGGACATCAATGGTAGATATATATTATACTAGTGGGTGAATTATATTTTAAAAAAGTGATTTTTCTCAATGTTTATGGACCAAATTTTGATAATCCAATGTTTTTTAAGAATATACTTAATACTATCCCGGAGCTCACTCAACATAATTTGATAATTGGTGGAGATTTAAATTGTACATTAGATTTCTGTCTCAATAGATCAACAAGACAAAGAAAAGCAAAATCCAAAACAAGTGAATTATTAAACTCATATATTAATACCACCAATATCAAGGATGTTTGGAGAATTGAAAATCCATCCGGAAGAGAATACTCATTTTACTCTTCAGTACATAAAACATATTCAAGGATAGACTACTTTTTAGTAGATTCTAAACTCATCCCATTTACTTATAATTTGAAATATCATAATATTATAATTTCGGATCATGCTCCTTTAACATTCATGATCAAACTAAGTGGTATGACTGACAAGCAGATACAATGGAGACTTAATCCTCAAATTTTAAATGATAAAGCATGTTATGAATATCTTATCAAACGATAAATATGTTTTTTGAGATAAATGACTGCCCTGAAATTTCTGCCTCCCTTCTTTGGGAAACATTTAAAGCATTTATACGAGGAGCGTTAATCTCCACACAAGCCTTTCGTAATAAAGAGAACTGCGCCAAACAACTGGTATTGGAAATGGAAATAAGGCAATTAGATATGGAAAACGCAATTGCGTCTTCTATAATAATACATAATAAAATTGCTGTACTCAAATATAAGTTAAACCAAATATACTCAAGACTAATTCATAAAATTTTATCAAAAGACTAAACAGTTACACTTTGAATTTGGTGATAAACCACAAAAATTACTGGCACGCCAACTCCGGAAACAGGAAGGGGAAAAAACAATATATAAAATTAAATCAGATATAGGAGAAATATTAACACTACCCAAGGATATTAATGATAGATTCTCTCAATTCTATCAAACACTTTATTCAACCAAAACGGCAGGGGGTTCTGTAGGAATGGAATTATTCTTACAGAATTGTAACCTTACTGGTTTAGATTTGAAAGAGAGGGAATTATTAGGGGCCCAAATATCAGTAAAAGATATTGAGGAATCTATTCATTCTTTAAAAAATGGAAAGGCCACTGGACCAGATGGTTTAAATAGTGAATTTTATAAAAAATTCTACGCCTACAGACATTATATACTCAAGCATTCATGCAACAGAAACTCCCAGAAACTTTAAATGAATCAACTATAATACTTATTCCAAAAACGGATAAGGACCTTGAAGATCCAGGTTCATATAGAGCAATTGCTCTATTAAACATCGATCAGAAAATTTTAATCAAAATTTTAGCATGCAGATTAAGCTTAGTGATTTATAAATTAATACACCCCGATCAAACTGGCTTTATTCCAAAACGTTATTCATATTATAATCTGAGACGATTATTCAACATTATATACTCAAATCGAATGGCTAATGAAGACTTAGCAGTCATCTCGCTAGACGCTGAGAAAGCATTTGATCAAATTGAATGGCCCTATTTATTTTCGGTGATGGAAAAATTTCAATTAGGTGAGAAGTTTTGTACATGGGTTAAGCTTTTATATACCAATCCAACAGCCAGAATAATGACAAATCAAATGTTATAAAAAAAAATTGATTTATCTAAAGGTTGTAGACAAGGATGCCCGTTATCACCGTTACTATTCGCCCTTGTTATAGAACCACGAGCAGAAAGAATTCAAGCTCATCCAGAAATATATGGGTATAATCCTAAAAATAGTTAATAAAATTTCTCTATATGCAGATGATGTATTACTATATATTACAAATCCAGAAATTAGCATCCCTAACCTGTTAAATCTTATAACTCAATTTGGTTTATTCTCGGGATATAGAATCAACTGGAAGAAGAGTGAGATTATGCCAATAATGGAACCTAATTTATATATATTGCAACAATCACCTTTTAAAATAGTGAATGAAAAATTTAAATACTTAGGAATCTATGTGATCAAGAAATATACTTCTTTATTTAAATCAAATTTCGTGCCTTTACTTAATAAATTGCATAAGAATATTCAATATTGGAAAACGCTTCCTATTTCAATGCTCGGTAAAATTAATGCAATTAAAATGACTTTCCTTCCTCAACTTCTATACCTCTTCCAATCAATTCCAATATACCTCCCTAAAAATGTATTTTTAAAAAATTGACTCTATTGTAACAAGTTTTATAAGTTTTGGAATTATAAGAATCACAGAATAAGTAAAAAACACTTATGTAAATCTAAGACGAATTAGTCTTAGAGGATTAGTCTTACCAAATTTATTATTTTATTTCTGGGCAGTCAATGTCAAAAACTTAAATTTCTGGTTAGAAGATATGGATCAACAACCAGACTGGTTAAAGATGGAAAAGGGGATTGTCTGCCATTTGAAATTGGCCCGATTTTCCTAACCCCATACAAAATTGAATAAAAAGATCTATAGTGAAAATCCAATAATACATAGCGGTATTCGAATTTGGAAACAAATAAAAAAGACATTAAAATTAGATAATTTATCACTTTCGCTCCCTATTGCAAATAACCCTTCATTTAAGCCTTCGGTATTGCAAAAAGGCTTTACACAATGGAAAAACTATGGAATTAAAAAGATGGGACATCTTTATAGAAAAGGTGTGTTCCTCTTGTTTCTGGAGGTACAACAGAATTATGGATTACATTCAAATAATTGTTTTAGATATTTACAATTGAAAGATTATGTTAAATCACATACACAAGAATACAGAATTAGAGAGCCAGAGATTCTAGATGAATGTTTGAATAAACATCCCAACACAGTCAAATTAATATCATATATTTATAATATTCTGTTAAATAGCAAGAATCCGTCGACGGAATCACATAGACAAGCATGGGAAAATGAATTAGTTCAACCCATAACGAAAGATATTTGGGATGAAACTCTACACCATATACATCAATGTTTGTTAAACGCCAGACATTCTTTAATACAATTTAAAATATTACACAGATTGCATTATTCTAAAACAAAATTAAATAGAATGTTTTCTAATATCTCTCCTATCTGTGATACATGTCAATACTCTGAGGCTAATTTAACCCATACCTTTGTAAGTTGCATAAAAATTAAAAAATTTTGGGTGGATATTTTTAAAATTATTTCCATAGTGGTTAATATTCAACTGGATCCCGATCCTAAATTAATAATATTGGGCATATCTGAACAATACCTAAAACTGACAATAAACCAAAGAAATTTCCTGGATTATAGTATAAAAACTGGGAAAAAACTAATATTAAAATTTTGGAAAAACCCTGCATCCCCTACAATTAAAATGTGGATTATGGAGATGTCAGAGACCTGAAATCTGGAAAAAATTAGATTTGTCTTAATTGACAAACCAGAATTATTTATTAGAATATGGTCGCCGTTCATAGATTATTTGAAGGGGTAGAATGGGCCAGCGCTGAGGCTTGACGGAAGCTTGAACCCAGGACTAGTCGAATAGTTTTGTTTTCTTACCTACGGACCTTTCTCCTAAGTTGTATTATGGATAGTTTATTTTATGTTTAAGTTTTTTTTTTCTTTTTCTTTATTTTTTCTATCTATTAAAAAAATAATAATAATAATTAGAGTCAATGTTAATATGTAACCGATAAATGTAGACTCCTGCTACATTGGTAGTGGAGTCCTTGGAATCCTGAATATTTAATATGTAACCGTTTAACAAAGTTTGTAATGGTTTGGACTAGGATATGTACATGCCTCTAATAAAAGTTAACTATAAAATGGCTGGATATTGCTGGGTTTACACAGCGCTGCAAACTTCGGGTTGATAGTAGGGCGGATGGCAGATTTCGTCAGACAATTGATCTCAAAATGTGCATTGCACATGAGGGCCAGGGCATCCTGCTGTACATCGGACAGGTGCCCTCCATCCACCGAGCTGGCGAATGCTGTAATGCCCGAAGCGAGCAACTTCAGTCCCCTTCATGAGCTTGGATACCTACACCCATGTTACGCCAGATGGTGTGGTTAACTGTCAGCACTTTGAGCAGAATACAGTTGGCAGGGGTCTCATACATTTTGGACGTTTCTTCCATAGTATGCTCTTGAAGCTGGTGTGAGGCCAGGTAATTAATACTTGCGGCCAACTCATCACTCAGCGGTTCCCCTGTTTCTGAGGGAAAAGCAAATCTTGCTACCAGGACTGGCACCTCTGGCTCGTGCCTATCATCCCTTGGGGTAAGCTCCACGGCTGTACCCACGGACTCGGCGTCAGTATAAAACTGACCCCGCATGCTCTCCTCCTCCGAGAGCGAGACATTAAGCAGCCCTGATACAGATGCCGCTGGCGCGGGCTCTCCAGGAGACCCGCGCTGACACAACACCTCCAGTTGGAGTGTATCTTGGTGGAGCAACCTCTCCATTAGGAGCTCCATCCTGGACAGCCGTCCAAAGACGTTATCCAATCACGGAGGGGAACCCTCCCGACCCGACTCATCCGTGCAGACTTTTTGGTGGCTTTCCGCCCCAATGGTGCAGTCACAGTGCTCTCAGGCACAAAGTCTGTAGTCGCTGGTCGTACCGCCAGCGACCCGGTAGGTGAGATTGGCGGCCGCCAGCTAACCGCACTCTCGCGGTCTTCCACAGCTACTCTCCCAGCAGCTCGCCTTGACTTCACCTTCGACGCTTTCTCCATACTCAACCTTGTCTTCTGAAACAAGAATTACCAAGCGCAGAAAACGACCTCCGACTAAGTTAACACTTACTTGAGGGTTTTTAAACTTACCGCTGGAGGAGCGATGCACCTCCCAGCCGGTCGCTGCGCCATGCATCAGACGTAATGACGCGCATGAGGGCTGGCGGGATTCTTCACGGAATCACTCACGTGACAGAAGTAAAATGTGTTATACTTTGTGTAGAATCTCCCTTCTCTTTAATTACGAATGAGAGGTCATTCCCATTGTAGTCAACGTACCACGTGCAATCAATCAACAAAGTTATTAACAATTGGTGTCCTGTTTGAACCTTTGCAAAATTATAAACAAGCAAGACCACGAGATTTTTCTAGTTCATCTCAAGTAATTAGAGATTGGTGCAACCTTGTGTGTTGCTCCAATGGGATTGTGAATTAAATTTAAACTGTAACATTGCAAATGTAAGAAAGTGGGAAGAACAAATGAGATCGATTAAACAGATTAAATTCATGCTATGGACGCCAAAAATGTAACTCCTTCTACTTACTATGATGTTGTATGGAAGCTGAGGTTTGACAAAGAGAGGAGTTCCCACCAAGTTGATTAAATATGGTGAGGTTGTAAATATAACTTCACTGTATTCAGCATCTTCAGATATTCCAGCTGGTAGTAAATGCAAGTAAAAAGTCATTATTTCTCATTTTTCATAACTTTCTATATCTCTGTTACACAGTACAATAACCTACTTGTCTGGTAGTTTATTATTTAACTTTTTAAGACTTTGTTGATAGCTATTGATCTGCAGGGCTCTAGTGAGACCACACCTGGAGTATTGTATGCAGTTTTGGTCCCCCTAATTTGAGGAAGGACATTCTTGCTATTGAACGAGTGCATTGTAGGTTTACAAGATGAATTCCCGGGATGGCGGGACTGTCATATGCTGAGAGAATGGAGCGGCTGGGCTTGTATAATCTGGAGTTTAGAAGGATAAGAGGGAAACTTATTGAAACATATAAGATTATTAAGGATTTGGACACGCAAGAGGCAGGAAACATGTTCCCGATGTTGGGGGAGTCCAGAACCAGGGGCCACAGTTTAAGAATAAGGGGTAAGCCATTTAGAACGGAGATGAGGAAACACTTTTTCTCACAGAGAGTTGTGAGTCTGTGGAATTCTTTGCCTCAGAGGGCAGTGGAGGCCGGTTCTCTGGATACTTTCAAGAGAGAGCTAGATAAGGCTCTGAAAGATAGTGGAGTCAGAGGATATGGGGAGAAGGCAGGAACGGGGTACTGATTGGGGATGATCAGACATGATCACATTGAATGGTGGTGTTGGCTCGAAGGCCGAATATGCCTACTCCTGCACCTATTGTCTATTGTCTATTGATAGCTATCCGAATAATTTCACATCAACAATAAAAGCAAATATTTTTATGATGTGTTTTAGGAAGCAGATAACATTGCGAAAGGTCTTCTTGGATGAATGAACATAGAACAGTACAGCACAGGAACGGGCCCTTCTGTTCACAATGTGCCCAACATGATACCAAGTTAAACTGATCTCATCTGCATTTACATGATCCATATCTCTCTATTCCCTACATTTCCATATGCCTCTCCTAAGCCTCATGCGCCACTATCATATCTGTCTCCACCACTACCTCTGCAGTGCGTTCCAGATTGCCCATCACTCTCTGTATGGAAAACTTGCCCCGCACATCTCCATTAAACTTACCATATAATAATGGACATTTCACCCGTGGAAAAAAGGTTCAGACTATCTACCCTATCTATGTCTTTCAGAATTTTATAGACTTCTATCTTGTCTCCCCTCAACCTTCCACATTCCAGGGAAAACAATCCAAGTCTATCCAACCTCTCCCTGTAACTTAAACCCTCTAATACAAGCAGCATTCTGGTAAACCTCCTCTGCACCCTCCCCAAAGCCTCGCATCTTTCCAGAAATGGGGCGACCAGAATTGCTAGCAATGCTCAAAATGCGGCCTAACCAGAGTCCTATAGAGCTGCATCATGACTTGCTGACTCTTATATTCAATGTCTCAAACAATGAGTACAACTTTACCATACGTCTTCTTAACTACCTTCCACTTGTGCTGCCACCTTCAGTGAGCTAGGAATGCTGACTCCGAAATCCTTCTGAATATCAATGCTGTGAAGGGTCTTGCCATTAACTGTATACTCTCTCCTGACATTCAACCTCCCACAGTGTAGCACCTCATACTTGCTCGGCTTAAACTTCATCTGCCATTCCCCACCCATTTCTGCAGCTGATATCCCACACATTCTAACAGCATTCCGCACTGGCTGCAACTCCTCCAATTTTGGTGTCGTCGGCAAACTTAAGGGGCTGTCCCACTTGGGCGATCTAATCCACGAGTTCTGGCGAGTTTGCCCTTAACTCATACTCGCAGCATGGTCAACACGAGGTTGTAGGAGGTCTTTGTATCTCTCCTTCATGCTCGAGAGTAGTCCCCGTGTACTTGAGGCCTCAGCTAGGTCCTCGAGCAAAAAAAGGTCACCATGGAAAAAATCGATGCTTTTTTTGACTCGTAGGTTTAGTCGTAGTAGGTCGGCATGTTAGTCGTCGGTAATCGAGGATAGTCGAAGGTAGTCGAAGATAGTTTTCATCATAGTCGAAGGGAGGTCGAAGGGAGGCCGAGGAGATCAAAGGAGGTTGTCTTCACTCTCTACTATTTGGTGCCCAATTTTTCCGAAGTTAGTCGTAGCTAGTCGAAACTAGTCTTCAACATAGTCGAAGGAGGTCTTCTACATAGTCGAAGGAGGTCTTCAACATGACATTTTTTTAAACTATCCTAAACTCGCCAATTAGGTCGCCCAAGTGGGACAGCCCCTTTACTCACAAATCCATCTACATTTACAAGTAGATGATGTCTATATATTACAAACAGCAGAGGTGTCAGCACTCTAGCCAGAATATCTACCTTCTGCATTATTTCTGGTAATGGTGTGTACACAAGGTACTAACATACAAATGGAGTCCCGGTGAATGAGCTACATGTTTTGAGGAATGGTCACTTACTAAAATGCAGACTCAGTTTCTCTCTGTGCAGATGCTGCCTGACCAGCTGACTGTTTCCAACATTTCTACTTTCGTTTCAAATTTTCGGCATCAGCAGCTTTTAATTTTGAAATTATTCTCTCTTAAATGTTGCACTATGATCTTTCACCAATTTATGCTCACTAGAAAATGTAGATGCATTTGGTAGACCTGCACTTCCAGCATACAAAAACCACAGATTACTTTTTATGCCTCGGAAATGTTCCATTCAAGACCTGGGTGTCTGATTCTTCATATATGTTTTTTGACTTTGATCGCACTGTTGGATGCAGCATGAATTAGTATGCTACCAAAGTATTTGTAGGTGCTCGACATAACAGAAGAAGTAATTATTGCATGCCCTAGACAGCTGGGCCGACAATTCTTAGTTCACATTTAAAGAAAAGGAAAAGTAGCAATAAAAGGAATACTAAACTCTAAGTGTTCATTTATAGATTGGCAGATTCAAATTTAAGCCCGTGATGCATCACAGAAACAAGTTTGTAAGACCCTTCTAACTGTGAGAAATATTAGGTTCAGTGCAGCAGACTGTGGTACATACAGAGACATTTTCAGCACTTTAGTAAAGAGTTATTATCTTATACCTGAGAAATCCTGAACTGTCACTCCAATGTACAAAAAGTCTCCATTAAGATCTTCAATATTATATCGACCAATTAATTCAGTTGCGGCCTTAGCGTTGAATACTACCGTTGCTAATCCATTTACAATCTGATGAAAATCAAAGTTTGTTAACTTTATCTTAATACTGTACCAAAGCTTCCAAATAAAACTAAGCTTTAACCTGTTTACTGCCAAGATATTTTTTCACTTGTATACTCTGACCTCTAATGGTCTGTTTCTCAATCAAGGTGGTATTTGGTCTGATGAGAACTTCCATATGGTGACATTTCCATATACCAGCTGCCATTGATCTTCTTGGTGATCGGGGTCAAGGTTTGAAGTTAGTGCACAGCATAAGATGAGCATTAAAATAAAAATGTATCTTTATACACAGTTATGTCTCGGTTTATTCCCTTGTTCCATTTCCTACCTCACTATATTGTTTAATGCAGTTCTTTAATTTCTGAAACTGGAAAGACAACATGTTTTAAATCAATGGCATGTGCTTCAGCGGCTGAGACAAACTGAAATAAATAATACAATTGATTCCTAATTTCTGTTATGTCCTAAGTCAGTTTAAACAATGCAAATAATGTGATCTGGGGCATTGGAGTATTTATACTACTTTCCACATATCTGTCAATATTTACTTTTGCTCTCTCTCTGATCAGTTTGCACTGCACAACTAAATATGAGCAGCCATTCAAAAGCTCCTGTATTATATTCCTGAGATTCAAACTTGGTTGCACAGAAATCAAAATCGATGGCCGTGAGGAATTTTACTGTTTATCATCATTTTCTTACCGTAACCATTCGTGCGGCATCTGGAATTAACTGCTTGTTACCATCTTTGTCAATAATTCCAAAACGAACAAAGACATATGCAAATGATACTATTTTTTCATAGAAATACCTGTGAAAATATGCAAAAGCATTTGCTTAATTATGGAAATAAGCAATGCGTTTTGCAAAAACGAACAACTTTCAGTATTTAGATTTTCATTTGGAGTTGTGAAAAGCAAGTGAGGAGATTGGTGAGGCATTGTCCGATATTTTTATATCTTCATTGGTCACGGGTGATGTACCGGAAGACTGGAGGTTGGCTAATGTTGCACTTTTAGTGATGGAATCATGGAATCAGACAGCATGGAAACAGGTCCAAATCATCCACGCTGACCAAGATGTCCTCTATGCTGTTTCCATTTGCCTCCTTTGACCCATATTTACGAAGGGCGGCAAGGATAAGCCAGGGAACAACAGGCCGGTGAGACTTATGTCACTGATGGGAAAGTTCATTTTTAGTTTTAGTTTTAGAGATATAGCATGGAAACAGTCCTTTTGGTCCACTGTCCAAACTGGTATGTTCACACTAGTTGTATGTCATCCCACTTTCTCATCCACTCCCTACACTCTAGGTGCAATTTACAGCAACCAATTAACTTACAAACCCGCACAACTTTAGGATCTAGGAGGAAACCACAGCATCTGGAGAAAACCCACATGATCACAGGGAGAACATGCAAACTCCACACAGACAGCACGCATAGTCATGATCGAAACTGGGTCTCTGGCACTGTGAGGCAGCAACTCTACAACTGCGCCACAGTGCTGCCCTGTTACTGGAAGAGATTCTGAAGGACAAGATATGTTCTCATTTGGAAAAGCAAGAGCTGATTAGGGATAATAAGCATTGCTTTGTTCGTGGGAGGTCACATCTTACAATTTTGGCTGAGTTTCTGAGGAAGATAAATGACAAGGAGAGGGCAGCGAACATATTCTACGTGGAGTTTAGCAAGGCCTTTAACAAGGTCCCGTGTGGTAAACTGGACAGGTTAAAATACATGGGATTCAAGGTGAGATTGCAAAATGGATACAAAAATCAAACAGATGCCTCCTCTCACCAAACCATTTTTGTATCATGGAGATGCCTCCTCATGCCTCATGGTTGTTCATACACATTAATGATTTGGAATAAATTTCAAGTGGCATGATTTTGTAAATTTACAGATGATACCAAAGTTGGTGGGAGAGTGTACAGTGAAGATAGGTTCGAGATCAACTGGAAAAGTGGACGAGGGAATGATTGATGGAATTTAACTCAGACAAGTGCAATGTGATGTGTTTTGGAGAGTCAAACCAGGCCAGGATATACACAGTGAACAGCAGTGCTCTGGGGGGTGTTATTGAACAGCAACATTTTAGGGTACAGGTATATATTTCCCAGAAAGTGGCAACACAGATAGACAAAGTGGTGAAGGTAGCATCTGTTATGCTTGCGATACCGAGTGATGTAATGTGTGTGAGAGTTGGAACATCATGTTGCAATTATCCAAATCGTAGGTTTAGTTGCGCTTGGAATATTGTGGCAGTTCTGGTCACCATGCTATCGGACAAATGTGATGAAACTAGAGAGGATGCAAAATAGATTCACGTTGCTCAAATGTTGTCTGGACTGTAGTGCTTGAGTTATAAGGAGTGATTGGACAGGTTGAGACTCTTTTTCCTGGAGCAAATTTAACTGAGGTGTTACATCCATCTATCCTTAAACATCCTGGGCATTTAAACTCAAACGCCCAGGAACGAAGGAGATATTAAATGGTTTGGACATACATGTAGACGACTTGGTGAGTAAGTTTGCTGACAACACTAAAATTGGAGGAATTGCAGGCAGCTCTCTTGGCGTCTGTTAGGCCACATTTAGAGTACTGCGTGCAGTTTTAATCGCACCATTACAGGACAGATGTGGAGGCTTTGGAAAAGGTGCAGAGGAGGTTTACAGAATACTGACTGGATTAGAGGGTTTAAACTACAGGGAGAGACTGTATAAACTTGGATTGTTTTCTCTGGAAGGCCGGATGTTGAGGGGAGACTTGATAGAAGTATATAAAATTATGTGAAGCATAGGTTGGGTAGACAGTCAGAACTTTTTCCCGGGATGAAAATATTCATTACGAGATGGCATAAGAGGGGGATGTTTTTATATAGGGAGGGGTGGGGGCCTGGAACAAATTGCGTGGGGTGGTGGTGGAGGCAGATATGATAGTAGCTTCGAAGAGGCTTTTTGTATAGGCACATGGAAGTATAGGGACTAGAGGGAATGGGTACCGACCTCACCATCAATAAAGGGATCGATAGAAGGCACTGCCTTCAATAAGCAGCCAGCATCATCAAAAACCCACACCACCCTGGCCGCACTTTTGTTCCATTCCTACCAACAGGAGAAGGTATAAGGGCCTGAAAACCATGACCAACAAGTAAAAGATTAGCTTTTTCCCAACTCTAGCCATGGTCATGATCCCAGAGGATTTAAGAGGAGCTGGTGTTGTTCCTTTGTTTACGAAAGTAGACAGAATCCAGGTAATTAGAGGCCAGTGAGCCTTACATTAGTGGTAAGAAAGCCATTGGAGACGATTCTTTGGGATAGGATCTACTCGCAAATGGCAGAGTGGGCTAATTAGACAGTCAGCGTGGCTTTGTACACCGCAGGTCATGTCCAACTTGATCGAGTTTTTTGAGAAGGTGACAAAGGAGGTAGGGCGATGAATGTTGTCTCTATAGATTTTAAGCCTGATCCAGAAGATTAAGATTCATGGGATTAACAGTGACTTGGCCATAAAAATTCAGAACTGGTTTACTGATAGAAGACAGAGGGTTGTGGTGGACAAACATTCAGGCTGGAGGTCTGTGACCAGTGAAGTTCTGCAGGAATCTATGGCGGGACCTCTGCTGTTTCTAATATATAAAGTGACTTGGACATAAACATAAATAGATGGACATAAATCACCCCCTAATGATGACCGCTTCTCCCATCTCCAATGGACCACCTTCTCTTGGACTCCCCCTCATGGCCACCTGCCTGCTTTAGACCTTTTTATTTTAAACTGCTGGCGGGACATCAATCGACTCAACTTCTCCACTCCCCTTTCTCACTCTAACCTCTCCCCCCCCTGAACGTACAGCTCTCCATTCATTCTGCAACAACCCCGACTGGGTGATCAAACCTGCCGACAAGGGAGGTGCTGTGGTAGTCTGGTGCCAACACTCAGACACCTCCTACTACTTATCCTTGGACCATGACCCCACAGACGAGCACCAGGCCATTATCTGAAACACTATCACTGGCTTCATCACATCCGGCTCCCTGTCCTCCCCAGCCTCCAACCTTATCGTTCCCCAGATCCACACGGCCCGATTTTACCATCTCCCCAAAATCTATAAACCTGACTGCCCTGGCAGATCCATTGTTTCTGCTTGTTCTTGTCCCACCAAACTTATTTCCACATACCTCGACTCAATCCGATCCCCCCTGGTCAAATCCCTCCCTACCTATGTCCAAGATACCTCACACACTCTTTGTCTCCTCCATGACTTCTGTTTTACAGGCCCCCACTTCCTCATCTTCACCATGGATGTTCAGTCACTCTATACCTCCATCCCCCACCAGGTCTTAAAGCCCTTCATTTCTTCCTCGACCACAGAACCTACCAATCCCCGTCTACTGATACTCTCCTCCGCCTAGCGGTGCTGGTCCTTACCCTCAACAACTTTTCCTTTGACCTCACATTTCCTCCAAATCCAAGGCGTAGCTATGGGCACACGCATAGTCCACAGCTATGCCTGCCTCTTTGTACGGTAAGTTGAACAATCCTTGTTCGAGGCGTACCTTGTCCCGAACTCTACCTCCGCTACATTGACGACTGCATTGGTGCTACCTCCTGCACCATTGCAGAAATCACTGACTTCATCGATTTCACGACTAACTACCATCTGGCACTCAAAATACACCTGGACCATTTCTGACATCTGCCTACCGTTTCTAAACCTCACTATCTCCATCACAGGTAACAGACTACTGACGCATCTACTACAAACTCACTGATTCCCATAGCTATCTGGACTACACTTCTTCCCACCCTGCTCCTGTAAGGCCTCTATCCCCTACTCCCAATTCCTCTGTCAACGCCGCATCTGCACCCAGGATGAGATGTTCCAAAACAGGGCATCGGAGATGTCCTCATTCTTTAGGGAATGGGGATTCCTCTCATTGACTATAGATGAGGCTCTCACCAGGGTCTCCTCTATATCATGTAGCTTCACTCTCACTCCCCATTCCCCCACTCGTTACAAGAAGGGAGTCCCCCTTGTCCTCACCTTCCACCCTATCAGCCGTCACATACATCAGATAATCCTCCGACATTTTCACCTCCAACGGGATCCCACCACTGGCCACGTCTTCCCATCTCCTCCCCTTTCGACTTTCCACTGAGACCGCTCCCTACATTACTCCCTTGTCAATTTGTCCCTCCCCGTCCTTGCAACCGTAGGAAATGCTACACTTGTCGCTTTACATACCCCCTCTACTCCATCCAAGGACCCAAGCAGTCTTTCCAGATGAGGCAGAGGTTCACCTGCACCTCCTCCAACCTCATCTATTGCATCCGCTGTTCTAGGTGTCAACTACTCTACATCCGTGAGACCAAGTGCTACACCTTCGCTCAGTTCGCATTAAGCAACCTGATCTCCTGGTGGCTCAGCACTTCAACTCCCTCTCCCATTCCGAGTCCGACCTTTCTGTCCTGAGCCTCCTCCATGGCCAGAGTGAGTCCCACCGCAAATTGGAGGAGCAGCACCTCATATTTCGCTTGGGTAGTTTACACTCCAGCGGTATGAACATTGAATTCTCCAATTTCAGGTAGTCCTTGCTTTCTCCTTCCCCCTCCCCTTCCCAGCTATCCACAGTCTACTGTCTCCGCCTCTTCCTTACTTCCTTCCCCCCCCCCCCACCCTCACAACAGTCTGAAGAAGGGCCTCACCCGCTGAGTTTTTCTGCCATTTTTGTCTACCTTGGACATAAACGAAGATGGGTTGGTTAGCTTGCAGATGACACCAAGATTGCTGGGGTTGCGGTCTGTGAGGAAGGCTGTCAAAGTATACTGCGGGCTATTAATCAACTACAGAGATGGGTAGTGAAATGGTAGACAGAGTTTAATCCAAGCAAGCGTGAGTTGTTGCACTTTGGGAGGTTAAATGTAAAGGGAAAATATATATTTAATGCACCATCCCATAACACCAATGATGTACAGAGGGATTTTGGGGTCCTAGTCCATAGCTCCTTGAAAGTGGCAACACAAGTACATCGAGTTGTAATTAAGGTGTTTGGTAAGCTGGCTTTTAAAGGTTTGACCAACGAATATAACAGTCAGGAAGTCATGGATTTACAGGACTTTGGTTAGGCTGCAATTTGAGTAGTGGTCATCCTCATTACAGAAAAGATGTGAAGGCTTTGGAAAAGGCACAGAGGAGGTTTAGCAGAATGATATGTGGATTAGGGAGTATTAGGTACAGGGAGAGGTTGGATAGACTTGTGTTCACTAGTTTTCTCTGGAACGCCAGATGTTGCAGGAAGATGTCATGGAGGTATAAAAAATTATGAGAGGCGTAGATAGGGTAAACAGTCAAAATATTTTACCCAGGATAAAAAAAATCAAGTGGCAGAGTGCATAACCTTAAGGTGAGAGGAGCAACGTTTAAAGGAAATGTGCAGAACAAATGTTTTACACAGAGGGTGGTAAGTGCCTGGAACACATTGCTAGGGGTGGTTTTAGTTTTATAGATACAGCATGGAAACAGGCCCTTTGGCCCATCGTCTCCATGCTGACCATCGATCACCCATTCACACTAGTCCAATGTTATTCCACTATCGCACACATTCGCTACACACTAGGGGGCAATCTACAGAGGCCAATTCACTTACAAATCCACACATCTTTGGGTTGTGGGGGGAAACTCCGGCACTGCTAGTCACCTGCAATGCAGTCACAGGGAGAATGTGCTGACTGCTCTCACATAGACAGCACCAGAGGTCAGGAATGAACCCGGGTCTACCAGCTTCATCACTGTGCCGCCCTAAAGCTGTTCCCTTGTGCTGTTGAGACAGATATGATAGTGGCATTTAAGAGACTTTTAGATAGGTGTATGGATATGCAGGGAATTCAGGTATATCGATTATGATCAGGGAGATAGGAAATCAGAAAGCAATCTTCTCGGTGAATTCTGGTAAAGCTCCGGTTTAGATGGGTATACAGTGGAATTTTAAAATTATTTTTCAAGTTTACTGTACCCCTGGCTATGCAAGTTTTTTAAAGAAGCCTTTTTAATTAATATATTGCCACAATACTTTTATGAAGCATCTATCTCTTTACTTCTTAACAAAGATAAAGACCCTATGGAAGTGACATCATATAGACCTATATCACTGTTAAATGTAGATTCCAAAACTCTTTCAAAAATATTAGCTATGAGATTGGAAAATATTTTACCGCAAATTATTTCTTAAGATCAGACAGGTTTTATTGAAAATCGTTATACTTTAACGTTAGGAGATTAATGAATATTGTATATACAGCGTCAAATAAAACTCCAGAATGTGTCATTTCACTTGATGCCGAGAAGGCATTTGATAGAGTAGTTTTAAAGAAGGAACTGCAGATGCTGGAGAATCGAGGGTACACAAAAAGCTGGAGAAACTCAGCGGGTGCAGCAGCATCTAAGGAGCGAAGGAGATAGGCGACGTTTCGGGTCGAGACCCTTCTTCAGACTGGTCAGGGATCAGGGAAACGAGAGATATAGACGGTGATGTGGAGAGATAAGGAACAATGAGTGAAAGATATGCAAAAAAGTATCGGTGATAAAGGGAACAAGCCATTGTAAGCTGTTTGTGGTGTGAAAATGAGAAGCTGGTGCGACTAGGGTGGGGGAGAGGTAGAGATAGAGGGAATGCCAGGGCCCGAGGGCTGAGGGAGAGGTGGGAAGGGCTGACTTCATTCATTTCACCACCAACTTCCATCCGGCACTCAAATACACTTGGACCATTTCCGACACTTCCCTACCATTCCTTGACCTCACCATCTCTATTGCAGGTGATACGCTCCTGACCGACATCCACTACAAACCTACTGACTCCCACAGCTACCTGGACTACTCTTCCTCCCACCCTGCTTCCTGTAAGGACTCCATCCCCTATTCCCAATTCCTCCGTCTACGCCGCATCTGCTCCCAGGATGAGGTGTTCCACACCAGGTCATCACAAATGGCCTCATTCTTCAGAGAACGGGGATTCCCCTCCCCCACTATTGATGAGGCTCGCACCAGGGTCTCCTCCATACCCCGCAACACTGCCCTCGCTCCCCATTCCCCCACTCGCAAACAGGGCAGAGTCCCCCTGGTCCTCACCTTTCACCCCACCAGCCGGCAAATACAACATATAGTCCTCCGCCAGTTTCGCCACCTCCAACGTGACCCCTCCACCCGCCACATCTTCCCATCTCCCCCCCTGTCTGCCTTCCGCAAAGACCGCTCCCTCCGCAACTCCCTTGTCCATTCTTCCCTCCCCTCCCACTCTACCCCTTCCCCGGGCACTTTCCCTTGCAACCGCAAGAAACGCAACACTTGTCCCTTCACCTCCCCCCTCCACTCCTTTCAGGGACCCAAGCAGTCCTTCCAGGTCCGACAGAGGTTCACCTGCACCTCCTCCAACCTCATCTACTGCATCCGCTGCTCCAGATGCCAGATGATCTATATCGGTGAGACCAAGCGGAGGCATGGCGATCGCTTCGCCGAACACCTCCGCTCGGTCCGCAATAACCAACCCGACCTCCCGGTGGCTCAGCACTTCAACTCCCCCTCCCATTCCACATCCGACCTCTCGGTCCTCGGCCTCCTCCACGGCCAGAGTGAGCAACACCGCAAGCTGGAGGAACAGCACCTCATATTCCGCTTGGGGAGTCTGCATCCTTTGGGCTTGAATATTGAATTTTCTCAATTCTGTTAACCCTTGCTGTCTCCTCCCCTTCCCACCTCTCCCTCAGCCCTCGGGCCCTGGCATTCCCTCTATCTCTATCTCTCCCCCACCCTAGTCGCACCAGCTTCTCATTTTCACACCACAAACAGCTTACAATGGCTTGTTCCCTTTATCACCGATACTTTTTTGCATATCTTTCACTCATTGTTCCTTATCTCTCCACATCACCGTCTATATCTCTCGTTTCCCTGATCCCTGACCAGTCTGAAGAAGGGTCTCGACCCGAAACGTCGCCTATCTCCTTCGCTCCTTAGATGCTGCTGCACCCGCTGAGTTTCTCCAGCTTTTTGTGTACCCCCCATTTGATAGAGTAGTATGGCAATACTATTCAATACACTTGAAACATTTAAGATTGGTCCAAAATGTATCAAGCTGATATATCATATACTTCAAGCTTCTGTACTTACCAATAATCAGAGATCCCCTTTTTTCAAGCTCTTTCAAGGTACTAGACAGGGCTATCCTTTAAGTCCTTTATTGTTTGATATCGCTTTGGAACCTTTGGCCACCGCTATTAGGGAATCCCCTAATATTTTTGGTATTGTCCGTGAGAATAAGACATATAAGCTATCTCGCTATGCAAATGATCTGTTATTATTTATCTCTAACCCAGATAAATCTATTCCTGCAATAGTAGCACTACTTAATCTATTTAATAGTTTTTCTGGTTATAAACTAAATCTTATTGAGTGAGCTTTTTCCATTAAACAATCAAATTTCGAATTATGGACAGCTTCCATTTAGATTGACTACCGATTGTTTTACTTATTTAGGCATTAAGATTACCAAGAAACAAGGATCTATTTAAAGCCAATTTTACGCCCTTAATTGACCAGATCAGACAACAGTTTACTAAATGGTCACCAATGTCCTTATCCCTAATCGGCCAAATCAGTGCTATTAAAATGTTTATCCTGCCTAATCAACCTATTTCAGATGATACCAATTTTTATTTCTAAATTTTTTTTGTTGATATTATTGACTCAAAAATGTCTTCATATATATGGCAGAATAAAAATCCCAGACTAAGTAAAAAATACTTACAGAAATCAAAAAAAGATGGTGGTTTGGCACTACGAACCTTAGATTTTATTATTGGGCAGTTAATGCTCGTTATTTACCGTTTTGGACAAAAGATTTAGAAGATACCCAATGCCCGGGATGGATAAATCTTGAACGTGATTCTATGCAAGGGTTATCATTGGCTTCTATCCTAGGGGCCTCGTTACCTTTCACAATTACGAGATTGAATAAATATATGATTAATCCAATAATATGACACACATTACGAATATGATTTCAATTTCGTATATCAGTTTTTTGGATTGTATGATTTTATCTTATCGAGTCCTATCATATTTAATCTTTTCTTCGAACCTTCTAATACTGATCAAGCCTTTCTGTTATGTAAGAGGAAGGGATTAACAGTTTTTCATGATTTGTTTTTGGATGGTTGTTTTATGTCTTTTGAACTACTCTCTAATAAATATAATCTACCTAACACATATTTACAAATTAGACAAATTTTGAAGGCTACTCTACCCTCTTTTCCGTTATCACATCAAACCGAAAACTCGAGAAAAAAATTACATTTGAACCCTTATCAGAAAGGTTTAATAACGACTATTTATGAGTTGATTTTGAAATTACAAGTAGGCACATCTGATAAAATTAAGATTGATTGGGAAAGAGAACTTCAAATTTCTCTACCTATAGAGAAATGAGAGAAGATTCTTCAATTAGTTAATACCTCGTCAATGTGTGCAAGTCACGCTCTGATACAATTCAAGGTGGTTCACAGAGCTCAT
Source organism: Okamejei kenojei (assembly GCA_035221665.1). Classification (NCBI taxonomy): domain Eukaryota; kingdom Metazoa; phylum Chordata; class Chondrichthyes; order Rajiformes; family Rajidae; genus Okamejei; species Okamejei kenojei. Next base: position 1,822,980 of record CM069163.1, on the reverse strand, counting down.
ATGTCAAAAGATAAGTTAGCTCGTTTTTATGGTCATATAAATTCTACCTACAACAGATGTAATTCTGCAGTGGCTTCACTGACTCATATGTTTTGGTCTTGCCCATTTTTGGAAAAATATTGGAAATAAATTGTTGATACTATTTCTGTTGATTTAGGTATTGATTTACAACCTCATCCTATTAATGCAATTTTTGGGCCACCAATGTTAGATTCTATCCATCTGTCCCGTTCAGCCCATTGGTTGATTGCTTTTACTACATTAATTGCCAGAAGATCTATTTTATTTAAATGGAAAGACTCTAATCCTCCGACCACACTCCATTGGTACTCTGAAACGTTATCATGTTTAAATTTAGAAAAAATCAGGAGTGACATTGTTGAACCCTTGGTTAAATTCGATAGGACTTGGGGAAGCTTTATTCAATATTTTCACACAATATAAATTATTTCCTCTCCAACCGTTATAATAATTCTCTTACCTTTATACGGTTGGAGAGGAAATAAACAGGGACCTAAATTGTTGAAATTCTTTACAGTCCAGATTTTGTTTTGCTTATTTTAGTTTAGGGGGTTTTGTTTTTTCTCTTTTTTCTCTTTTTTTTTCTTTTTTTCCTTTTTATCTTTTTTTTAAATATATGTAAAAGTTCTCTTTTAAACACTTAACTATATTTACATAGAGACCGTAAGGTCTATACCCAATGTGTATTTTGACACTGGACTCATACTTGGATTATACTTGTTGTTAATGTAATCCTGATCCCTATGTATCAATATCACTGTTTATGTTTATCATTATTAATTTTTTATTTTTTTTAAATTAATTAAAATATTTTAAAAGAAAACAAAGGAAAGGACCTGTTTCTATGTTGTGTGATCCAATGAATCTACATTCTCTGCATTGACATTTATATAACATAGAAGATTCACAACTAAATTAACTTTCACAGTACTGTAAGTGCGACAGTCATAAAATATAGTCCTTTTTTAAGGGAAATTAAAGAAATATTTTCAAATTGTCATATCTATGATATCAAAATAATGCAATAACATAACCATTTGTTTATATCATTTTTGACTTCATATAAAATATCTATCATGTTTCAAATCTGATAAACAGAATAGTTAATAAATATTTAATTCAACTTATGAAATAAATACTTAACAGTAGCTTTAACAAAGTCAATGTCAATCATAAAAAGTCTTATTTTACATGGGTTTTCGAGGCTGCATGATTAAAAAGTTGCAGCCTCTAAATAATCAATCAGAATCCTTTTCCTGTTTACATTTAACACAGTTTGGCATTTAATAATGTTCAAATAAATAAATAATCTAAACATTACCTCCTCAAAACAATTTCATAATTTAAATACATTAATTTAAGGATTTTAATTTCACACTGTGGCCAAACTGGTGCCATTATTTATGTATAATATGATGCAGTTAAATGTTAGAAAGCTAAAATAAATCACATTCAAATAATCAACAGTCTTAATTTTCGATCTCCAGATTTTATGACAATGTTGAAATTTTGCATCCACATTGATGATAAAATGTCAAAAAAAGAATTTCAAATGACTCAAAAACAAAGAAAAGTCAATAATTACCTTGCTGTTATTGATATTGTAAAGCTTTCAAATTCCTTAAAAGAAATGTAGTGCTTTTCTGGCTTGATTGAGATGAGAAAGATTGGTAACACTGAAAAAGATATCAAATATTACATCCTATTTATCGTAAGAATAATAATCATCATAATCTAATCGTAATTTATTAGCCAAGTATGTTTTGCAACATACGAGGAATTTGGTTTGTCATACAGTCATACAACTTCATCTCCCCACTGTCTCATAAATTTGTTGAATAGTCGCAGTGTTTTTCCCAGGGTTGATCAGTCTAAAACTATAGGGCCTGGGTTTAAATTCAGACAGGAAATATTTAAAGGGCATTCGCAGGGCACTTTTTTGATATATGGGTATGTAGAACAAACTGTCAGAGGAGGTAGTAGAGGCAGGTACAATTACAATGTTTTTTTTTGTTTTTTTGTAAAATATTTTTATTAGAAGTAAATACATATTAAGAAGAAATAATATAAAATCGAAAAAAAAGGAAACATATTATTCGTCACATACATTCTTAATATTTTTAAAATTTACGGTCATTCTTATTTATACTTCTATATTTTTTATTATTTTATAACAGTAGGAAGTAAAGAGAAATAATAAAAAGAAAAAGAAATAAGAAAGAAATAAAAAATCGATAAAATGAGTGGAGTATTAAGCAAGATATTCTTCATTGGAGATATATTCCTGGTCTATTGTATATAATTCTTCATCTATTCCTTCATTCAGGCTTCAGTCAGGGCCTTGAACCGAACCACCTCAACCCTTTAAGTATTCAATAAATGGAGACCATATTCCCTTGAATTGATCTAACCTGTCCATTAGGACAAGTCTTAATCTTTCCAGGTGAAGTATCTCCGACATTTCTGTAATCCACATTTTGATTGTGGGGGATATGGGACCTTTCCAAAATCTTAGTATTAATTTTTTACCAATTATTAAACTATAACCAATAAAAAATATTTGTTGTGTTGTTAGTAGCTGATCCGTTTCTATAATTACTATGTTTGAAAAACATTTGGACAGGTACATGATAGGAAAGGTTGGGAAGAATGAATTTTCCACTAACTTGCTCATTTGATTTGTTATGTCTGATTTGAGTTGTTAAATATACTTTTATGATGCGAATATAATTTACACTGACTAGAATTAAGAACTGTTCTAGCTGGATTAAAAACTGAGATAATTGTAAAGTTTGCCTCTCATTGTTAAATTTTGTGATTTCCATTTTGTGATAAAGTACTGAAATATTTCTCATGATGAGCCAATAACTAAATAGCTTAGACATTATTTAGGCATAATCAAGCATTGCTTGGTTTCCTTAATTTTCTTTTTACTTATTTTCTCACTCAACACAAATTATTTACTTTAAATGATCAGGATTTTGGAATAATATAACACGTGATCACTGAACATTATTAAGCAGTAATTCAAAAACTTCTGCCACTGCATAAGAATGAAGTAATTACTGAATGAATGGTTGTGCGTCTCCTCAACTCATGCTAAAATATATTACGATGGATAAAATGATGGATTTGAACTTAAGATTCTAACATGCACTAAACAGTGTTCGGGCTTGTCCAATTCAACCTATGATATTTGCTATACATTGATAAATCTTCATTACAGTTAAGTAAATCAGCAGTAACTGAAAATTAATATTTTCAAATAGAGTCATAGAGTCACTCAACACGGAAACAGGCTCATTGGCCCAACTTGTCCATGCCGACCAAGATGCTCCATCAGCACTAGTTCCACCTGCCCAAGTTTGGCCCATAACTATTTCTGTGGATGCAACTGTCCAAATGTCTTTTAAATGTAGTTATAGTACCTTCCTCAACTACCTCTTTTGCCAGCTTGTTTCAAATACCTACCACTCTTATGTGTAAAACGTTGCTCCTCTGGGTCTTAAGATTACTTTGGCGTTTACTTTGGCGTCACGTGAATGACTACGTGAAGATTTCAAAACTCTGTGATTTCATGCCGTGGAGACGAGTCCATGCATCACACACTGCACCAGTGAAGAGCTAATTTTAATAATGCGTTCAGACATGACATAGGTATAGACATTTTGATGTTATTAATGGACACATAGTGATAATAGTAACCTCCCTCAACCGGGAGGAACTATAACACAGACCTAAAGAGAGTTGGCAAATACCCCTGGTCTGGCAAAGTGTATTTCTAAAATGTTTGGAAATCGTTCATTAGACCATCCTGCAGCCGCCAGGATGTGGTCCCGCGAAACGTCCATCCCCTGCTACTGATATAGTTGCAGCCTGGGTGGAGTGAGACTTGTATGTCAGTGTTCACTGCTGTATCACAGACCCCATATTAACCACCTGGCGATGGTCTGTAGTGATATTTTCTTATGAGGCTTCATGTGACTAACAATCATTGCTAGTTCAGAGTCCCTAAGGCTCTTGTGACCTTAACATACTGGTGTGGATGTGTGGCCACATACAACCGAAGGTCCATGGGGTATGCCAACAATTCTAGTTTGAGACTTAATGTCCCTGGTGTATTCTGCTGATTAAGTCATAACATAAATGTAATTTCCCTGCAGAATAAACATCTTGTCCAGACACAGCTATGCAAAACTGGACCCGTTGCGCTGATTCAGCGCCATGAGCATAACCACTTGGTTAGTGAGCCAAGGGCAGGGATGTTCCAATGTTAACATCCCAATGTCTGCGTACCTGGCCTTGGGGGTGTCGAGTTGAAGACACCCTTCATAATCTAGATATCAGAAGGTGACCCGACAGAGTGGATTCTGCTCCTCACAGCCAATATGCTGAGAAGGCACGTGCGGCACAGTAAATGGCACTCTTTTAATGATTGTCAAACTCCATATGGAACTGAACTTCAAGACGTCAGTCATCCGTGTCAACTTATATGTTAACAAAATACTTCCCATCTCTATGAGGGAAGTACTGTTTATTTGGTGCTATCCCTGCAATTGCAGTGAGCACGTGCATAGTTTGGTTTGACAATTCTTAGCTGCAGGAAACGGTCTTCCCAGTCTGCAAGTCAATGAATTGATTTATATATGCAGAGGATGGTTTCCCGGTCATGGCTAACCAGCAATTTTGTGCCTGGAATAACCATATAAGGTTCTATAATCATTCCCAACATCAGCGGGAATCATGGCTGTATCGGCCAGTCAGGCACTACAAAAATGCCTGAAGCGGGAATTGCTGAATTTGCAAGACCCGTCTGGTAAAGTAAAATGGAGGGACACAATGAGCATTCTTCCCCAGTGTAGCGAGAATGCATCCATCGCCACTGATACGCCACGTATTTTGCAACTGGCGATTGAGCCTGGATGCAACATTTTGATCTTTAGGTGTTCCATCGAGCCCACAATGTCCTTGAATACTTGCGGTTCCACATCCATTCTGTGTTGTCATTGCGTTTACCTGATGATACGTCAATATCAAATTATGTTAGGTAAACTATTACCGGATACTTTATACATGATTGCACCCATGTGATTAACATGTAATAGCACCAGAGTGTATCAAGTTAGACTTGAGCATGCAGATTATGCATATTCACACAAACCTTTAATCCACAGAATGCACCTAATGTGAATAGGTAGTTGATACCATATAACTGAATAATTGGTAACTCATGCAAACCCCATCCGCCTCCATAACTAAAGATGGTATTTACTAATTATCCATCTTAAGCAATAGCATCAGTTAGTAATTAACTGATGAGTACTGATGAAGGTTCGTGGGGCAATGCTGAATACTGTTTGTCCACCATGGTGACTTTGATAGTTTCAGCTGAGAATAGCATAGGTCGGGTAGTAATGACCTACATGGTACCTGTGAGCTTGCTCCTTTGCACGCCGTATAGCTCTGATGGTGCAAAAGGCGCAAATAGCACAGCTAAAACCCAATATATTGACAATCCCAGACAATTTAATAGAATTAAAGGTAATCCTAATACTCAATAATTTCAGTTGGTATCAACTTAAATTTAACTGGATGGATGAGAATCTAATCGAATGAGCAGCCGAGCACTGGTTTTAGTAATTTGGTAGATAGCCTCGGGCTGAAGTTTGTCCATTTTGCAATGCTTTTGACTGTAACATTGTTCCATCCAGCTAAATTTCAAATATCTTTGGTGAGCCCAGTGAGTGGAAACTGTTCCTCTGTTGTGAGACAGTAATGAAGTTTTCTATTCAGAAAAATCTATACTGCATATGCGAGTTGAACCGGTATTTGTGACAATGAGCGGCCCGCAACTACGGCCTGTCTTGAAAGGCAACTCTGTCTTGCATAAAACAAGTGTAAATTTACCAACTTGTAAATGGTCCACATACTTCATATTTCGGAAAAAACCAGACCCACCTACCTTCATGGTTATTGGTGGTCTTGTGGTAAGCCCAAAGGCCCTTGGTGTGGGTTTTAATCCCGTCCCAGCTTAGAATTGCTGGGGTCCGTGGACCCAATTCCCTGAGGACCGGTTTGGGCCTTGGCCTAAAAGGCCTGCGCCCAGTTTTGAAGCTGCCACCAGCTTCAGTGAAACGCTTGCTGTTGACAGCGGCGTGGGGTGTGATGCCGTGGTACCTTGAGAAGCCGACAGCTTTAATTCTTCATCCGGGTCGTACCTGTTTGGTTCCTGAAGAGAGGATTCGGCGGCTGGACATTGCTGGCCTCACTTGAACCTGCAGATTTGGAATTTAAGGCACGTCCGATGGCGTTCTTCTGGAAGCAGTTCATTTTAAAGTGTGCAAACGGCCGAGGACGTATCCATGTCGGAGGGGACCCTCCTGGCCTGCCCAGGCCTTTCACTCTATTGAACCTCTCTGGGCCGCTGGAGTCTGAAAAATGCCGCCGGCTATCCGCAATTCTGCGGTCCGCAGCCGTGTCTTCACATGGTCCGCAGCCGTGTCTTCACACGGTCCCCTCTCGCGGCCACCATAATGAGACCACGACTAGTTCCCAGAATGAGGGAACTCCTCATGGCCACGGAGGCAACTCCCTGGCAACCATCCGCGAACATGTGGAGACCATGTGGTGATTGCACAACCTCCTGCAGTCACCTAAAAAGACGCCTAAGTGGGACAGGGCCATTAGGAAGCATTAACAGCCTCTTACTACACCAAGTTTGCAGATGATATAAAAGTGGGTGGTTTTGCAGAAAGTGAAGATGGTTGTGAAAAATTGCAGCAGGATTATGATCAATTAGTCAGGTGGGCTGAAGAATGATTGATGGAATTTAATACAGAGAAATGTGAGGTGTTGCATTTTGGGAAGTCTAACATGGTGTGCGGTGCATAGTTTCTTGAAGGTGGAGTCGCAGGTAGATAAGATGGTCCAAAAGGCTTTTGGCACATTGATCTTCATGAGTCAGAGAATTGAGCATAGAAGTTGGGAGGTCATGTCGCAGTTGTATAAGACGTAGGTGAGGCCACATTTAGAGTATTGTGTTCAGTTCTGGGCATCATGTTATAGGAAAGATGTTGTCAAGCTGGAGAGGGTACAGAGAAGATTTACGAGGATGTTGCCAGGACTCGAGTGTCTGAGCTATAGGGAGAGGTAGAGTAGGTTGGGTCTCTATTCCTTGGAGGATGCAGGATGATGAGGAGTGACCTTATAGAGGTGCATAAAATCATGAGAGGAATAGATTGGGTAGATGAGGAGTGATTTTATAGAGATGCATAAAATCATGAGAGGAATAGGTGAATCGAAGACCAGAAGACATAGGTTTAATGTGAAGGGGGAAAGATTTAAAAGGAATGTGAGGAGTAACTTTTTCACACAAAGGTTGGTGGGTGTATGGAACAAGCTGCCAGAGGAGGTAGTTGTGGTTGGGACTATCCCAATGTTTAAGAAAGTTAGGAGATATGGGCCAAACGCAGGCAGGTGGGACCAGTGTAGCTGGGACATTTAGGCTGGCGTGGTCAATTTTGGCCGAAGGGCCTGTTTCCACACTGCAGCCAAACTCTGTTTAACTCCATCACAAGATTGCAGATGACATTGACTTAGTGGGCTGGATCTCGAACAATAACGAGGCAGGGAACAGGAAGGAGACAGAGACCTAAGCAACATGGTGTCAAGGTAACCCTATCCCTTAATGTCCACAAAATGAGAGAGCTATTCGTTGACTACAGAAACAGGGTACTGTACATGCCCCACAAGGCATCCATGATGCTGAAATGGAGATGGTTGAGTTTTATGTCCCGAGGAATAAATATCAACAACAATTTGTCACAGAGTCATAGTGCATGGTAACAGGCCCCTTGGCCCAATGTATCCATGCCAACCAAGATGCCCTTCCCTCCTTTGGCACATATCCCTGTAAACCTTTCCTATCCAACTACGTCGAAATGTCGTTTAAATGTTGTTATAGTACGTGCCTCAACTACTTCCTCTGGCAGCTCGTTCCATATACCCACCACCCTCTGTGTGAAAACGTTGTCCTCGGGTTTCTATTAAATATTTCCCTTCCTACCTTAAACCTATGTCCTCTGAGTCTTGAGTCCACTACTCTGGGTAAAAGGCTGTGCATTCACCCTATCTATTCCCCTCATGAGCTTGCACACCTCTATAGCATCACTCCTCATCATCCTGTACTCCAAGGAATGTAGTAAAAGCCTGCCCAGCCTCTCCCTATACCAGAGGCCCTCAAATCCTGGCCACAGCCTCGTAAATCTTGTCTGCACTCTTCATGGTTTAACAACATCCTTCTTATATCAGGGTGACTAAAACTGAACACAATACTTCAAATTTGGCCTCACCAAGGTATTGTATCCACATAGACTTAAGTCTATAGTGAAAATGTCTGCAGCTTTGCAGTCATCAACCTTTTTGGTTACTTTTTCAAAAATCTCAATCAGATTTGTATGACATGTTCTGCCATGTACAAAACCATGCGGACTATCCCTACAGAGTATTATGTTCAGTTCTGGGCACCATGATATAGGAAAGATATTGTCAAGTTTGACAGGGTTCAGAAAAGATTTACGCGGATGTTGCCAGGACTAACGGGTCTGAGCTATAGGGAGAGGTTGAGTAGGCTGGGTCTCCATTCCTTGGAGCACAAGAGGATGAGGGGTGATTTTATAGAGGTGTATAAAATCATGAGAGCAACAGAACCTCTTGCCCAGAGTAGGAGAATCGAGGACCAGAGGACATAGGTTCAAGGTGAAGGGGAAAAGATTTAATAGGAATCTGTGGGGTATGTTTTTCACACAAAGGTTGGTGGGTGTGAGGAACACGCTGATAGAGGAGGTAACTGAGGCTGGGCCAATCCCAACACTTAAGAAACAGTTAGACAGGTACATGGATAGGACAAGTTAGGAGGGATATGGACCAAGCGCAGGCAGGTGCGATTAGTGCAGCTGGGACATGTTGGTCAGCATGGGCAAGCTGGGCCGAAGGGCCTGTTTCCGTGTTGTTGGACTCCATCACCCTGACTCTATTTAGATATTAAGAATTTCCTGTATATTTTCTGCCAGAGCTTTCTCCAGGCCCCTTTTTGCCCCCCTTATTTCCTTTTTAAGTGTGCACTTCAGTTCCCCAAACTCTTCTAGGGATACACTTGATCCCAGCTTCCTATACTCTTACCAATTCCTGCAGACGCACCGTAGAAAGCATTATATCATTATGGATCACAACGATGGATCACAAACCGCAAGTAGTTGCAGAGAGTGTGGGTGCAGCCCTGTCAATGATGCAATCCAGCCTTTCCCCCCATCAACTCCCCCATATACACCCCAAGCTCTCAATAAAGCAGCCATCATAATGAAGGATTATTAACATTCCAGTCATCCCCTGTTTTACTCTCTTCCATTGGGCAGAAAATACAAAAGCTTAATGAGCATGTACCACCATATTCAGGAGTAGCTTCTTCCCCACTATTATCAGGCCATTGCCAGACCTCTCATAAGTTAAGGGGCTAGTCCTGGTCTCCCAATATTCCTTGCTGCAGCCCTTCCACTGTTTTCATCTGCACTTCTGTAGTTGTAACACCATATTCTGCTCTGTTTATTTTTCTCTTTACACAACTCGTTGTACTTGCGTATGGTTTTATTGAACTCATGTATGCTATCATTGGACTGCTCAGAAGCAATGCAACTTTTTCACTGTCTCTCAGTGCATGTGACAATAATAAATTAATACCAACATAAAAATAGGAATGTAAAATATATATCTACCATATTCTTCGATTGCAAAATGTGTTGAGGTAACTGTTGTGAAGTCATTTTTATACAAAGCTTCAATTTTCCATTTACCATACCTAAAAAAAAAAATTAAAATGACTAATAAAAGAGAGATAATAATATGAATAATCCATCTGTTGTATAGAAATGTACCTGAATTGAAAATAATTTAATTTGCAAATGGCAATGGGCTGCAGATTCATGCAGAATTACCTGTGCTTCTGCACATGCTGGGCTTGTGTACCCGTGCACTGCAGTGTGCAAGTACTGAATGCACTGGAGGTCAGATGTCGGTGCATGAGTACATTGAAGAGGCACTTAGCTATCCTGAGTTGAGACCCATTAGCCCATTAGGTTCATGCTGCCTCCCAGCAGAGCAATCCCATCCTTTCCCCCTCTAATATTACTGGAACACTGCAACTTTGAGAATAAAAGCCTACGATTTGATTATTTTCCCACTACCACAAATAAAGGAAGAGAGGGTGGTATGCAGAAATGGTCAATCTAGTCATGGAACAACCTCTCATCTTTCATTGGGTATATCGTGGCTTGCAGGACTCAATATTGAATTCTCCAACTTTAGGTAACTCTGCTTTTCTGTTTTTATCATCCCCTCTACCACTTTCTCTGGCAGCTCGGTCCTGAATGAGAAAGCTGACCCGCAGGTCCCACTTAAATCTTTCCTTCTCACCTTAAACCTATACCCTTTAGTTTTAGACTCCCCACTCTGGAAGAAGACCATGGGTATTCACCTTATCTATACAGTTGATGATTTTTTAAACCTCTATCAGGTTATCGCCCAGTCTTTTATGCCCCATGGAAAAAGACCCAGTCTGTCAGCCTCTTATAACTCAAACCCCAAGCCCCAGTAACATCCTTGTAAACATTTTGTTTTACCTTTTCCAGTTTAATGACATTCTTCCCATAGTAGGGCAACCAAAACTGTACTCATTATGCTAAATTTGGCCTTACCAAGGTCCTATACAGCTGTAACATGTCTCGACCTGAAACGTCACCCATTCCTTCTCTCCAGAGATGCTGCCTGTCCCGCTGCATTACCTCCAGCTTTTTGTGTCTATCTTTCATTTGAACCAGCAGCTGTAGTTCCTTTCCACACATTTTATCTGCTGCACTGCAAAATCTCCTCAAGGTTTGTCTACTTTGAAGAGGTTCTCCTCCTCTCTCCGACGTGAGTTCCACAACTTCCTCTCTCACTGCTCTATATCTCTTGACATCATCGTCTATACCTCATTTCCCATTACTCGTGACTTTCAATCTGAAGAAGGGTCTTGACCCAAACAGTCACCCATTCCTTCTCTCCAGAGATGCTGCCTGTCCTGCTGAGTTACTCCAGCATTTTGTGTCTATCTTCGGCCTGTTTCCCTTCTGTATTACTCATTGACTAATTTTACAGCATTATACTCATTGGCACAATACTACAAAACCATATTCTTAACTTAAATTTTCTAGTTAAAGGGCGGTACGGTGGTGCATTGGTAGAGTTGCTGCCTTACAGCGCCAGAAACCCGGGTTCGATCCTGACTACGGAGTTTGTACGTTCGCCCCGTGAGCTGCGTGGGTTTTCATCAGGTTCTCCAGTATCCTCCCACACTCCAAAGATGTACATTTTTCTAGGTTAAATCGAAGGTAGACACAAAATGCTGGAGTAACTCAGTGGGACAGCAGCATCTCTGGAGAGAGGGAATGGGCGACGTTTCGGGCCGAGATCCTTCTTCAGGCTTCTAGGTCAATTGGCTTTGTTGAATATTGTAAATTGTCCCTCATGTGTAGGATAGCGCTAGTGTATGGGGATCGCTGGTCGGCATGGACTCAGTGGGCCGAAGGGACTGTATCCACGCTGTATCTATATTTAAAAAAAATTCTCATTGCACTACCTGTTGTACTTCTGTCTGTCTTGCTTGTACTCATATAGAAACAAGAAACTGCTGTTGCTGGTTTACAAAAAGAAGACACAATGTGCTGGAGTAACTCAGCAGGTCAGGTAGTATTCCTGGAGAATATGGATTGGTGATAGTTCGAGTTGGGATTCTTATGCAGACTGATTTGGTGATGGGGAAGGGGAGAGAAAGCTAGAAGTGAGGAGGGGGCGGGAGATGAAACACCAGTCCCTATATCTCATTCCTCACCTTCATTCAGGATGCCCAGTCATCCTTCCAAGTGAGACAGGAGTTCACTTGCATTTCTACTAACCTCTTCTACTGTATCCTGTGTTCCCAATGTGGCCTCCTGTACGTCGATGAGACCAACCTGAACCATTGTGTTTGGTTTGCTAAGGCCTACCTAATCTACTGGCTGCTGACCATTTTAACTCCCTTTCCCATTCCAATACTGACTCTTTTATCCTGGGCCTCCTCCATGGCCAGAGTGAGACCACACGCAGATTGGAGGAACAGTACTTCATATTCCTCTTGGGTAGCTTACAAACCAATGGTATGAACATTGAATTCTCCAATTTAGGTGACCTTTCACAAACCCCCAAACCTCCCACCCCCTCCTTCCCTCCCCTGTGTCCCACATGGACTCACACCTATTTCTCTCCCCTCAGACGTTATCTGTAGCTTTGTTCCAACCATCTGCCTATCACCCCCCCCCCCCCCCCGCCTATGTCAATCTTACATGTCACACTTTGTCCTACCTCTCCCATTCTCTAACTTTCTTCTTCCCTACAGTCAGTCAGAGGACGAGTCTCAACCTGAAACATCATCTATCCATGTTCTCCAGAGATGCTGCCTGACCCGCTGATTTATTCCAGCACTTTGTGTCCTTTAGCATTTTGGTAAACCTCTTCTGCACCCTCTCCAAAGCCTCTACATCGTTCCTGTAATGGGGCAACCAGAACTGTGCATAATAATCCAAATGCAGCCTAACCAAAATCCTATAAATGCATCATGACTTCCTGACTCCTATACTCAATACACCGACCAATGAAGGCAGGAATACCACACGTCTTTTTTACCACTCTATCTACTTGCACTGCCACTTTCAGGGAGCTATGGATTTGTACCCCGGAATCCCTCTGTACATTAATGCTGTTAAGAATATTGCCAGTAATTGCAGCTTCTCCACTTACATTGGACCTCCCAAAATATCACACTCCAAACTTGCCAAGATTTAACTCGACCTGCCATTTCTCCACCCATTTCTGTTGCATATCTAAATCCAGCTGTATACATAGACAGCCTTCCTCACAGTCCGTAACTCCAGCAATCTTGGTGTCTTCTGCAAACTCACGAACTAACCCATCCTCATTTATATCCATCACAAACAACGGAGATCCCAGCACAGATCCCTGTGGAATTCCACTCATCACCGACCTCCAGCTTGAGTAATACACTTCCACTACAGCCCTCTTTCTTCTTTTAGCCTGTTCTGAATCCAAACATGTTTGTATCCTGTGCTTGAAGAATTAAGCCTCACAAGGTGCCTTTATCAAATGCAAATGTTTTACAACAGATGTAAACTTTATCAAAAGATCAATCTCCTTACATATTTGTTCGTTAACGTCCGTTGACAACATCCCTAAGAGGCCAACAGGATAATCCTACCAAAGTCATCACCCACTTCTTTTCTATACGGTAACTCAAACTTCACTGTACCTTAATTGGTACGTGTGACAATAAACTGTCCTAGACACCTGGAAACCTTAATTCTCAATTCCATCTCCATAGCCTCACTGAACGATCCCTCAGAAATATCCTCTCTAAGTATAGCCAGGAAGTGTCGATCTAATCAGAAACGCAACTCCTTTCTTGCCTCCACCTCTAGCCCTCTTATAGCATTTGTACCCAGGAACATTGATTAGCCAGTCCTGCCCCTTGCTCAACCATGTTTCTATTATGCTTATAATATCCCAGCCCATTGTGCCTATCCATACCCCAAGTACATCTGCCTTACCTGTTAGGTCACTTGCAATGAACCATAGTATTCCCTCCTTCCATGCCATGTTCTTACTTGTTCTGTCTACTGAATTTTCACTCATTAACATGGAACAGTGGGACAGCTGGTAGAGTTGCTACCTCACAGCACCAGAAACCCAGGGTCTATCCTGACTTCAGATGCTGTGTGTATAGAGTTTGCATGTTCTCCCTGTAACCACGTGGGTTTCCTCTTGGTGCTCATGTTTCCTCCCACATTCCAAAGACGTGTGGGTTTGTAGGTTAATTCCCCTAAATCTGTAAAATTCCCCTAGTGTGTACGACACAAAAGTGGAATAACATAGAATTAGTGAATGAGTGATCAATGTCAACACGGACTCAGTGGGCAAAAGGGCCTGTTTCCACGGTGTATCTCTAAACTAAGCTAAACTAAACTTTTGTATTTGCCTCAACCTTCTTATTTTCCTAAACTCCTGTTTTGGGTCCCACCACACTGGCTAAATTAGTTTAAACCCTCCCGAGTAGTTCTTACAAACTAATAAGATTATGAATTCTCAAAACATTTTTTCATTTGAATGACTATATTTTGTTTAAAAACAGTAACAATAATAATTTACTTGGGATTAGGTGGAATCTTGAAGTCAGGTGCTGAGATTATTCCAGTGACATCATCTAATTCAACGTAGTCAACTTTTACTCCCTCTGGATCCTTGCTTGCAGAACAAACACAATAACTTCAGTTTTATTTGCTTTTGCTATGGATTAGATCATTTGTTACAACATTCTTTATAGAAGACATCATTATAATAATAATGCGTATAAAGAGAACAGGAGGTCTGATTGCATTTTGTCCACCATGCCACCATTTCTATTTTTGTACCAAAATCTGATGAGGAACTAAATATAATTCCCTTGAAAAGAAACATTTTGATCACAGTGCACCATTAACCCATGTCGTTGGCTTCTCATATGGGCAAAATGCTATCTTCAGAGCACTAGCTGCTTAAGGGTCTGAAGAAAAGTCCCAACCTAAAAAGGGACTGTAGAAGGCTCCCAACCCAAGCTGTCACCTATCCGTGTTCTCCAGAGAGGCTGCCTGACCCGCTGAGTTACTCCAGGACTATTTTTTTGCTAGCTGCATAACATGATTACAGTTTGCCAATATAATAAGAAAGCAAGACAAGTCCACGTACACTCTTATCAATGGAAAGAGCAATATTATCTTTGGAAAACACTGATAATTACAGAATCGTAGAAACCCAAAATGAGTTGATGATCCTCATAAAAGTTGCTGCGGTAGCTTTACATGATTCAGCTGCAAACGAACAAGCCAGGGTACGAGCTTGAGTGTTAAACTCCAAATGGCAGAATTATCATTAAAACAATATAGCATTCTGACATGTCATGATCTAGATACACTACAAATTCAGCAGCCATTAATTGTACGTATACTAATGCCATCCTCAATACGATAATACCATGAGCAATGCATCCACATGCCTATAGCTATAGAACATCAATAGAACTGAAAGAGCTCTCATAACATCCATTGTAGGGGAAAGAATGGTAGGGTTGATAACTAGTAAATAGGGATGTAGATTGTGCGAGTGTGGTAACAGAGAACCAGAGACAAAGCCTAAAAGTAGAGACATGAAATGCAGTTTCTGGAACTTCATTGATTATATTATAGCTGCACCTGTCGCTGTAACAGAAAATTGGATCTACTGTCAACTAAACCAGACTAGTGAATAATAATTTCATTTCGGAGTCACGTGAGTGACTTCGTGAAGACCCCGCCAGGCACGCATGCGCGACATATCGTCGACCGCATGCAAGCGACAGGCAGAGAGGAGCGTTGCTCCTCTACTGCAGGGACCTGCAGGTAAGAAAAACTAACCTGCGGTCCTTTTTTCATTTCAGGTGACTCTGTTCACAGGGTCTCCAGGCCGCCTGGAATCTGACTGCCGCGGGCAGTCAGCGGAGGTACCAACAGACTGGAGTCGGGAAGAGCCCGTTGACCAGAAAGGTCGGGGCTCACACACTCGCCGGCGGAGGACGGCAGAGGCAGCCTGACTCTACCCCGCAGCCCGCAGGACACCGCGGGCTGGCGGCATGCATAAAGGAGTGGGGCTTGCAGGCTCACCGTTCGGAGTGAGCGACGGCAGAGCAGCAGCCCCAACTCTACTCCACAGCTCGCAGGGATACTGCGGGCTGTCTGTATTAAAATAGTGGGCGCCTAGTTATAGGAAGGATGTTAACAAAATAGAGAGAGTACAGAGGAGATTTACTAGAATGTTGCCAGGGTTCCAGCAACTATGTTACAGAGAAAGGTTGAACAAGTTAGGTCTTTATTCTTTGGAGCGCAGAAGGTTAAGGGGGGACTTGATTGAGGTCTTTAAAATGATGAAAGGGATAGACAGAGTTGACGTGGATAAGCTTTTCCCATTGAGGGTAGGGAAGATTCAAACAAGAGGGCATGACATGAGAATTAAGGGACAGAAGTTTAGGGGTAACGTGAGGGGGAACTTCTTTACTCAGAGGGTGGTGGCTGTGTGGAATGAGCTTCCAGCAGAGGTGGTGGAGGCAGGATCGATTTTAACATTTAAAAGTAAAGTGGATAGCTATATGGACGTGAAGGGAATGGAGGGGTATGGTCTGAGTGCAGGTAGATGGGACTAGGGGAAAACAAATGGTCGGCACGGACTGGAAGGGCCGAGAGGGCCTGTCTCCGTGCTGTAATTGTTATATGGTGTTATATGGTTAAAAGGTAATGGGGCTTGCAGGCAACGGCATTGGGGCAGCCCTGATTTTACACCGCAGCCCGCAAGGACTCTGTGGGCTGACGGTTTTACTTACACCGGGCAGGTTGGGCAGCTCGTTGACCCGGTAGGGTCCGGGCTCACACTCGCCGTTCGCAGGCAGTGATGGCAGAGGCAGCCCGAATCTACACTGCAACCCGCAGGGTCACCATGGGCTGACGGCAACACTAGCCGGAAGTCGGGCAAGCCCGTGGACCAGGAGAGTCCGGGCTCGGAGACTGCCATTCGAGGGCAGCGAAGGCAGAGCAGGTGCTCCGACTCAACGCCACAGGCACACCGTGGACTAACGGCTATGCTACCCTATAGAGGTAGTAGACAGAGCCTGGGCCCCGACTCACACACAGGCGGGAGACTTGCCGTTAGCGGCAGTCTATGTCCCGCATGAGAGTCTGGTCACCATTGGAGCTGGGGGAGGGGGGAGACAGTGCGCTCCTCCACCGGAAGCTCATAAAGACCCTCAGGTAAGATACTAACCTTGAGTTGTTTAGCTTCTGTAATAGACTTTGCTTACAGAAACAATGGATGGGAGACCAGAATGAAGGCATTGAAGTATGCCTCCCAGAGCCATGGGACTTCGGATGGGAGTCAGCGCCCACTATTCCCGGAGCTGCCCGCAACGCCGGCAGCGCCGGCTCTGCGGGCCGGGATAAGAACGCGGAAACCAGGGAGCCCTGCGCAGCCAGGACCCGATTCTCCATCAAGGCCGGCCATGGAGCCGTAAATTGGTAGGAGCACCGCGCAGGAGCAAGGTAGGCAAGACCCTGACTCCCTACCACTGTCACCTAAGCATAGGGACAGTGGAGCAAAGGTACGTAAGCGTGTTATCCACTCGGCGGCATGTTCTCTCTCCCCAACTATGCAGGTCACCAGAGGGAGGACCAGGGGAAGAACCGCACAGCAGTCGGTGAGCCCCGCTGTAGGAGTCGGGGTCGACATTCCACCGGAGCAGGCCGCCAGATCGCGGGCCGGTGAAGGATTGAGGCCTGGGTCTGCAAGCCCCGCATGTGTGGCCGGCACAGACTCACCACCGGGGGAGCCTGCCAGATCGCGGGCCGGTGAAGGATTGAGGCCTGGGTCTGCAAGCCCCGCATGTGTGGCCGGCACAGACTCACCACCGGGGAAGCCTGCCAGATCGCGGGCCGGTGTAGTCTCATCTCGGTCACCGCACCCCCCTTTAGCGGCAGGACATGACCGAACGTCGCCTTTGTCCCTAAGGAGGACAGGCGGCAAGCCCGCGCGGACGTCGGGGTACCACGCTTTGGCGGCCGGGACCGACTCATCACCGCCATTGTCTTATCAGACTAGCGGGCCGTCTCGTCCGGAAGACGGCGGACCAGCGGCAGGTCCGCGCGGGAGTCGCTTAGCCACGCAGAAGCGGCAGGCAGCGACATCCTGTCTAGGCACCCTTGTTATCACCTCGACGAGGTGTGGGGCGATGACAGAAGCCTCAGAGATTCTCCAGAACCTGGGGAAGTCGACTTGTCGTCTGCAGATGCGGCGGCGGTCGCATGGCTCGGATGGAGCGCATGATGGAGCGTATCTGCAGCTGGACCAGATGTCCTCCAGTCCTGGAGACATGCGGCTGGGCCACCCAGCATGTCCCCGTCATTGGTGGGGAATGCCACGGATCAGCAGCTGGCTGACACGTAAGAAGGGTGGAGCAGGAACCTGCAGTACCTGAGAAAACCCAGGAGGAACTGCTGAATGTGGTCTCCAGGTTCGCCCAGCCGAAGCACTCAGGTCAGCCTTTTGCAGCCCAAATTAGGAGCTAGCCTAAACTACCTCACCACACACCAGCTGCAGGAACAGGTCCTTACCAAGGCGATCAACAAATACAAGGCCCAAACAACTGCATATCGTTGAATGTACCGACAGTCAACACGCCCATCTGGGGCAACAACAGTCCCGGGATAAGGGCACAGGAGCTGAAGTTACAAAAGATCCTGAAATTGCTGACGTCGGGGATTACTGCCTTTGCCAGGTCGGTTGACGGTACGGGAATGACGGCAGAGCAGGAGGATGCTCTTGCGATATTAGTCATGAAGTTAACGCTTCCTGGAATATCGCCATTAAACCGACTCCTAAACCCCATATTTGCGGGGTTGTACAAGGCATCTGCGACGCCACCACCGAGACAGCTGTTCGGTGAGGACCTGCCCATACAGGTCAAGGACCTGGATTAGGAGACGGAGGCAGTCGGGTTGATAACCCACCTCCCTCCAGCAGGGTGGCAGTGCGCAGGCAAACATCATATGCAAGACCTCGGGCCATCTGAAAGACCAGTAAGGACCTACACACCAGCAGCACCTCAACACAATTCAACGGACACCAGGAACCAGAATGACAGGCCCGCCGGTAGCCATGGAGGTAGGGGGTCTGGTTCTCTAGGAGGTGCTGCATGTATAACCTCACAAGTAGGAGAGAGGTACATACATTCTGGGATACATGGGTCTGATTGTCACTATCCCAGGGAACAAAGCAATAGACATTATAGAGGCATGTAACAGCCTTGCTTGCGCTAGGAAAACCGACTATTGGGCATGCTGCTAAGGTAATTGGTAAACTTGTAGCTACATTCTAGCTACATAATTGGGCCGTTACACTATCAAAGCTTGCAAAGAGCAAAATCTCGGCATTAATAGCGAATGCTGGACATTTTGTACGGACCTATGCAGCCGCCAATCAAAGCATAAATTGAGCTACAATGGTGGATTAGCAATGTTTGTGATTGTTAAATCCCATCATTACATAAAACCTATTAGTCGTGTTACAAACCGACGCAAGCACCAAGGGCTGGGACTGTTCAGAAATGCTGGGAGCATGTCACGGGCTGCGGGCTTAATGCACTAATCTGCAGCATACGTATGTCCATCTTCAAAATAATACCACTGAGGTGGCATATTTAAACCTTATGGGTGGTATCAAGTCAATATCTTGTGATGAATTGGGAAAATTAATTTGGCTCTGGTGCATTGAAAGAAATATTTGGATATCAGCTATGTACCTTCTGGTTAAGCTCAATACAATGGCGGACACCAGGTCACAAGTATTTAATAACGACACCTAGTGGATGTTGAACCTCCAAATATTTGCTAAAATTATAGCCTAATATGGAACACCATCGACCTTGTGTCCAGGTTGAACTATTAGATACCAATATGCGTCTCTTGAGAACCAGATCCTGGGGCAGTGATGATGGACGAGTTCTCGCTACATTGGGGGAAATGGATTTCTATGCTTTCCCCATTCTGCTTCATCAGTCAGGTGTTGCAGAAAACGCAACCAGATTCTGCAACATAAAGGACCATGGACGTCATACAGCATCGTACAGAGAGAGTACACTAGGAATCGGTACCTCACCTACATAAGGATATGGGAGGTTTCTGTAGTAGGACTATGACCACCTACATATCTGCTACGATCTCCAATGTGCTGGCATCCTCACGGGTCTTCGTTATGATGAGTCCCTCAGTTACAGTGCTGTATACAGTGCCAGGAGTGCACTGTCATCCTATCTCAACATTGGAGTGGGATCTCACCAGCTGGTATCCAAACTAAGAGGGATATGTTCTATCCATCCCTCCCCGACCACGATATTATATTACCTGAGATATAAGGACGGTGATGACCCTACTCAGGAGCTGGTCGCCTATGACGGATTTACCACTGGACTTACTCACCTTTTAAGTGGTGATGGTAATGGCACTGAACACAGCACAACGGGTCCAGACTCTACAGGAATTAAACCTGGATAGAATGATCGACCCATAATAAAGTAACTTCTTTATAAAAGAGTTGCTTAAACTACACAGACATGCGACTACAGGTCTGAAAATGGCCATCAGGAATATGGAGGCGGATCTGTTATCAGCCATGGAAACCCACGTCACAGGGTGACGGTGCAGACTATCTCCAGATGGCTCAAGGTGGTATTCAGTGCAGCAGGTAAGACACTAAACATTTTAAAATGTCATTCTACCAGGGCTGCATCCACATCAGCGGCGAGGACCATGGAGGTGTTCATGGACCCTACTCAGGAGCTGGCAATAGCGGGCTGGGCCAGTGAAACCACATTTCAGCGGTTTCATAACTAACCTGTGGCCGCTCCCGCAACGTTGCGGAGTCAGTTTTAAGTGCTGTTTCCTAAACGTTTGTCCCCGAGTTCAGGGGTTTATTGTTGTATTAACAATAATGTTATTATTTTTCAGCTTGTTCAAGTCTGAAATACGTTAACATACTTCCTCCATCAGTATTATGGCAGTGTGTGGGCATGGACGTGATCCAGGGCATGTAATCACAGAGATTTGAAATATTCACGAAGTCACTCGCGTGATTCCAAAATGAAATAGTAAGATTAAATGAGAACTTACCAGTTTGAAGTTTGATCTTTATTTTATGAGGAGTTGCGATGAGGGACTTCGTGCCCTTCGCTCCCAACCCTCTACTATAAGGTCAGCTGGTAATTAGAGTCTCTTCAATCTTACTATATTAGTTCATTTCTGGGTAGTTCTGTGATTCCACACTGCTGCTTTGAAGAATGTCGCTCATGCGTGCCTGGCGGGGTCTTCACGAAATCCCTCATCGCAACTCCTCATAAAATAAAGATCAAACTTCAAACTGGTAAGTTCTCGTTTAATCCTACTATTTTATTCTGTAATGAAGACCCAGTGTGTTACCTTCCTGTAACCTCCATTCTGTAATCAAGACTTCGTTTTACTGTTAATCAAGTTTCTGTGTAATCTTGTCAGCTGAGAATGTAATGCTGTACCAACGATGCGCTCAGGAGATCAGCTTTGACTGGTGAACCTCAGTTTTAATAAATCGCCCGTTACTTTGAACACCAACTCACCATGGCCTTTTCATTTGCTCCTACAACATCTAAAAGTTATATGCTAGATGTCCAAACATTTTTCCAGCATCTTTATACTTATTCGATGTCAGATATATGTTGCTACACATTATATTTTAATATCAAAATATCTTTAACTGGCTGTCAATATGTTCTAATTTTAAAGAACTCACCTCAAATGTAATACCAACAGGTCTTTTGGCTGGTTTGAGTTCTTCATTCAGAGAATAAATTCGTAACTTCACTGCAAATTTAAACAAAAAGACAATTTAAATAATCACAAAAAGTGAAAGTGCAATTTTTACTGAAAATCAAAAATTCTTGGTTCTATTGTTAAGATTAGGTTCCTACTATCAGCAAAAACCTTCCCTCTTTTTCTTCAGCAGTAATATTGGATTGAGGATGACTTGCTTCCAATCTAGCTCTGTAAATTCCGAGATGGCCAATGAGGGCATAGTGGGATCGACAGATGCTCCAGAGGTGGGGCAAGATGTGCTTGATGGGGCAGACAACTGGGTGGATTAGGGAGTGGTGCAATGCTTCCATTGCTGTTGGACTTCCATGTGCTCTCGGCAAATGGACTGGAGGTTCTCAAACTCATCCTCAACACCCCTTTGCCACTTTGAGTAGTCGCAGGCCAAGAATTTTCATGATTTGGAAAGGATGCTATACTTTTCACAGGAATTGCAACTGGGATATCATCTGTCTCCAATGCCTAGTGTTCTGATTCCTTGTCAGTCAGGGGTTGGAGGCAATGAATGTTTACTGTGGTTTCAAGGCTATTCACATCAAATAAAGTGTCATTTTTGAAAAGGGTTTCTTTCAGTGGATGATCCAAAACTAAAAAGTTCACAGACCAATAGTTATATTTACACTTTCATTAATCGATACATTTCCAATTTAACTTTCACTTATTGTAGAGGGAGATGTTGGATGACTGCATCATATCTTTGGCATAGTGCTTATCTCATTAACTGGAAAAAAATCTGTTCTTCATAGCTCCAAAATGCTACCTTGTCCGGTAAACGGCTCCTCCCTCTGCCCTGGTCTTTCACTTATACCCAGCAGAACTTACTTCTACCTATCTGAAATCACAAGAATGAAAATCCAGCAGGACCTCTTAATACATTGGCAATACCTTGAATCTTATGGACAAGAGTCAGTAGTGAATTAGAACATGAGAAAACAAAATGGTTCAACATTAACATTTTGCACAGAGAATAATCAGACTAAGACTGGTACCTGACTGATCAGGTGTGTAAACAGGTTTGTCAGTCTGGATAAAGAGTAATCCATTGTGGTAAGACACCAGCACCTTCTCCTCTTTATACAATCCCGCAGCAGTTGCTTGTAAGTACACATACTGTTGTTCATCCTTTTTTCTAGGTAAATCTTTTGGTGAGATCTGTTAAAAAAGAAAGTAACTTAATCTTGCAGGCATGAATGCAGTTGATTCTTTGGATGATTACATCAATGATTATCCAAATAATTAAATATTTAGTATTTACTAGACCAAGTGGGACCCGTTGGGCCCCGTCCCCCAACTGGGGAGGGGGGTGTAGCGTCGGTGCTCACCCCGGAGACAGGCACCCCCGGAGTCAATCACCATCCACAAGGAAAATTATGGAATTTATGGAGGCAATCAATCGTCCCCACGTTGGGGGAGCGGAGGTGGGGGAGGGAGGGCCGAGGGTGCGCGGGGGGAGCAGGAAGGGGGGGCAGGGGTCAAGAGTCAAGAGTGTTTTATTGTCATATGTCCCAGATAGGACAATGAAATTCTTGCTTGCTTGGCTGTAGGGCAGGGGGGTTGGGGGGAGGGGTGGTATGGGGGGATGCGGGCAGCATGGACTCGACGTGTGGGGGGGTTGCGGGAACTCTCTCTCTGTCATTCTCTCTCTCTCTCTCTCTCTCGCCCCCTCTCGCTCTACCTCTCTCTTTCCCTCTCTCTCTCCCTCTCCCTCTCTCCCTTGATGGCAGTGCACAGTATTCTCCTCCTCCCGCGGCGACCATCATTCACCAGCGGAGCCGAGCAGGTGGGGCCGAGAAAGTGAATAAAAGCAAGGTTAATCTTTTTTTTTAAACCGCGAGGTGTTTTAAAATAAATCTTATCTTTAAAGATGGCAAAAATGAAGCAGTCAAAATCAAGCATTGCAGAAGTCGATGTTGAGTCGACCTCATGCAATGCAGAAGTGACTGTTGGGGAGCTGCTGTTTTTGAAATGAGGCCCTCCCTCTAACATCACTGGAAGGTGGTGGAATATTCTGTTTCACTCTACCGTGGGGGGGGGGGGGGTGACGTCACTGGAAACTGGTGTGTTAAAAAGGTTTTTGGCTTTTTATGAAACTTTAATCATGAATAACCCGGTGGGGGAGGGGACGGGGACTGTGAATAACCCGGGTGTGGCACTCAGCAGCTTGGGAGCCCATTGTAATTGGTGCACCTCGAGTGGCATTGTGACATCACTGGAAGCTCCTGGAAAATGCTCTCTGTGAGAAGCAGTTTTTGGCTTTTGTTTTACTTTAATCATCAATAACTTGCAAAATATAGGATGAAACCTTAAGTGAACCCGATTACGGGGAAAAATGTGTGTAAGCGCTAGCGCGTAGCATTTTGAGGAAGATACAAAACATACAGACATTCAAGCACACACACCAGATGAGACTTTTAGTATATAAATAGATAACATTATTATTATTATTATGTAATTTATATTTTAATACTGGATTTTTCCAATATGTCACAAAAATAAGAGATGTAATAATTGTACAAGATGAATGGTAAGCAAATACATTTTCAATCTTTACTTTTTCCTTGTGCTTCCACATTTCCAATAATCATTTGCAATTCAATTCATTAGAATGAATGTCAACAAGAATGGATTTTATGAAGTTTAATGTAGATAATTGTAAAGTGTTGCATTTGGGAAACTGGGGAAGGATTTACAAAGTGAATGACAGGGCCCAGGGCAGTGTTATAGAGCAGAGGGGTCTAGAAGCGCAGGTACACAGTTCCTTGAAAAGGTGTCTAGGGTGGTCAAGAAAGCTTTAAGTCCAATCTGAAGAATTTTGGTACAGTCTGAAGAAGGCTCTCGACCCATTCTTTCTGCCCAGAGATGCTGCCTATCCCACTCAGTTACTCCAGCATTTTGTGTCCATTTTTGGTACATGGACTAGGGTATTGAGTATAGAAGTTGAGATATTATATTACAGTTGTGCAAGACATTGGTGAGGCCACATTTGGTGTATTGTGTTCAGATTTGGTCACCCTGCTATAGGAAGGATGTTGTTAAGCTGGAATGGGTGCAGTACAATGATGGTGTCAGCTGTGGGGCCTGAGCTTTCGGAAAAGGTTGGCCAGGCTAGGACTTTATTCCTTGGTGCATGAGGGGATGAAGGGTAATGTTATGGAAGTGTATAAGATCATGGGTGGAACAGATAGGGTATGCACAATCTTTACCGAGAGTAGGGAAATCAAGATATAGGTTTAGAGAGGGGAAAGATTTAATAGGGACAACATTTTCACACAGATGGTGGTGGGTATATTACGCTGACAGAGGAGGTAGATGAGGCTGCTACTACAGAAACATGTAAAATATATTTGGCCAGGTACATGGATAGTACATGGATTGCTCCATTGCCAGTGAGGCCACACATAAATTGAACACCTCATATTTCACTTGGGTAGCTTACAACCCAACGGTACGAGCGTTGAATTCTGTCATTTTAGGTAGCTTCTACAAACACTTCCATCTCCCCCCCCCCCGCTTTCCTCCACCAAAGGACGTTTAATTTCTGCTTCCAGTCCACCCCCCCCACCACCCAATAATCAGTCTGAAGAAGGGTACCAACCTGAAATATCACCTATCCATTTACTCCAAAGATGCTACCTGACCGGCTGAGGTACTCCAATATTTTTTGTCTATCTTTGCTATAAATCAGCGACTGAAGTTCATTTTTATTACATGCTTGGTGGACAATCTCAGAGATTTCACTGCATAGTGTCATACAGCATGGAAACAGACCCTTCGGCCCACCTTGCCCATGCCGACCAAGATGTCCCATCTACACTATTCCATCCGTCTGCATTTGCCCCATATCCCACCAAACCTTTCCTATCCATGTACCTGTCCAAGTGTCTTTTCAATATTGTTGCAGTACCTGCTTCAACAACATCGCCTGGAAGCTCGTTCCATATACTCACCACCCCGTGAATAAGTAGTGCATCAAATTCTTATTAAATCTTTCCCCTCTCATCTGAAACCTATATCCTATAATTCCTGATTCCTCTATTCTGACCTACACTTTCTATTCCCCTCATGACCTTATACATCACTATAAGATCATCCCTCACCCTCTGCTCCAAACCATTACCTAGGGCCATGCCTGTTGTCAGAAATTTAGAAAGGAAAGACTCACCCCGGATCTACAAGCTGTTTTATTTTGAGTCTGTGCTGATCTAAGTAGAGACAAATTCAGGGCACAAATGTGGAAAATCCCCTCCTACACTGCCATTCTCTGTGAAAGTCCCACCATGGTTAGACTTCCCATAATTCAACACCTTGCACTTATCTATCTTGAACTTCATTAACCATTCCTCAGCCCACGTGCCTAGCTGGTCAAGATCTTGCTGCAATTTTTTGTTACTTTCTTCGCTATTGAAAATACCACCCACTTTTGTGTCATCTGCAAACTTGTTAATCATGCTCATCCAAATCGTTGATATAAACCACAAAAGCAATGGACCCAGCACTGATCCCTGAGACTCATCACTATTCTCAGGCCTCCCGTCTGAAAAACAACCTTCCATCATCATCCTCTGATTTCTTCCATGAAGCCAATGCTCTATCTAGTCAGCTAGCTCTACCTGGATCCCATGCAATTGGGGCGGTCTCGGTGGCGCAGCGGTAGAGTTGCTGCCTTACAGCGAATGCAGCGCCGGAGACACGGGTTCGATCCTGACTACAGGTGCTGTCTGTACGGAGTTTGTACATTCTCCCCGTAATCTGTGTGGGTTTTCGTCGAGACCTTCTCTTTTCTCCCACACTCCAAAGATGCACAGGTTTGTAGGTTAATCGGCTTGATAAATGTAAAAATTGTCCCTAGTGAGTGTAGGATAGTGTTAATGTGCGGGGATTGCTGATCGGCGCGGACCCAGTGGGCCGAAGGGCCTGTTTCCGCGCTGTATCTCGAAACTAAACAAAACATTCTAGAGCAACCTAACATGCGGAAATTTATGAAATGCCTTGTTGAAGTCCATATAGACATCGGCTACTGTCTAAGTTTGCAAGTTTGCCCTGTGATCGTGTGGTTCCTGTAGGTGCTCCGGTTTCTACCAGCATCCCAAAGGCGTGCAGGTTTGTAAGTTAATTAGTTGTAGAGTGTTACAGCGTGGAAACAGGCCCTTCAGCCCAACTTGCCCACACCAACAAACATGTTCCATCTACACTAGACCCACTTGCCTGCGTTTGGCCTATATCTCTCTAAACCTATCCTATCCATGTACCTATCTAAATGTTTCTTAAACATTGTGATAGTACCTGCTTCAACTACTTCCTCCGGCAGCTCGTTCCATACGCCCACCGCCCTTTGTGTAAACATGTTACCCCTCAGGTTCCTATTAAATCTCCCCCCCTCAATTTAAAACTATGTCCTCTGTTTCTCAATTCCCTTACTTTGGGCACGAGAGTTTGTGCTATTATCTGATCTATTCCTCTCATGATTTTGTACACGTCTATAAGTTCACACCTTATTCTCCTGAGCTCCAAGAAATAGAGCCCTAGCCTACACAACCTCTCACTATGGCTCAGGCCCTCGAGTCCAGGCAACATCCTCATCCTCGGAGGCAGATGCGGTGAGGAGAGGTGGTGGGGGGAGGTGGCGGCAGGGATGGTGAGGAAGGTGGGGGGTCCTGGCTTACGACCTTCGAGTCGCCTCCTCCTCCTCCCCCCCACACCCTTCTTCCCTGGAGTCGCCATCATACTCCATCTTCGAAACGACAGCAAGTGAGATGGGAGGGAGTCGCATGGTGACTGAGCAGGCACACTGATGATGTGAAAGGCTAACTCATAAGAAAGTAGCTACAATTATAGACTGAATTAATACCATGTGTAATATCTGGACCAATGAATGCTGGAAAGAAAGGACTGTAAATATTTACATTAATGAATGGGTAGAAATTGTTGTTAATGAATACCAGTCAAAAAGGAGTAGCAAAACCAAAAAAAATCTCAATGACAGGTACCTCAAGGTTACATGGAAAAAATATCCCTTTTTAATCATTCTAAATTAAATGAGTAATTCAGAATGATTAAAAAAGGCCGTCTTTGCAATGTTTTATTCAACAATTCTTATGAACACATATATAATTTAGGAAGATCACATTTGATATAACATGTAGGTTGCTGTAAGTAATAAATCATTACAACATGGAAAGATTCAAAGACTATATCAGAAAATGTGTTGTTATATGATTGAAAACAATAAGAAAAAAAACTTACGGTAAACTTCACAGATCCTTGAAATTTATTTTCTTCACTTATCGAAACTCTTTTTTCAGAAAAAACCTTTAATCTATCTGGGCAGCTTCTCAAAGTAATTGTGAAGTCTAATGTTTCTGTATATCCATATGTTTGAACCACCACAGTCTCAAATGCTCCCACTCGAAATACCTTGGGTGTTGTTATCAGGTACCTATAAAAGTAGTCACGTTATACAACAGACAAAATATATGGCAACAAATGTAAATCAAAAACAAACAGATGTTTAAAAACTGTGATATTGTCACTGTGGTCAAAATACTCTTTAATATAATTCCTAATTTCCCGTGTCACTACGTTTATCTGTCAATAAAGAAACGTTTGCTCTCCAGTATTTAAAACTCTTTTCAGTTCCTAACTCCAAGGTAAGGATTATGGGCGCATGATAACTGATTGTTATTGAGCCAATTTTACAATCTACCACTTTATATGTATATTCTTTGAGAACACAAAGCATATCTATACGCGAGTTACTCCCGTGCACGTTCGAAAAGAAACTATAATCCCTCCCCCTTGGATTTTTATATCTCTATGAGTCTACTAATCCTAACTCCCCAAGCATATTATTTAATATTTTGGGTTTTTTTGTTTGGTTGTACTCATCTGGTAATCTAGCCAGCCTTCCATCAAGGACCGCATTGAAATCACCACCTGGTATTATCATACCTCTGGCATTTTCTGCAATTATATTTGCAATGTCTCTAAAGAAAGAGTAATCATCTTCCATTGGTGCATAAATATTTATTATCGATACTACCATCCCACTTATTACCATTACATATCCCCCCAATGTATCTTGGAGTACTTTTTCCAGAGAAAACAACATTTCTATTCTTGAATTTTTTGAAGCGGTAACTAGGGAAATTGATGAGGGTAAAGCAGTGGATGTTGTCTATATGGATTTCAGTAAGGCCTTTGACAAGGTTCCCCATGGAAGGTTGGTTAAGAAGGTTCAATCTTTGGGTGTTAATGGCGGAGTAGCAAGATGGATTCAACAGTGGCTGAATGGGAGATGTCAGAGAGTAATGGTGGATGGCTGTTTGTCAGGTTGGAAGCCGGTGACCAGTGGGGTGCCTCAGGGATCTGTGTTGGGTCCACTGTTTGTCATGTACATCAATGATCTGGATGATGGGGTGGAAAATTGGATAAGTAAGTATGCAGATGATACTAAGATAGGTGGTGTTGTGGATAATGAAGTAGATTTTCAAAGTCTACAGAGAGATTTGGGCCATTTGGAAAAGTGGGCTGAAAGATGGCAGGTGGAGTTTAATGCTGATAAGTGTGAAGTGCTACATCTTGGTAGGACAAATCAAAATAGGACGTACATGGTAAATGGTAGGGAATTGAGGAATGCTGTGGAACAGAGGGATCTAGGAATAACTGTGCATAGTTCCCTGAAGGTGGAATCGCATGTAGATAGGGTGGTAAAGAAAGCCTTTGGTGTGCTGGCCTTTATAAATCAGAGCATTGAATATAGTAGGGAAGTAATGTTAAAATTGTACAAGGCATTGGTAAGACCAATTCTGGAGTATGGTGTACAATTTTGGTCGCCTAGTTATAGGAAGGATGTCAACAAAATAGAGAGAGTACAGAGGAGATTTACTAGAATGTTGCCAGGGTTCCAGCAACTATGTTACAGAGAAAGGTTGAACAAGTTAGGTCTTTATTCTTTGGAGCGCAGAAGGTTAAGGGGGGACTTGATTGAGGTCTTTAAAATGATGAAAGGGATAGACAGAGTTGACGTGGATACGTTTTTCCCATTGAGGGTAGGGAAGTTTCAAACAGTGGGCATGACATGAGAATTAAGGGACAGAGGTTTCGGGGTAACGTGAGGGGGAACTTCTTTACTCAGAGGGTGGTGGCTGTGTGGAATCAGCTTCCAGCAGAAGTGGTGGAGGCAGGATCGATTTTAACATTTAAGAGTAAAGTCGATAGGTATATGGACGTGAAGGGAATGGAGGGGTATGGTCTGAGTGCAGGTAGATGGGACTAGGGGAAAACAAATGGTCGGCACGGACTGGAAGGGCCGAGAGGGCCTGTTTCCGTGCTGTAATTGTTATATGGTTATATGGTTATATGGTTATTGAAAAGGATAGCCACTCCTCTCCTTTTCCCATTGGAGGCACTAAATACCTCACCAACCCACTCTCTTCTAAGCTTTTTATGTTCAGTTTCCACCATATGCGTTTCCTGAATCAATGCAACTCCGCATCCTAAATGTTTGAGTTGGCTCCGAATTTTTCTCCTCTTTATGGGGTGATTTAAACCGTGGACGTTATAACTTACTATCTTTAAATTAGTCATTATCCCACGTTGTATAATCTACTAGTTGCTTTCTATACCATTTTTGTTTCTTGTTCTGGTTAGCCTGTGAATATCCGCTGTACTCAAAATACAATTTACTAGGGTGCGATGTAACAATAAAAAACATTTGCCAAACTAACAAATCAATAAACAATAAACAAATCAGTAAATCAATATACAATAAAACTTTACACATAGGACAAAAAATATATAAAGAAAAAACGTACTTCCTACCTAACAAACCCATCTGGACACCCTGAACTAACTGGTGTACCAGCTCCTCATAAAAAGGTGAAGAGATGTGACTAGGCCTCTCCTGGGTAGCCCACTTATGTGTGGTTGCAACTACAGTAAGGTTGCTCTAAATCCCACTTTGGGACTTTTGAATTACAATTATAAACAAAAATAAATGGCAGGTATCTTCCCCCCCCCCCCCCACCCAAAGTAACATTATCCACTCTTTGGGACGGTGCAAAAGCAGTAATAAGGGGAAAAATGATTGAAATATCGAGTAGAGTAAGGAAGAATAGGTTGAAAAAGCAATCTGACCTGGAAAGAAAAATAAAGATATTAGAAGTAGAACACAAAAATAATAATAGTAACAAGAATCTGTTAAAGGAACTAAAACAAAAAAGGCATGAGTTAGAAGAGCTTCTAACATATAAAGCGGAAGGAGCCCTTCGATTCTTAAATCAAAAATACTATGAGAAGGGAAATAGGGCTAGTCGCCTTCTGACATTTCAGTTGCGTAAGGAGCAAGCTAATCGAGTAGTTTCCAAAGTTTTACATCCGATTTGTAGAAATTTCGTTTCACAACGAGAAATCACAGAAGCGTTTGCATCCTTCTATGAACAGTTTTACTACTCTCCTGAAATCATAGATAAAGAGGAAAAGATCAGAACTTTCTTTTCTGGATTAAAAATGCCCTGCCTTTCTCAAGAAGAAGCAAGAAATATGACAACACAAATAGAAGAGCAGGAAATAAAATAAGTAATAAAAAAATTAAAGAACAACAAGTCCCCAGGGACGGATGGGATTCCAGGAGAGTTTTATAAATGTTTTGTGAATGAGCTCTCGCCGATTCTGGCCAGAGTCTATATTTATGCTGAAGGTAACCCACCAACATCATAGGCCGAGGCTAAAATTCTGTTATTTATAAGGAAGGGAAGGATCCCACAAGATGCGAAGGCTACAGACCAATAAGTCTCTTATGCAATGACCTAAAGATACTCAATGCTATATTAACCAAGAGAACCCAAAAAATTATAAAACATTTGATACATCCTGATCAAACAGGGTTCATACGAGGTAGACAGGGGTTCCAATAATATTAGGCGGGTCCTGAATATCATGACATGTGCAAAAAGGAAGCATCAGACTCCAATGCTATTAAGTTTAGATGCTCAAAAGGCTTTCGACAGATTGGGTCTATCTTGAATATACACTAGATAAAATGGGGTTCCACACAAAATGTACTAATTGGGTGAAAACATTATATTTAAATCCAAAGTCAAGAGTGAGGGTTAATGGATGTTGCTCTAAGTTTTTTTAATTAAAGAGGGGAGCTAGACAGGGAGACAGTTTGATTCCCCTGCTTTTTGACATGTTTAGAGCCGATCACAGAAACTATTAGGCAAGATGACTATATTGAGGGCATTAAAGATGATCTGGGGGGGGGAGGGGGGAACAAAAAATGTCACTATTTGCAGATGATGTTATGATCTATGCGAGTAATCCTATTTCCTCAGTGCCTCGCCTACTGCAAGTCTTACAGGAATATGAAGAAATAGCGGGATATAAAATAAATGGCTCAAAATCAGAAGCAATGATGCTGTCAGGTCTGTGGCCCTCACAATTAAATGATCAGGTCAGGTTCCATTAGTCTCGGGAGGGTTTTAGATATCTTGGTATTGTCATCACTTCCTCTATCACTGCATTGTATGAAGCTAACTATGGTAAATTACTCAAGAAGATTAAGGCAGACATGCACCGATGGGATATTCTCCCTTTATCTCTAATTGGTAGAGTGGAAGTTATTCGAATGAATATTTTGCCCCGACTGCTTTTCTTATTTCAATCTTTACCAGTAGGGGTCCCTGGTGCTGCATTTAAGGCGTTAGACAAAAAGTTAACAAGATTTGTGTGGCAAGATAAGAGACCCAGAGTCTGACTTCAGACACTGTTGTTATCAAAACAAAAAGGGGGCCTAATATGCCCAACATTAATTATTATTATTGGGCAGCGCAGCTGGAAACCTTGATAGCATGGTTAATGAACGACGAGGAAACGGGATGGGTGAAAATAGAACAAAATGCATGTCCTAGTATTGCCCTGGC
Organism: Okamejei kenojei; assembly: GCA_035221665.1. Taxonomy (NCBI): domain Eukaryota; kingdom Metazoa; phylum Chordata; class Chondrichthyes; order Rajiformes; family Rajidae; genus Okamejei; species Okamejei kenojei. Next base: position 1,790,444 of record CM069163.1, on the reverse strand, counting down.
TGAGCTCCCATTTCTAACTCAAGTAAATTGGAAGAAATTAAAAGTAGATAACGATTGGATTAAATTCACGATGAAAACATGGTTAGCTATCAGAAAACAATTAAATCTTTTTAATTCGATATCTAGAGCAATGAAGATAGCTGCTAATCCCAATTTCATACCCAGCAAAATTGATAAGGGATTTAGAAACTGGGCAGATAAAGAGCTCATTACTGTGGACCAGCTTTTTTCGTGGGGGAGTTTTGAAATCTTATGAGCACCTGCAGAATGAATTTGGACTGTCAGGGTCGGATTTCTTTAGGTTTTTCCAAATACGGCACTACTTACAGACACATGTAGATTGGGAGCAGATATGTAGACTACCTTCAAATTTGGAAAATACTTTCTTGGTGACTATAGAGGGAGTGTTACAATATAATTTGATATCCCATTTATATCAAGGACTTCAAGACTATATAAAAGCAAATACTATAGAAACAAAACAGAAATGGGAATTGGAAATGAACATTATTATTACAGATGAATATGGGAAAGGACATGTCTCTTGGGCCATAAGCTGACAAGCAGCCCCTCTTGGAGGGAGTTCGATTGGAAAATTAAATTGAGAGTATTTAGGACCCCTCTAATGTTGGCAAGATACAGTAACACCTCAAATTTATGCTGGAGACAATGTGGGAAGATCGGTGATCACACACACATTTTTTGGGATTGTCCCAAATTGTACCAATACTGGAGAGACATCCAGGTAGAGATTAAATTTATTCTGGGAGTGGATCTACCTTTGGAACCGGCTTGTTTCATATTAGGAGATACTCCAGCAGTGACAGATATTCAAAATCAGAAATATTTGTATGGGGTGGTGCTGTTAATTGCTAAAAAGATGATAACAGTGCTATGGAGAAAGGAAATGCCACCAAATGTTTAACAGTGGAAGGAAAGATTGGAAAATGTATACTTAATGGAAAGTATAACTGCTAAACTCCAGTTGAGAACTGATGACTTTAATATTATATGGAAACCGGTACTATTACAAATGCCAAGATTGATTAAGGATATGAATGGATGAGCTTGCTCTGGTGCCTGTGAATAAGATGCTTCTATGATAGAATGTTAAGAGGATTTGATGCGATGCTAATAGAGGTTAGGTGATTTGTATTTTGCCATTTTGCGATTGTCTTTTGTGTGTCTCTCTGTTTTGTCTGTAGGTGTATTCTGTTCCCTTCCCCCTTCTCCATCTCCCTCTCCTCACCCCTCCCACCGTCTCTCTCTCCTCCCCTCCACCTCCCACCCTTCTCTCACCCCCACCCCTCTCTCCCTCACCCCCCCTTCCATCTCTCCCCCCTTCCCCTACCTCTCTCTCCCTCTTCCACCACTCTCCCCTAACCCTCTCCCTCTGCCCCTCTCTCCCCACCCCCCTCCACCTCTGCCCCTCTTCTCTCCCCCCTCAAACTCTCCCCCTCCTCTTCTCTCCCCTCCAACTCTCCCCCTCCGCTCTCCTCCCTCCCCTCACTCATCCCCTCCTCTCTCTTCCCACTCCCTCCCCCTCTCCCCTATACTCTCTCTCTCCCCTCTAATCTCCCCCCCTTCCCCTCCCCAATCTCTTCCCCCCTCCCTCCCTTTCTTCCTCCCTCCCCCCTCACTCTGCCCCCTCCCCATCTCTCCCTTTCCCCCTCTCCCTCCCCCCTCCCACTCTCTCTCCATCCCCCTCTCCACTCCCTCTCTCCCCCATGCTATTCCTGCCTCTCCACCCCCTCTCCCGCCCATCACCCCCCTCCCTCCACCCCCCCTTTCTCCCCTCATCCCCCCATCCCTCTTTCTCTGCCCCACTCTCTTTGCCCCTCGAGATAGGGTGGGGATGGGATAAAAGGAGCCAATGAATAATATTAATATAATATCAAGGCGGGTGTTGGGGGAGGGGTGGTTAGTGTGTGTGTTGGGGGGGTTAGTGTGTGTGTTGGGGGGGTGGTTAGTGTGTGTGTGTGGAGTGGTGGTTAGTATGTGTGTGAAGTCGCAACCTCCCCCCCCCCGAATGAACGGGACCCTCTCCCCTCCCTCTTCACCCTCCCCACTCTCTCCCCCATTTCCCTCTCTGCCCCCCCATCCCCTCCACCCTCCTCCCCTCCTGCAACCTCCCTCCTCCACCCCCATCTACCCACCACCAGCCCCTCTCCCCCTACAACCCCCCATCTCCTCCTCCAACCCCATCTCCCCTCCTCCAACCCCCTCTCCCATCCAACCCCCCTCTCCCCTCCTCTCTACCCCCCCTCCCTTACCCCCCTCTCTTTCATCCCTCTCTCCCCACTCCCCCTCCTCTCTCCCCACCTCCTATCTCCCCTCTACTCTCTTCCCCCTCCTCCCCTCCCCCCTCTCTATCTCCCCCTCTCTTTCTCCCCCTCCCTCCCCTTCCTCTCCCCCTCTCCCGTCATGATGCAGCAATATAGGACTTTGGTTAGGCTGCAATTGGAGTATTTCATGCAGTTCTGGTCGCCCCCAATCCAGGAAGGATGGGGTGGATTTGAAAAGGAGATTTACCGGAATGATACCTGGACTAGAGGGTAGACACAAAAAGCTGGAGTAACGCAGCGGGACAGGCAGCATCTCTGGAGAGAAGGAATGGGGGACGCTTCGGGTCGAGACTAGAGGGTATTGGCTACAAGGAGAGGTTGCACAGACTTGGATAGTTTTCTCTTTAACTGCAGAAGCTGAGGGGAGAACTGAGAAAAGTATATAAAATTATGATAGGGTTGGCAGTCAGGTCTATTTTCCCAGGATGGAAATATCAAATACTAGAGGGCATAGGTTTAAGGTGAGATGGGGCAAAGTTTCAGGGAGATGTGCAGGCATTTTTGTTTTTACATAGTGGGTGGTGGTGTCTGGAACTTGCTGTCGGGAGTGGTGGTAATCAGATGCAATACTAGAAGGTTTTGGATAGGCACATGAATATGCTGGGAATAGAGCGATACGGATCAGGGCAGATAGATAAGAGTATTTCTCGGCAATTTTATTACAGTCAGATGAGGGAACACATTCTGACTGAATGATGTATGCGAGTCAGTTAAGGCTGGAGTGGTGTGCAATCCCACGTGAAGTAAAAAGGTTTTGGGTTCAAATCTCATTCCAGAGACTGAAGCACAAATTTCTAGGGAGAGTGTCCGAAACAATACTGAGGGTGTGCTCAAGCACTCTCTCTGAGATAATTATGCAAGGCTCTCTCAGGTTAATACAAAAGATTCCATGGTGCTGATTATAATAACAGCAAGCAATTTTGTGCAATATTTCTTCCGTGTTTAATGTTAGTTAAACATCGCATCTGATCATTATCACATTGCTGTTTATTATTAATATTATTATGTATTTATTATAATTACCTTTTGTAAAGTACTTTGTTAAATTTACAGTATCTTTTATTAATAAAGCTGAAAGGGTTTTTTTATAATTGTATGAGCACTGTGAGTTCAAGATGAAAACATAATTAACATTAGAAAATCGAATGCATTTATATTTGAAAATTAATATGAATTCTAACATTTTATTTTATGTCCTACTTGTAATTCTATAATTTACAAAGGACTTTATATCGCAAAAAAATTGAAATTTAGATTCCAAATTATTACCAATTTAGCAAAAGAAATTATTACTATTTTCAGAGAACGTTATTTATTAAATAATAGTTAATTCTAAAATTATTTTAAATCAAAGTACTCACGTGCGTTCTTGCCCAGTACTACTTTGAAAGAGAGCCACAAAACTAATAATGAAAATAAATTTCATATTCAGAGATTTTCCAAACCACAACAGGTTGGTAAAAAAAGCTGGGTTTAACTAAATGTTGCAGCTGCAGAACAATTTATCTGAGTCAAAGAACAATTATTTATTTTAGGTTAATAATATATGACTCTGCGATTGAGAAACACCTTTTGTAAATGATTATTGGGAAAGACATTGTAAATTGGCTAAAAGGGAGCATGAGAAAGCAGTGGCAGATAAGAATAGGGAGAATCCAGAGATTTTACAAAGATAAGTATTTGAAGGGAAAGGAGGTAAGAGCGTGAGATTACGGCCCCATAAAAATCAAAAAGTCATTATCTATGTGTGGAGCCGTAGGACATGGGCAAATCCTCAACTAATTTTCTCCTCTGTTTTTACCATGGAGAAAGACATCAAGGCCAGGGAAATTGGGAAATTTAATGGCGATGTCTTGAGAACAGTCCATACAGCGAGGAGATGCTGGATGTCCTAAAATGTATGAGGGTGGATACATTTCTCAATCCTGATAAGGTACATCCAATGACACTGTGGGAAGCTAGAGAAAAAATTGCAGGAGTCTGGTTGGGATATATGAATTAACATTCGACATGAGTGAGGTACAAGAAGACTTATGGGTGGTTAATGTTTAAGAAGGTTTGCAAAGAAAACCTGGGGACTACAGCCTAACGTCTGTCTGTGGTAGACAAGTTACTGGTGAGCATTCTGAAGGATAAGATATACATGCATTTGGAAAGAGGATATTGATTAGGGATAATCAACATGGTTTTGTGCTTGACAGATTGCTTCTCATGAATTTGAGTGTTTTGAAGAAGTAGATTGGTGAGTTTAGGGCCATAGACCTTGTTTATATAGACTTCAGCAGGGCCTTCGATAAAGTTCTTTGTGATAGGTGGTTCTGGAAGGTTAGCAAAGGAGAGCTAGCTAATTAGCAATGGAATTGGCTTTGTGATTGGAAGCAAAGGATGGGGGTGGAAGATTGTTTTTCAGACTGGAAGCTTGTAACTAATGCTGTGCCTCAAGTTCAGTGGTGGGCCCATTGCTGTTTGTGGTTTATATCAACAATTACGACAAACATATAGAAGGCATGGTGAAAATGGTTCTCGAAAGTTACAGCGGGATCTTGATCAGCTGAGAAATGGTACCAAGAATGGCAAATGGAGTTTAACTCAGATAGAAACATAGAAAATAGGTGAACGAGAAGGCCATTCGGCCCTTCGAGCCTGCACCGCCATTCAATATGATCATGGCTGATCATCCAACTCAGTATCCTGTACCTGCCTTCTCTCCATACCGCCTGATCCCTTTAGCCACAAGGGCCACATCAAACTCCCTCTTAAATATAGCCAATGAACTGGCCTCAACTACCTTCGTGGCAGATAATTCCAGAGATTCACCACTCTCTGTGTGAAAAATGTTTTTCTCATCTCGGTCCTTAAAGGAATTCCCCCTTATCCTTAGACTGTGACCCGTTGTTCTGGACTTCCCCAACATCGGGAATAATCTTCCTGCATCTATCCTATCCAACCCCTTAAGAATTTTGTAAGTTTCTATAAGATCCCCCCTCAGTCTTCTAAATTCTAGTGAGTACAAGCCAAGTCTATCCAGTCTTTCCTCATATGAAAGTCCTGACATCCCAGGAATCAGTCTGGTGAACCTTCTCTGTACCCCCTCTATGGCAAGAATGTATTTTCTCAGATTTTGAGACCATAACTGTACGCAATACTCCAGGTGTGGTCTCACCAAAACCCTGTACAACTGAAGTAGAACCTCCCTGCTCCTATACTCAAATCCTTTCGCTATGAATGCTAACATACCATTTGCTTTCTTCACTGCCTGCTGCACCTCCATGCCTACTTTCAATGATTGGTGTACCATGACACCCAGGTCTCGTTGCATCTCCGCCTTTCCTAATTTGCCACCATTAAGATAATAGTCTACCCTCCTGTTTTTGCCACCAAAGTGGATAACCTCACATTTATCCACATTATACTGCATCTGCCATGCATTTGCCCACTCACCCAGCCTATCCAAGTCACCTTGCAGCCTCCTAACACTACCCCCCAGCTTAGTGTCATCCGCAAACTTAAAAATGTTGCATTCAATTCCCTCGTCCAAATCATTAATATATATTGTAAATAGCTGGGGTCCCAGCACTGAGCCTTGCGGTACCCCACTAGTCACTGCCTGCCATTCTGAAAAGGACCCGTTTACTCCTACCCTTTGCATCCTGTCTGCCAGCCAGTTCTCTATCCACATCAATACTGAACCCCCTATACCGTGTGCTTTAAGTTTGTATACTGATCTCTTATGTGGGACCTTGTCGAAGGCCTCTGAAAGTCTAGTTATAACACATCTACTGGTTCCCCCTTATCCACTCTGCTAGTTACATCCTTGAAAAATTCTATAAGATTCGTCAGACACAATTTACCTTTCGTAAATCCATGCTGACTTTGTCTAATGATTTCACCACTTTCCAAATGTACTGCTATCCCATCTTTAATAACTGACTCTAGCACTTTCCCCACTACCGATGTTAGACTAACTGATCTGTAATTCCCCGTTTTATTGATCTGTATTTAACTGATCTATAATTCCCCGTCTCTCCCTCCTTTTTTAAAAGGTGGGGTTACATTAGCTACCCTCCAATCCTCAGGAACTACTCCAGAATCTAAGGAGTTTTGAAAAATTATCACCAATGCATCCACTATTTCTGTGGCTATTTCCTTGAGTACTCTGGGATGCAGACTATCTGGCCGTGGGGATTTATCGGCCTTTAATCCATTCAATTTACCCAACACCACTTCTCGGCTAACCTGGATTTCACTCAGTTCCTCCACCTTATTTGACCCCCGGTCCCCTGCTATTTCCGGCAGATTATTTATGTCTTCCTTAGTGAAGACAGAACCAAAGTAGTTATTCAATTGGTCTGCCATGTCCTTGCTCCCCCATGATCAATTCACCTGTTTCTGACTGCAAGGGACCTACGTTAGTTTTAACTAATCTCTTTCTCTTCACATATCTATAAAAACTTTTGCAGTCAGTTTTTATGTTCCCTGCCAGTTTTCTTTCATAATCTATTTTCCCGTACCTAATTAAACCCTTTGTCCTCCTCTGCTGAACTCTGAATTTCTCCCAGTCCTCTGGTAGGCTGCTTTCTCTGGCTAATTTGTATGCTTCATCTTTTGTTTTTATACTATCCCTGATTTCCCTTGTTATCCATGGATGCACTACCTGCCCCGATTTATTCTTTTGCCAAACTGGGATGAATAATTGTTGTAGTTCGTCTTTAAATACCTTCCATTGCACATCCACTGTCAACCCTTTAAGAATCACTTGCCAGTCTATCTTGGCCAATTCACTTCTCATACCTTCAAAGTTACCTTGGTCTGAAGAAGGGTCTCGACCCGAAACGTCGCCTATCTCCTTCGCTCCTTAGATGCTGCTGCACCCGCTGAGTTTCTCCAGCTTTTTGTGTAACCCCCTTACCTTAGTTTAAGTTCAGAATCTGTGTTTCTGACTTAATTATGTCACTTTCCATCCTAATGAAGAACTCAACCATATTATGGTCACTCTTGCCCAAGGGGCCCCGCACAACAAGACTGCTAACTAACCCTTCCCCATTACTCAATACCCAGTCTAGAATAGCCTGCTCTCTCGTTGGTTCCTCTACATGTTGGTTTAGAAAACTATCCCGCATACATTCCAAGAAATCCTCTTCCTCAGCACCCCTGCCCATTTGATTCACCCAATCTATATGTAGATTGAAGTCACCCATTATAACTGTTTTACCCTTGTTGCACACATTTCTAATTTCCTGTTTGATGCTATTCCGAACTCCACTATTACTGTTAGGTGGCCTGTACACAACTCCCACTAGCGTTTTCTGCCCCTTAGAGTTTTGCAGCTCTACCTATATCGATTCCACATGCTCCAAGCTAATGTCCTTCCTTTCTATTGCATTAATCTCCTCTCTCACCAGCAACGCTACCCCACCTCCCTTTCCTTTCTGTCTATCCCTCCCGAATATTGAATATCCCTGGATGTTCAGCTCCCAGCCTTGGTCCCCCTGGAGCCATGACTCCGTGATCCCAACTATAGCATAGTCATTAATAGCTATCTGTACATTAAACTCGTCCACCTTATTACGAATGCTCCTTGTGTGGGGTGTTGCATTTTGGGAGGACTAACCAGGGCAGATCCTTCATAGTGAATGATTTTGCCCTGGACAGTGTTGTGGAGTAGAAGAATCAAGGAGCACACATACATAATTCCATGACAGTGATGTCAAAGGTAGATAGAACGGTAAAGAACTGGGGATTTTATGTTGCAGTTATACAAGACGACACTTGGAGTAGTGTATTCAGTATTGGTCAACCTTCTATAGATAAGATGCCATTAAGCTGAAAATAGTGCGGAGAAAATTTCTGAAGTTGTTGCCAGGACTCAACTGCCAAAAGGGCCTGTCCCACTTGGGCGACCTAACCCGCGAGTTCTGGCGAGTTTGCCCTCGACTCATACTCACAGCATGGTTGACGCGAGGTCGTAGGAGGTCTTCGTTACTCTCCTTCATGCTCGAGAGTAATCTCCGTGTACTCGACACCTCAGCTAGATCGACCTTTTTTCTCAATATGTTAAAAAATGCCTGCGAGTAAAAAAAGGTTGCCATGGAAAAAATCGATACTTCTTTTTACTCGTAGGTTTAGTCGTAGTAGGTCGTATTAGTTCGTAGGCAATCGAGGATAATCGAAGGTAGTCGAAGGAAGTCGTAGTCTTCATCATAATCGAAGGGAGGTCGAAGGAGACCAAAGGAGGTCGTCTTCACTTTCCACTATTCGGTGTCCAATCTTCCCGAAGTTAGTCGTAGCTAGTCAAAGCTAGTCTTCAACATAGTCGAAGGAGGTCGAAGGAGGTCTTCTACATAGTCGAAGGAGGTCTTCAACATGTCATTTTTTCAAACTCTTCTAAACTCACTAATTAGGTTGCCCAAGTGGGACAGCCTCTTAAGCTGCACGACGAAATGGGGAAGGCTAGGATTTTGTCCCTCGGAAGGCAGGATGCTGACGGATGATCTTTTAGAGATGTCTGGGTGGGTACATGGAACGAGCTTCCAGTGGAAGTAGTTGAGGTCATTACAAAAACATTTAATAAAACATTTGGGCAAATTCATGGATAGGACAGGGTTAGAAGGATATGGCCCCATATGGGACAACCTTAGATGGAGCATTTTAGGACCAGCTGGACTGAAGGATCTGTAAGTAAGTAAGTAATTTGTATTTATATAGCACTTTTAAATCAAATCATGCTGAAGCCAAAGTGCTTTACAGAGAAAAAAATTAGATTACCATACATCCATATGAAATTAAAAAAGAAAAAAGGCACAATACACCATAGGATTCCGCCACAGCAGAATCAACACTTTCCACTGTGAGGGAAGGCACCAAAAAGTCCAGTCCTCCTCCTCCTCCTCCTCCTAGACCACCCGAGGTCGGGGCCTATTTGAGGCCTCCGCAGCCAGTCGCCGCAATCTGTGTTTGCAATGCATGATTCTGTGAGTATTTATATAGATTGGGGAATATACAAGCCTTTTTCCCAGGATAGGTGAATAAAGAACTAGGTTTAAGGTGACATTTAATAGGAACCTGAGCAGCAACCTTTTTCAGACAGAGCGCGGACAAATTGGATTATCTTAGATGGGGCATCTTGGTCAGCATGAATGAGTTGGTCGAAGGGCCTGTTTCCATGCTGTCTGACAATTAATCAGTATATATGCTTCCATTCACTTTGTTAAAATTTGAATAGGTATATTAGTAAAAGTCTGATCTTGACCACTTCCTCTTTTTCTATTTCATGATTTTAGAAAAAACGCTGCCACTTATGGCTGAGATTTTTGGCCATCTTACTCTCCCCCTCCACTGCCCAGGACAAGAGGATGTTCCCATCGATGAAAAATAAAAGAGTTAATAATGTTTAAAAAATGTAGATATTCTCTGTGCTGCCCCTGCTGGTGGGAGGGACTATAAAACCCAGAAGTGTTGTGCCTCAGTCAGTCTCTGCAAGACGGAGGAAGCGAGAGGGTCACGTCTCTCTGAATAACACTGAATACATGTCTACTCAACTGTGAGTGCCACTAATTTGGTTTGAAAATGAAAATGTGGTTGCTTTGAAACGCTCCACTGCAAATGGTTGTTGGTGGTGGTTGCTTTGAAACGCCACACTGCAAATGGTTGTTGGTGGTGGTTCCTTTGAAACACTGCACTGCAATTGGTCGTTGGTGGTGGTTGCTTTGGAACGCTGCACTGCTCATGGTTGTTGGTGGTGGTTGCTTTGAAACGCTGCGCTGTAAATGGTTGTTGGTGATGGTTGCTTTGAAATGCTGCAGTGCAAATGGTTGTTGCTGGTGGTTGCTTTCAAACGCTGCACTGCAAATGGTTGTTGCTGGTGGTTGCTTTCAAACGCTGCACTGCAAATGGTTGTTGGTGGTGGTTGCTTTCAAACGTTGCACTGCAAATGGTTGTTGGTGATGGTTGCCTTGAAATGCTGCACTGCAAATGGTTATTGGTGGTGGTTGCTTTGAAACGCTGCACTGCAAATGGTTGTTGATGGTGGTTGCTTTGAAACGCTGCACTGCAAATGGTAGTTGGTGGTGGTTGCTTTGAAACGCTGCACAGCAAATGGTTGTTGGTGGTGGTTGCTTTGAAACGCTGCACTGCAAATGGCTGTTGGTGGTGGTTGCTTTGAACCGCTGCACTGCAAATGGTTGTTGATGGTGGTTCCTTTGAACCGCTGCACTGCAATAGTTGTTGGTGGTGGTTGCTTTGAAACGCTGCACTGCAAATGGATGTTGGTGGTGGTTGCTTTGAAACGCTGCACTGCAAATGGTTGTTGGTGGTGGTTGCTTTGAAACGCTGCGCTGTAAATGGTTGTTGGTGATGGTTGCTTTGAAATGCTGCAGTGCAAATGGTTGTTGCTGGTGGTTGCTTTCAAACGCTGCACTGCAAATGGTTGTTGCTGGTGGTTGCTTTCAAACGCTGCACTGCAAATGGTTGTTCGTGGTGGTTGCTTTGAAACGTTGCACTGCAAATGGTTGTTGGTGATGGTTGCCTTGAAATGCTGCACTGCAAATGGTTATTGGTGGTGGTTGCTTTGAAACGCTGCACTGCAAATGGTTGTTGATGGTGGTTGCTTTGAAACGCTGCACTGCAAATGGTAGTTGGTGGTGGTTGCTTTGAAACGCTGCACTGCAAATGGTTGTTGGTGGTGGTTGCTTTGAAACGCTGCACTGCAAATGGTTGTTGGTGGTGGTTGCTTTGAACCGCTGCACTGCAAATGGTTGTTGATGGTGGTTCCTTTGAACCGCTGCACTGCAATAGTTGTTGGTGGTGGTTGCTTTGAAACGCTGCACTGCAAATGGTTGTTGGTGGTGGTTGCTTTGAAATGCTGCACTGCAAATGGTTGTTGGTGGTGGTTGCTTTGAAACGCTGCACTGAAAATGGTAGTTGGTGGTGGTTCCTTTGAACCGCTGCACTGCAATAGTTGTTGGTGGTGGTTGCTTTGAAACGCTGCACTGCAAATGGTTGTTGGTGATGGTGGTTGCTTTGAAACGCTGCACTGCAAATGGTTGTTGGTGGTGGTGGTTGCTTTGAAACGCTACACTGCAAATGGTTGTTGGTGGTGGTTGTTTTGAAACACACTGCACTGCAAATGGTTGTTGGTGGTGGTTGTTTTGAAACACACTGCACTGCAAATGGTTGTTGGTGGTGGTTGCTTTGAAACACTGCACTGGTAATGGTTGTTGTTGGTAGTTGCTTTGAAACACTACACTGCAAATGCTTTTTGGTGGTGGTTGCTTTGAAACACTGCACTGCAAATGGTTGTTGGTGGTGGTTGCTTTGAAACGTTGCACTGCAAATGTTGTGGTGGTTGCTTTGAAATGGCAAATGATTAAAAGTCTAAACTTGACAACTTCCTGTTTGCATTGTATATTGATTTTAGATAAAACGTTACCACATGGCTGTGAATTTTGGCCATCTTACTCAGTCCTCCTCCGCTCATCAGGTACAGAGGATTCTTCCCATCAATGAAAAATAACAGTGTTATTAGTGTTTAAAAAAAGTTGAGAATTTCTTTCCTGTCAATCATGCCATGAAGGCCACGCCCCTTCCAGTGGGAGGGGGGGGATTATGAAACCCGGAAGTGTGGGTGTGGCTCAGTCTCTGCAAGATGGGGGAGAGATCATGACTCTGTCTGAGCTGTGAATCAACTGAACACACTGAATGTCTACTGAACTGTGAGTGGTGTTTATGTGGTGTTTTGTGTGGTTTTATGGTGGTTTCACCCTGCTTGAAATGGTATAAAACTGCATTTGAATGTGGTGGCCTTGCACCCTGCATGAAATGGTACGAAACTGCATTTGAATTTGGTGGCCTTGCACCCTGCATGAAATGATATGAAACTGCACTTCAATTTGGTGGCCTTGCACCCTGCTTGAAATGGTATGAAACTGCACTTCGATTTGGTTGTCTTGCACCCTGCTTGAAGTGGTATGAAACTTCATTTGAATTTGATGGCCTTGCACCCTGCTTGGTGGTATGAAACTAGACTTGAATTTGGTGGCCTTGCACCCTGCTTGAAGTGGCATGAAAGTGCACTTGAATTTGGTGGCCTTGCACCCTGCTTGAAATGGTATGAAACTGGATTTGAATGTGGTGGCCTTGAACCCTGCATGAAAGGGTATGAAACTGCATTTGAATTTGGTGGCCTTGCACCCTGCATGAAATGGTATGAAACTGCACTAGAATTTGGTGGCCTTGCACCCTGCTTGAAATGGGTCTAGTTGTATTATAGATCTCAGTATCACCGGGTGGCGCCAGCAATGGCTGCTTCTCCAACAGTCTGTCTATCCCTTCCTAATTTTGTGTTTTAATAGTATGGGTTAAATATATGCTTTTAGTGTTCTTTAGCTGGTTTTAAGGTGGGGGTGGTTGTGGTAACTTTTTCTAATTTCTTACCTCGGCGGAGAGGCGATTTTATCCCATATCGTATCTCCATCCGCACTGTGGCCTAACATTGAGAAGTTGGCGGCCTTTGCTGGAGTCCGACTTTTGAGAGCTCCACCGCGGGAGCTGCAGGACTTTCACATTGCGGATCCCGCGATCCCTTTGCCAGGGATCGACTTTGGAGCTGCAACAGTGGGTGCTTAACATCAGGGAGCTCGCGTTTTCTGGTCAGAGACCGACTTCGGGAACTACAAGCTGCAGGAACTTCGACCGTCCCGACGCAGGAGTTTCGACCGCCGGCTGCGGGAGCTTCGATTGCCCTGACTGCAGATGGTTCGGCTGCCCCGACCTTGGGAGAAAAAGAGGAAGTAGATAGGACCTTTTTGCCTTCCATCACAGTGAGGAATGCGGGGAATCCGCTGTGGTGGGTGTTTATGTTAACTTTTATGTAGTTTTATGCTTTTATTTCCGTATGGCTGCATGGTAATTCGCATATCACTGTACCCTAATTGGTACTTGTGACAATAAAATACCTTTGAAACTTTTGAAGGTGGCAGAAATGTTGAAAGATGATATGTTCAATGCGTAGGCTGGTGGGTGAAAGATAAAGACCGAGGGAATCCGAAACGTCTGACGTGGATAAGTCACCTAGACTAGATGGATTATATCCCTGGGTTCTGAAAGATGTCGTTTTAGAGATTGTGGCGGCATCTTTCAAGAATCAATAAAGTCGGGAGTGGTCCCAGAGGACTGGAAAACTATAAGTGTTACTTTAGAGTTCAAGTAGGGAAAGATAGATCAGCCAAGATTGAATGGGGGAATAGATTTGATGGGCCGAAGGGCCTGATTCTGCTCCTATGACTTATGAACATGAACTATCACTTGTTCTGGCTGGGGGGAGGGGAGCATAAGCCGAGCTACAGGAGACACGAGTGAGGGATCCATCTAGGACAGCACAGGGAAACCGTATTTACAAAAGAAAGAGGACATCTCAGATGTCCTAGAGTGGAAAGCCTCATCTTGGGAGCAGATGCGGCAGAGATGGAGAAATTGAGAGCAGGGGATGGCATCTCCTGCAAGAGGCGGGGTAGTAGGAGATAACTGCAGGAGTCAGAGGGTTTGTAGGAGACATCAGTCGATAGTCTGCCCCCTGTGACGAAGATACATCATGAAAGGGGAGTGAAGTGTTGGAGATAGTCCAAAGGAAATTGAGGCCAGGGTGAAAGTTAGTGGTTATGTTTATGAAATGAATGAGTTCTGCACGGGTGCAGAAGCTAACCTATCAATGTCGCGAAGAGTTTGGGGATGGTGCCAGAATATGCTTGGAACAAGGATTGCTAAACGTAACCAATAAAAAGACAGGCATAGCTTGGGCTCATGGGAGTGCCCATGGCTACACCTTTAACTTTAAGAAAGTGAGAAGTCAAATAGAAGTTGTTGAGGGTAAGGGCAAGTTGTACAAGGTGGAGGAGTGTTTGTAGAGGGGAACTGATCGGGTCTCTTTTTAAAGAAGAACCTTCTTGGTAGGGAATGAAGCCATAAAGGAACTGGACATCTATGGTAAAGATGGGACAATGGGAACGAGGAGTTGCAAGTTGTTGAAGTGTTCAGGAGCATGTGAGGTGTCTCGGATATGGGTTTGAAGGACTGGACAAGAGGGTACAAGATGGAACCAAGGTATTTGGAGATGACTTCAATGGGGCAGGAGTAGGCAAAGCAATGAGTCTGCCCGGGCAGAGCTGTTTGTGGATTTTGGGATGGAAATAGAAATGGGCAGTACAGGGCTGGGGAACTATAAGGTCGGAGGCTGTGTAATTATAAGGTTGTAGGTTGTGTGAGGGGAAATCGCTAGAGATGATTAGATCAGTAATGGTCTGGAGGATGTTACCTTTGGGTTTTTATGAGGTCTTGGTCAAGGGGTATGTATGTGCTGGAGTAACATGTAAGCAGGCCAGGCAGCATGTCTAGAGAACATGGATAGGCAATGTTTTGGGTCAACCCTTTTTCACACTCATTTAATCGAAGGAGAAGAAAGCTGGAAAAGGGATGAGGCAGGACAAAGCGTGGCAGGTGGCAGGTATGAGGAGGTATCTTAGCGAGCTGGTGCCTGGCCTCAGCCCTTCAGGTTTCCAGCCTACTTGACACCTTCCTTGCCAGTGGGTTTGGTAATATTATTTGGATTGTTGCTGAGTGAGCAGATGGTTACACTGTATTCATTTTGGGATGTGGGAGGAACATTGCTAAGCACACCTGGAGATTTTTCCTGAAGATTTCATCAGATATCCTCACTGTTCCTTATGCCTTTTTTTTTTTAAATGTCATGTTTGAGTTTTGGGACATTTTGTTTTATGGGAAGAATGTAGTAGAGAAATGGAGGACAGTAAAAGGTGAAATTTTAAGAGTACAGAATCTTTATGTCCCTTCGGTTGAAAGGAAAGAGTAATAATTGGAAAGAGCCATGGTTTAAGGGAACTTGGACACTTGGTTCGAAAAAAGACAGAGATCTACAATAATTATAGGCAGCATGGAATAAATGAGGTGCTTGAGGAGTATAAAGAATGTAAAAAGCATCTTAAGAAATAAATTAGAAAAGCTAAAAGAAGATATGAGGTTGCTTTGGCAAGTAAGGTGAAAGTAAATCCAAAGGGTTTCTACAGCTATATTAATAGCAAAAGGATAACGAGGGATAAAATAGTAAGATTAAACGAGAACTTACCAGTTTGAAGTTTGATCCTTATTTTATGAGGCGTTACGATGAGGGATTACGTGAAGAAGCCCCGCCAGGCGCATGCGCGTCATACTTCAAAGCAGCAGCGTGAAAACACAGAAACAAATAGCCAAAGTAACATAGTAAGGCTTTTAGAAGACTAGAACTACCAGATGATCCTTTAGATTATGAGGGTGGGAGTGGAGGGCACGTAATCCCTCATCGTAACTCCTCATAAAATAAGGATCAAACTTCAAACTGGTAAGTTCTCGTTTAATCTTACTATTTTTCTTCGTAGTCATGTGAGTGACTACGTGAAGATTTCAAAGCTCTGTGATTTCATGCCGTAGATGCACTCCATACGACACTCTGCTTCGGTTGACACAGTAGTGAATAAATAATATATTGAACATTGCTTCGAATTATTCAATAACTATTTTTAATAATAACAAAAAACAGTAATAACCCCTCTGTCCCAGGGGGAAATTACAAACAATAATATGAAACAAAGCAAATTAAATTAAATGGAACCCAAAACAGCATGCCCAAACCGTGGCACTGTCTGTACAGGTTTGTCATAACATTTTGAAAACGTTGACTCTCTAGACCATCCTGCGGCCCCGAGGATTTGATCTAGCGGCATGTCCTAAGCCTTCGCCGCGGATGTTGCTGGAGTGAGATTTAAACACATGAGTGTCTACTCCAGCATAATGCAGAACCTGTTTCAACCATCTAGAAATAGTTTGTACTGACACTCTTTTATATGGTTTTTTGTGACTAATGAGCTGTCCTGTCTCAGAACCTCTGAGACTCTTCGTTAGCTCAATATATTGGCCTAAGTGTTTGACTACACATAACATTTGGTCAATAGGATATGCTTTAAAGATCACCTTGGTTCCAGCCATTCCTGGCCTGCTTTGCTTGATTAAATCATAGACATAAAATGTAATGTTATCTACAGACAATTGCATGCAATCTAGTCGTAACAATTGTAATGATTGTACCCTTTGCGCTGAAACAAGCGCCATTAGCATAACCACTTTAAGTGTTAATCTCTGAAAAGATAATTACGTAATTGGAGCCCATTGCCGAAGCAGTGTGAGAACTATACTGACATCCCAGATTTCTGTATGTCTAGGCTTAGGAGGATTTTTGTTAAAAATTCCTCTCATGAAGCGGAATACTAACGGATGAGACCCAATAGGTTGTTGTTGTTCTGAAAAATGCCCTAAATAGGAGGAGAACAGGTTCTGCATTATGCTGGAGTAGACACTCATATGTTTAAATCTCACTCCACCAGGGCGGCACCGAGCACTGTTAATGGCACTATAACCTCAAGTGCTCATCAAAATGCAACATAGCAAGGAGCTGCAACACATCAGATATGCTTGCAGTATGATAAGATATATCTGATTGTACACAGAACATCTCCCATTTCTTTATATGAGACGCATATTGTTTCTTAGTGCTATCTCTCCAAGCTGCAGTTATAACATCCATGGTCCTGTTCGACAATCCAAGGCCTTGGAACGGTCTGGTCAGAACCTGCAGACCAACAAATTAATACGGTCATGTAACGGGTGACTTTCTCCTGTAACCGGATGCACCAACACACTACTACAGCTGGGAATCGTCATGAATGGCTGAGTCATCATTCTGAGTACTAATGGGAACCATGGTTGTGTTGGCCAGTCTGGAACCACCAAAACGCCTGTAGCGGAGTCACGCTCTATTTTGGTGAGGCATTGCCTGATCAGACAAAATGGAGGAAAAGCATAAAAGAATGAATGCCCCCAATGTAGCAAGAATGCATTCACTGCTACTGCTCCTGGATCGGGCTCCCATGAAACATATTTAGGCAACTGGTGCTTCAATCTGGATGCAAACAGATCATTATCTGGCAACCCAAATCGAGTGACAATTGTTTGAAAAATTTTAGGATTTAACATCCGTTCTATATTGTCATTGAACTTTCGGGACCTTTTGTCTGCCACCACATTGTCTCTACCTGGTAGATAGATGGCTGAAACCCAGATGTTCCTTGAAATACACCAGTGCCTCATGAGGTTAGCCAATTTATCACATGATACTGATCTGGCTCCTCCCATGTGATTAATATATGCCACGGCTGTGGTGTTATCGATCTGGAGTTGAACATGTAAATTATTCATTGTGAAACAATATGCTTTTAATCCATAAAATGCCCCCAATAACTCCAAATAATTTATCCCGTGTCTGTGGAGAATCAAATCTTCTTGTACATTCCATCTACCCCCACAGCTAGACTCACTGTCCGCAGCTCCCCATCCGAGAGCGCTCACATCAGTCTGTAAAACCACTGAAGGTTCCTGCACCAAAATGTTTTTGGTAGTTTGACTAACATTAATTATCCACCATTGCAATTCAGCTAGAGCTGCGGTTGATAACTGCATAAACCGATCAAAATGGCCTGCATGCTCTTTTAGTGCTTGTTCTCTGGCTCTTTGCAGACCTTGATAATGCAAAGGTCCAAATTCTACTGCAGGACAAGCTGCTACCAATTTCCCAATCACCTTTGCTACTTCTCGGATGGAGGGATAAAGTTTTTGTGCGAGGCAAGTACAGACATTTATAATAGCCACAGCCTTGGCTGTTGGTAATGTTACTGTCATATCAACTGAATCAATGAGAAACTCCAAATACTCAATTTTTGGGGCTGGCTGTAACTTGGACTTGGATGGACCAGAAACCCCAATCTTTCAAACAGATTCTTGGTTGCTGAAACCGACTCTTCTGCTGTCTCTTTAGTGTTGCTGATAATTAAGATATCATCTAAATAAGCCATTACAATGTGATTATGGGTCCTTAATAGCCCCAACACTGGTTTCAACAATTTTGTAAACAGCCTAGGGGCTGAACTTAATTCATTAGGCAATGCTTTGTATTGCCACAGCTGTCCCATCCAATTAAATTTCAAGTATCTGCGATAATAAGCATGAATTGGTACTGAATAATATGCATCTTATAGGTCTATAATCGCCATATAACAGCCCTGTGATAACAGCTGTTTAGCAGTAACGAAGGTGTCCATTTTAAAATGCCTGTATTGAACATAAGAATTTAAATGAGTGAGGTCCAGAATAACTCTACAACCCCCATCTTTTTTAGGTCTGGGGAATATATTAGACACAAATTGTTGAGGATGGTTAACCGTCCTCTCAATCACCGCTTTTTGGCATAAATTCTTAATCTCTTCTTTTCCTGCTAAGTCTCTGGAGCAGAAAACACCAACACTCTATTAGGCTTGTGCTGTTCAGGTGGGTCTATTCCTGAGATAAACTCAATTGTAGGACCTGACACAGTATTTAATATAAACCGATCAGATGTTAAGCAGCACCATTCATTATAAAACAATTGTAATCTACCTCCAACAGGAGGTTGTACACCAGAAACCTTATCCTTAACAAAAATTCCCTGTACCTCCACAGTCGGCCTGTAAGGTTTCTTTCTGCCCATACTGGGGTTGTTGCTGGTCTGTCGTAGTGAGTAAAATCATTGCCCCACTGGCCTCCTTCTGCTTGGCCCAGCACCTGGATCCGACCTTCTGTACATCAAACCAGGCTTTCGTAATGGTGGTCTTGAGATGGTTGGTTTCATCAACCCAATTGTTTTTGCCTCATTATCTATATCTCGAAATCTGTTTAACGAGGTCTGCTCCAAATAGGTAGTCAGGTGGTTGTACATTTGTAGCCCTGCATAAAGCTGCAAATTTCTGATTTAATGTCGGCTGGATGGTGATCTTCCTAATGCAGTTTACTTCGAAGAATGCATTACAGAAAAGGAACTGGGGTTCCCCTCTCCCATCATAAATGAGACCCTCACGAGTCTCCTCAGTACCCCGCAACTCCACCCTTGCTCCCCCTCCTCCTAGTCCTTACCTTCCATCCCATCAGCCGTCACATAGAACACATAATCCTCTCAACATTTCCGCCACCTCCAGCAGGATTCCACCACAAGCCACCTTTTCCCATCGCCACCCCTTTCCGTCTTCCGCAGAGACTGTTCCTTCCGCAACTCCCTGGTTAACTCATCCCTTCCCACCCAAACCACCCCCTCCCCAGGTACCTTCCCTTGCAACCACAGAAGATGCAACACCTCTTGTTATAGCTCCTCCCCGACAGTCCTTTCAGGTTAGGCAGAGGTTCACTTGCACCTCCTCCAACCTCATCTACCGTTGTTCAAGATGTGGCCTCTTATACATCAGCGCGACCAAACACAGACTGGTCGATCGTTTCACAGAACACCTTCACTCAGCCCATGTGAACCAACCTGATATCCCGGTTGCTGGACACTTTAATTCTCCTTCGACATTCCTAGACCTTTCTGTCCTCGGTCTCCTCCATTGTGAGAGTGAGGCTAAACACAAAGAACAGCATATTTTCTTTGGGCAGCTTACAGCCCAGTGGTATGACTTTTGATTTCTCTCACTTCAGGTAGCCCCGGCATTCCCTCTCTCTCTATCCCTCCCCCACCCAAGTCACACTAGCTTCTCATTTTCACCCTACAAACAGCTCATAATGGTCTGTTTTCTTTACCATCCTTACTTTTTTGCATATCTTTCATTCATTGTTCTTTACCTCTCCACATCACAATTTATATCTCGTTTCCCTTATCCCTAACCAATCTGAAGAAGGGTCTCGACCCGAAACGTCACCCATTCCTTCTCTCCAGAGATGCTGCCTGTCCGCTGAGTTACTCCAGCTTTTTGTGTCTATCTTCGGTTTAAACTAGCATCTGCAGTTCCTTTTTACACATACCTCCTCTGGTAGCTCATTCCATATACCTAACAGCCTCTGAGCGAAACAATTGCCCCTCAGGTTTCCATTAAATCTTGAGCGAAGGAGATAAGCGGCGTTTCGGGTCGAGACCCTTCTTCAGACTGGTCAGGGATCAGGGAAACGAGAGATATAGATGGTGATGTGGAGAGATAAAGAACAATGAATGAAAGATATGCAAAAGAGTATCGATGATAAAGGGAACAAGCCATTGTAAGCTGTTTGTGGTGTGAAAATGAGAAGCTGGTGCGACTAGGGTGGGGGAAGGAGATCGAGATAGAGGGAAATTATTAAATCTTTCCCCTTTCACACTTCTGATCCTTCATTCCACCACCCTGGGTAAAAGTGTGCATTTATCCTATGTCTTCCCCTCATGCTGTCTTTTCACTGCACATTCACTGAGTGATTTGAATTTTAAACTCCCACTCCAGCTGGTATGGTGGAATCAAAACTCCCATCCCTACGTTAACAGAGGGTCTGGGTATCAATCCAATGACCACACAGTGCAAGGGCACACCACTCTTTATGCACAACCCACGCATAAGTGTTCCTCATCTCATGGATAAAGACTATTATTACCCATATCACACATCTGAGGTATGCTTTTACAAAATTGTATTCCCTTCGTTTTTACTGCCAGCAGGGGTAACAGGGGAATATTTTCTTGTATTCCCCTTTCTTGCGAACGCCTATGGACTTTACCTGTTAAAACAGCGGGGAATATAGTCTTATATTCCCCTGGTCTCACATCCGGGAACTTGGCAACGTGACGCTGCGTGGGAAATTTAGAATATTCAAACGGCAGACAGGAAGACTGCCGCGTCCATTTTTGGTAAATTTTACGTGGAAGTCCGCCGAGCTGAGATGTTCAGATTTTCCTCTAGATGTCTGATATGGGTAATATATAACAATATTGACTGTCCTCTTTCGGGAGATTACGACATATATTGCCCTCACTAGATCCATATTGCCCTCGTCTTCGACTCGGGCAATATGAATCTACTTCAGGCAATATATGTCGTATCCCCCTCAAGGCCAGTCAATATTCTATTATTATTACCCATATCACACATCTGAGGTATGCTTGTTACAAAATTGTATTCCCTTCGTTTTTGACTGCCAGCAGGGGTAACAGGGGAATTTTAATAGAATATTGACTGGCCTTGAGGGGGATATGACAATCATATTGCCTGAAGTAGATTCATATTGCCCGAGTCGAAGACGAGGGCAATATGATCTAGTGAGGAAATATGGTCGGTATCTCCGAAAGAGGACAGTCAATATTGTTATTATTACCCATTATCAGACATCTAGAGGAAAATCTGAAATATCTCATATGATATGAATGTATCTATACATTTTTTGCAATATGCATTGCAACATTGTAAATAAGGGTACAAAAAACAATGTAACATTTATGTTTCATTTATGTAATTTATGTAATTCATTTATGTGACAATGTGAAGGTCGAACTTTTTTAAATCGCGAACCTCTTCTCGCAACCGGCTGCCATTTTGTTTGTTTTGAGAATAAATTTTAAATTTCGCACGCCCCCAGCGTTCACGTTGCCGTCACGCAGCGTCACGTTGCCAAGTTCCCGGATGTGAGTCCAGGGGAATATAAGGACTATATTCCCCGCTGTGTTAAACAGGTAAAGTCCATAGGCGTTCGTAGAAAGGGGGAATATAAGAAATATTCCCCTGTTAGCGCGCTGCTGGCAGTTTAAAAGGAAGGGAATACAATTTCGTAAAAGCATACCTCAGATGGGTGATATGGGTAATAATAATAGAATATTTGACTGGCCTTGAGGGGGATACGACATATATTGCCTGAAGTAGATTCATATTGCCCGAGTCGAGACGAGGGCAATATGGATCTAGTGAGGGCAATATATGTCGTATCGCCCGAAAGTGGACAGTCCATAGGGTATGTTTATTATTACCCATTATCAGACATCTAGAGGAAAATTTTAACATCTCAGCTCGGCGGACTTCCACGCAAAATTTAACAACCAAATTGGCGGCAGTCTTCCTGTCTGCCGTTTGAATATTCTAAATTTCCCGCAGCGTTTCACATTGCGTCACGTTGCAAGTTCCCGGATGTGAGACCAGGGGAATATAAGACTATATTCCACGCTGTTTTAAACAGGTAAAGTCCATAGGCGTTCGCAGGAAAGGGGAATATAAGAAAATATTCCCCTGTTACCCTGCTGGCAGTAAAAACGAAGGGAATACAATTTTGTAAAAGCATACCTCAGATGTGTGATATGGTAATAATTTCTTATATTCCCCTTTCTTGCGAACGCCTATGGGACTTTACTGTTAAAACAGCGGGGAATATAGTTCTTATATTTCCCCTCGGTCTCACATCGGGGGAACTTGGCAACGTGACGGCAACGTGAGCCGCTGCGTGGGAAATTTAGAATATTTCAAACGGCAGACAGGAAGACTGCCGCGTCCATTTTGGTTAAATTTTACGTGGAAGTCCGCCGAGCTGAGATGTTCAGATTTTCCTCTAGATGTCTGATAATGGGTAATAATAACAATATTGACTGTCCTCTTTCGGGAGATACGACATATATTGCCCTCACTAGATCCATATTGCCCTCGTCTTCGACTCGGGCAATATGAATCTACTTCAGGCAATATATGTCGTATCCCCCTCAAGGCCAGTCAATATTCTATTATTATCCCCACAGTTAAAGAATATGGGGAGTGTAAGGGTGATGATTCAATAATTACACCGAGTGTATGTGGGGCAATGCAATATAGGCAGCTATAGAAAATGAACCAGGGAGAAATCAGCTCACAGTCAGTTCTCGGGAACAGAACTCTTGATGCTGACGGTTACCACGGTTTCGTTGCTGACTCGTGGCCATGGCGCCGGGGCCGTTGGAGAGGCGGGAGGCGCGTGCCCGGTCGGGAGGGCGGGAGGGCGCGCACGGCGGGAGGGGAGAGGCGCGCGCCGGCGGGAAGGGGGGGAGGGGGAGGCGCGAGCCCGGTGGGAGGGCTGTGGAGAGGCGGTGGGTGGGGGTGGGGGGGGGGGGGGGGAGGGGCGCGCAGCCGGCGCGTGGCGATGGGGAGGCGCGCCGCGCACGGCGTGAGGTGGTGGGGTTGGGGGGGGGAGGTCGGATTGAGGAGGGGGGGCGCCGCCTCCGTTCTCCGCCGCTCTCCCCTCCGCTCTCCCGTCCCCCCGCGCCGGCGCGATGGCGATGGGGGGGGGGGAGGGGAGAGGCGCGCGCCGCGGGAGGGGGAAGCCGCGTGCGCGCGCCGCCATCACCTCACCAAACAAACATGGCGTCGGCCAACGGCTGCGCGGCGCAGCCCGCCCTCACCTGTGGTTCCGTTACCGACTGACTGAGCTGCTGCACCGGGCACCACAGGTACAATCACCCAGATTTTAAAAAAAAGATACATAATATTTTGATATCATGGTCATTTATATTTCGTCGTGTATTGGAATTAAAGGGGGGGGGGTGAAGCGTAGAAGCGTTACTATGTCAACCGATGGCCGACACAAACTCCCACATGGAGCGTTGGGGCCGATCCCGCCTCTGGAGGGTTTAATGGGCAACAAAATCCGCAATATTCATTGCCCTCACTTATAAAAAATACTTTTGCAGCAAAGGCGTTCATGGTGGATTGGTGACGTGTCGGAATTCCAATGTTGGTGAGTGAATTCTATCCACGCATCAATATTTAAATTAAAAAAACATTGACAAATGGAATGAGGGTGATCGTGGCCAAACCCATCGACTCTTCTTTGCACATCCGGCAGGAACCCGTCTGTACTTTTAAAATATATTTGTTGATGCACTGGAACGCCGTCCCTGTTTACAAGTTAGTTCATTGCGGATGAGGACGAACTGTGCCTTCCATAATGTTTGGGATAAAGACAGATCATTTATTTATTTGCCTCTATACTCCACAATTTGAGATTGGTAATAGAAAATATCACATATGGTTAAAGTGTACAACGTCAGATTTAAATAAAGGCCATTTTAATACATTTTAGCTTTCACCAGGTAGAAATTACAGCTGTATTTACACATAGTCCTCCCATTTGGGACACATGACTTCACAGCTGTTTGTAATTTCTCAGGTGTGACCCTCCTCAAATTTGGAGATAAAAACTGCACACAACACTCCAGGTGTGGTCTCACTAGGGCCCTATACAACTGCAGAAGGACCACCTTGCTCCTATACTCAACTCCTCTTGTTATAAAGGCCAACATACCATTAGCTTTCTTCACTGCCTGCTGTACCTGCATGCTTACTTTCAGTGACTGATGAACAAGGACCCCCAGTCCCGTTGTACTTCCCCTTTTCCCAACTTGACACCATTCAGATAATAATCTGCCTTCCTGTTTTTGCCACCAAAGTGAACAACCTCACATTTATCCACATTAAACTGCATCTGCCATGCATCTGCCCATTCACCTGCCCAGTCCAAGTTACCCTGCATCCGCATAGTATCCTCCTCACAGTTCATACTGCCATCCAGCTTTGTGTCATCTGCAAATTTGCTAATGTTACTTTTGATCCCTTCATCAACATCATTAATAGCTATTGTAAATAGTTGCAGTCCAAGCACTCAGCCTTGCGGTACCCAGGGCTCTCACTTAACTTTTTTTCTCTGTTGTGAGCTGGGCAACCTTGGCAGTTTTTTAGGTTGCCAAATGACAGTTTAGGTGGTCATTTAAGACGGCTTGCATAACGTGTGCGATATTGTGCTCGGACGAAGTGCGTAGTTACCAGTCGGAATTATGCTAATTGAAGCATTCGCATATTATTTCTGCTTCAAATAAAGTCACAAACTAAACATATTCACCAATATGTGATATATACCACAGTGACATTCAGAAAAATTATAATACAGTATCTCAACTCTTTTTACACGTTGCAATGAATGCAATTTTTATTATTTCTTTCCACTTCTAAACAAAAATGTGGTTGGATTATTCAGCGTATGATCAACCTCGGTGAGACCAAGCGTAGGCTTGGGATAGCTGCGCCACAATCACCTCCACTCGTTCGCAATAACCTAACCTGATCTCCCGGCAGCTCTTGTACTTCAATTCCCCCTCCCTTCACAAATCAGACCTTTTGTCCTGGACTTTCCATGGCCAGAGTAGAGGCCCACCGCAAATTGGAGGAACAGCCCCCTATATTTTTGCTTGGGTTGGTTACCACCCTGCGGTATGAACATTGGTTTCTGCAATTTCAGGTTGTCCTTGGCTTTCTCCCTTCTTCCCTCCCTTTCCCAGCTCTGACCACAGCCTACGTCTCCACCTCCTCCTTTCTTCCTCCCGCCACCGCCCACCCCCCCCCCCCCCCCCCCCCACCCCCCCGACATCTGGTCTGAAGAAGGATCTCGTCCTGAAACGTCGCCTATTCGTCCACTTCACTCAATAGATAACGGGCTCACCGACTGAGTTCTCCTGCATTTTTGTCTACCACTCACCCTACCCCCCAGTTCGTTTATCCCACTTTCCTCAACTACTCCCCACCTACATAACCTCTAGGGGCAATTTTAGTAGCTCCCTCTGCCTTGTATCCCTCTACATAGCCAATGCATCTTGGGATGTGTGAGGGGAAACCCACCAACTTTGCAAGGTGAGGAATAGAGAGAACTATGTAATTCAACACTGGCGGTGCCCTAAGGACAGGATCGAACACAGATCTCTGATGTGACGGGAGCAAGTCTACCGGCTGTGCCACTATATTTTATTTTCCAACATACATCAAATATATGATTGAATAACTTTGGTTCTTAAAATAAGAACCTATCTATTTTTCAGTCTTAAATCTCTAAGTGACGCTATGTCCCCTCTTTGCGGCTACTGTATGTTTTAATTCAGTTCAAGACTATGGGGCAGTACATTGGCCATAAAGTTGCTGCCTAAAACTGCCAGAGACCCGGAATTGATCCTGAATATGGGTGCACTGTGTATGGAGTTTGCACCTTTTCCCTTTGATTGCATGGGTTTTCTCTGGGTGCTCTTGTTTCCTTCCATACTGTAAAGGTGTGCAGGAACCTTTTTCAACCCAACCCAAAACATAGTATTTTCCTTTTGTCCAGAGATTCTGTCTGACCTGTTGAGTTATTCCAGCTTTTTGTGTCTATCTTCAGTTTAAACCAGCATCTGCAGTTCCTTCCTACACACACGATACTATACAATAGAACTTTATTAATCCCAGGAGGGAAATTGTGTGTGTGTGTGGGTATATATATTACACACGCACACACACACGCACGCACACGCACAGTTATATTTTCATATAAATATACACTGTTTTGTTTTCTCGTTTATAACATTATTTACATATACTGTTGAGCTGCTGCAAGTAAGGATTTCAGTGTTCTAACTGGGACGTGAGAGAATAAAACAATCTTGACTCTTGACTTATGTCGCAAATGTGTGGGATAGAACTATAGTACGGGTGATCGGTGGTCGGCGTGGACTAGGTGGGAAGAAGGGCCTGTTTCCACGCTGTATATTTAAATTAAACTAAAAACACTAAAACCAGAGGGAGTCTAAAGAAGGGTCTCTACACAAAACATCACCCAATTTCTTCTATCCAGAGATGCTGGCTGCTCCATGGAATTCCGCCGCACAATTAAAGCATGGAATAGTCTTCACACTACCATAGTTACCCAACCAGACGCAACTAAATTTAAGGTAGCTCTTTTTTCCCCAAGAACCCTTTTTGGCTTAAGAGTCAAGAGAGTTTTATTGTCATGTGTCCCTGATAGCGCAATGACATTCTTGCTTGCTGCAGCACAACAGAATATGTAAACATAATACAGAACAGGAGATAAAAGCTCAGTGTGTTTATATACTATAGACCATATATATACAATAAATAAACAGATAAAGTGCAATATGCTGTTATCGTTCAGTTTGGAGTTTGGCGATGGACCCCCAACGACCTCCAGTTTAAATTTAATTTAGAATATTTTTGGAGGACCAGGAAACCAAGAAACAAGAGTTTCTACAGGTACTTACTCCAGCTCCAAGGAGTGATTCTGCATTGGTTTTCAGCGGTCGCGGTGAGGCGGCAACTGGGCAGCAATGGCGGCCAGATCTCCCACAACTCAAAGGGAGGGAGAAAGTGCGCAATGCCAACCAGTTACCGTGGCAGTGCGCATGGCGGGCCGATGATGTGTGGCCGCATTGGTTGTTGGCGCATGTTGCAGGGGGGGGGATATGCTGGCCGTGACAGTGCGCATGTGCAAGGTGGCCTGCCGTGCCAGCGGATGTTGAGCGATGGAGAGCGGAGAGCGGAGAACCAGCAGCCGGACACAAATGGCGGGCAGAGTGACAGAGAGAGAGATAGAGATGGGGGCCCGCTCAGAGTTGAACGGCAGGTGTCCCGGGTGCTTGCCAAGTCGGTCAAATTGACACAAATTTTAGCTTGCCCGGCGGGACGTTAGGTGGCCATTGGCACCCAGGCAACCGTTAATTCCGAGCCCTGGGTACCCCAACAATCACACCCTGCCATTCTGAAAGGTACCTGTTAACCCCTTGTTTCCTGTCTGCCAACCACTTCTCTATCCATGTCAGTACCCTACCCCCAATACCATGTGCTCAATACTATCTCTCTATG